>VZRN01006401.1:96346-188846 GCA_013397935.1 Dasyornis broadbenti | reverse complement strand
CTTCTTAGGGTTGATTTTTCTCAGCTTGATTGAGCTCAGTGCTCTTGAAATCAGTATATCAGGCTTGATTCAAATTTCTCAGCTTTAACAAACAGCTATTTTGGACCATTCACTCCAGTTACTTTCAGGGAGGAATGTAAATCACCTGGCAAGGACATATTAAGCCCTAAAAACACAAATGATGGAGCGAAGTGATGGGTGTAACTTGATCAGAAAACACAAGATTAATAAAATATGCATGGAAAGTTGAGTAATTTGCTCTAATTAGAGATTTAAAGGAAGTGAAGAATAAATAGGTTCCTGAGAAGCTCCAAGGGGACAAATAACAATAGGGCAATGAATTGCTACAATTCATATTTTCCTTGCCCTGTCAGCCCACTCCAGTTCCCACATGAGGGATCTATAGTTAGTCTTCACATCCACTGAACACCATGTGGTTACAAGAACATTGTTCTGTCATTCCTGTGGTCACCTACTTACTTATCTGGTAACTCATACCCATTCCTCAGTATCTACAGCTATTTTTGTCACTACTGAACATTTCTGAGGGATTACTGCCCCAGTCAGCTTATATAAACAAATGCGAGAAAGAATCATATTTTTCCTGCAACTGAAATGCAAAACATGTCACAATTTTAATGCACATTTTGTCACAGTCACCACCTAACACATTACCCAAGTCTTGGTTTATGCCTGCAAAGAGAAACAGGGAAAAGATACACACATGATATTTGCCATCCTAAACCACAGGATCTCCACGGAATGCCAAAACACCAGCCAGGCCTCTTTAAGGGAGTGAGAACCAAATGAAGAGTTGGTGATAGAAGTTCATTAAACTAGGTAAAGGCGTAAAGATTAAAAAATGTGTGTCTGACTTTATTCTTGCACATAATTGCAGATTATAAATACACATTTTAAAAAGAACCATTAAAATATATTGTATTAAATCCACAAATTCTGTGCAAACAAACTCCTTCCTATGAGTACATTCTTCCCTCATGTTACCGAAACACCCCCATCTAGTACAGAATCTTGTACAAAATTATTAGGCTACCAGTACATAGATGTGCTTTAATCTTTCTTCCTGTGAGAGGTAACGAATTGTCAGCATTTTCCCTGATAGAATAAACTTGGTTTTTGTCAACATTGTATTTTCTTTTTGTCCTTGTGTTTAATTTCTCCCCTAGGATTTTGTTCTAAGGATTCAGACAAACATGTTTCAGATGTTTGAAAAGGGCACAGGACAAATCCAGAGCCTCCTTTCTGCAGTCACAAATGCCTTTCTGGCACCAAGTGACCTCACCTTTTCCTAAGCCCTTCCAAAAGGCACTCACAGGCCTTGCACATTGCTGAGCCCGATGCCACGGACGCTTCCTAAGTGACTACACCTAAGGAGTTGGTAAAAATAAGCTGTGAAAAACACAGGAGAATGCCAATGAGTCCTTCACTCCATCTCAGAGCTGGGATGTCAGGCCATCTTCTCTTTCCAGAGAGCCACTACACAAAAGCCCTCAGCCTTCAGGGAGGCTTCACCCCTTATTCAGACATTCAGGGTACCATCCAAAGCATATGATGACTGCACATGATTTACATAGCTTTTTTTTTCTACATAGTTGTTTAAATTATAGAATTTTTCATGGAGAAATTGAATGGAGCTGTTGAAGTAGAAAATACATCTTTTCATATAGCTTAAAAATACAATTTTTAAATATCAAACACATTTACTTATTATTTTTCCTTAGTAATCATTAAATTAGTGATAATTGTTCTTATTCCTATATTTAACTGAATAAAATATGTCCTTAACAAACTGCAAGACTGTATAATAAAACTGGATATCAAATTTAGGACAAAAACATTTGTTATCATATAATAGTGACCAGCAATTAAGACAGATAAGGATTTTAATTCATTATCTCATAAACCTGTTGTATAACTCAAGACATTGATGAGCACAGAAAATTTTCACTAAGATAGAGACGACGAATACCAACATAAAAGGACTTAAGAACTGAAGTAAGAAACTATGAAAATTAATTCTTTTTATGAGCAATGAAATGAAAATATGCCCCATAGGAATGGAAGCATTTGTTCTCAATCTCAGTGCTCTCTTGCGAGAGGATTTAGAAAATCTATGAATATTTAATAGAAAGAAATCAACTCACCCTGATTTTGCTGCATTTATAATGCATGACTAGTGTTAAACATATTTTTACCCATATGGAAAAAAGCAAACAGAAATGCTAGAGACATGTTATTTCTTTTTTTTTTAAGTGATACACTTCCTCAGGTTAAAGAATAGGATACCCCAAGGCAATCTCTAAGCTATTGATCCATAAAATCACAAAAGGTGTTCCTGTAAATTAACAAACTTTTTATTTCCAAGGAAAAAAGTAACATCATTAGCTCAGGGAAATTCTGGGGTCATTTGAATCAAAGACCAAGTACCAACTGTCTTCAGTGACAGGAAGAACTGGCTTTGGGGGTTAAAAGCCATCAATCTACATTGTAGTCTAGAATCATAATTAAATTTTAGCTGTAAACAGTATCAGTATCATTGTGTATTAAAGTTTTTTCTTGTTCTTTTTCTTCTTTTACCTTATGTGTACTGATTATAGATGACCAGGTCCTGAATCCCTCAAGCCAAAGGAACACAGAATATGCATTGACTGTTCTTGGCAGGGTAAGACTGAAATCAGTTACTCAGCAGATAAGCAAGTAGAAAAATTAATTGCAAATATTCTTTAGTATCTTGTTAGAAATAGACTGTACTGTTCCTAAAAGTCATGAGTAGTGAGTTTTAAGATAGTTGTACTATTAAAAGAGGGAATATCAGTGTAAACGAACCCCAAAATAAGGAAAGAACTTGGAGCTCTGTGTGTGGGGAGGGTGGTTGTAAGGCAAGACAGTACCAGTTTAATTCCTTGTTAGGTGTATTGCATGATGGTGGTTTTTTAGCATGATTAAACCCTTACTTAAGGCAGGGCATGCAGAGTTTGGCAGTAGATCTTGCAGATAAAGAGAGCTGTTCTGCTCTGGGTAGTGGAGGAGGACCTGAAGGCAGTGGAAGAATACTGAGTCTGCTCTTCAGCAAAATAAAAACCCACAGCATGTGAGTAATCTGATCTTCAGTCATCAAAGTATGTATTCAAGTCACTCTCAGAATAATGATGGGATTACTCACAGGGATAAGGTTAAGTGCTTTTGCTGAACTAATACATCTGGACAGAAGCCACAGTATTGTATGCAGGTCTCTTTGGAGGTTTTCTCTGCAAACACTGGAACACCCACAGAATTGTAAGGAGAATAAAGACTCCTTTCTGCTTTCTATGTAATTATCTCAGAGAAGCTCTCTAAACTTACTGATTTTTGCTTGCTTCAAGGCATGTTAATCCTCAGATAGGATATTATTTTGTCCTAATACTAGGACCAAAATGCTAGGAAAGTGTAGTGAAGAATAAAATCTTTTATAAGGGGATATAAACCATAACTCTGTTTCAGAAGTCATTGAAACTAATATGACTGTGCAGATATAATTGAAAAATGTGGTCATTAATTTCTACAGAATATTTATCTGTAGTAATAGATACCTTTTGGGGGGTATGTGGCAAAGAAATAAACAAGGAAGACTTATTTTTATGAGATCGTACCATGAGAGTAGGGGCCTAAGATGGAAAAATACTGATTTCAAACCAGGGAAGACTGAGTTCACACAGCCCAGGCAAGAGAGGGCTGTCTGAACCTCAACATGCAGAAGTTCCTGTGCTGCTTCCCTCAAACCAAGTGTGGCCGAGCAAAGGGGTTGCACATCCTTAAGCAAGGAAGAAACCCCCAGTTCTGAAAGTAGACTGAAAAAGGGGAGGCGGGACAGAAAGCTGTAAAAGAAACAGCCAGAATGATGCATTCCTATCTATCAGTTTTCTATGGTCCACAGTCATAAGGCAGAACCACTGCATCAAAAATAAATGTTGATGCACACATGGAGTGTAGCAGCAGTGGGATGTTTAGACACTTTGACTAAAACTACTACTAGTAACTCTTCTATTGATCAGTGTCCTCCAGTTACCTCCAGTTTTAAATTATGTTTCTCTAACTGATTTTGTGTGATATAGCAAGGTAAAAATTAGTTACAGACAGCTGAACTGTGAGAGAAATGATGTGTGGAAACTGTTTCTACCAAAGAGTGATTAATAACTAAATCCACTTCTGTGCAGAGAGCCTGAATAAGAGCCATATGCCATTTATTCTTTTTCACTGAGGACTATGAAGACCTTGATGGAGGCATTTGGCAAAGTTGCTGGTGTAGCTCTTAGAAGTTATGAAAAATCTGATGCTAGATCTGAGCTGAAGTGAGAAAGGGAGCACTGAAATAATAGTCTGGAATGAATATGACTTTAAATGGGATCAGGCAGTTTAGTTTTACCTAAACTAAAACAGTAGTAGATCCAGTGAACTTTTTTTTTTTTTTCTAAACCACTAATAAAAATGGTGGTTGAATTTGCCATTCAACAGAATGAATATACAAACTATTTGCACATTTTGCAAACTTAGTATTATCTTTTCAGTCAGAAGTTGTGCCATAGAATACTTCCCTTTGTTAGCAATGGCACCTTTTCTAGTAGAAAACTTGAAAGAAAAAAAAGAATAAATTAGTTTAAAATTATTAATATGACCTGATGCAATGCTAAGGTTTCTCTCTTGAATTGTATCAGTGATTACTGTGTTTTGAAGTCTCAAGCCTGTAAGTGTCAGCTGCAACAGGACAAGAGCGGGCAGGGCACTTTGTGGTAGGTTTACAAATCTAAGTGCAGAAAATGAGAAGCAAAGAATTAGCAGATTTTTTTTTCACATATGTATAATCAGGTAGGTTCCAACACTTAGAGTAATCATTCCAATTGGTCACAGTGAGTCAAACTGGTGCTTTAAATTCTGCGTAAGTTTGACAAGGGATCTAGAAATCCTGTCAAATTTTCTGCAGTAACTCAGTCACATGGAAAAGGTTTCATATACTTACTCTGTTGAAAAGGGAAGACCAGATACAAAGTAAAAGGCACAGATATTATAGAACAGTCACATTTCTTGAATACAAAGATCTTATAAATTAGAGGATGGTTAAAACTGGGAACAGCCATTTTGCTGCTGTTTTATTTGTCAGTGCTGACTGTTTCTTGACCAAACATCTCTATCTTTTCTAATGCTGTACCACTGTGTGCTGGAGGAGTCTTTTCTGAACAGCTTTTCTTGTTTCTTCCTATTTCTGTAGCTTCCATCAAAGTATTAGTCAATGGTTTTCCCAGTGTTTCTGGAAGCATTATGGTTAATATTCCACTCAGAAGAGCCATGATTCCAACAAGCAACTGGAAGAAATAAACAGTAGCTGTAAAGGTAGGTATGTCTTTCAAGCTTTACGTAGTTTTGATCTTGCTTGAGAATAAATTCAAAATAAAGTACAAGGAACTGTAAAGTAAAGCAAAGATCATGTCTCGAATGTTGCCTGTATAACAGATCTACCTTTTTTGTTGTATAAATGAGAAGATTATGCAGCAGAATTAATGAATGAGCAAGTGAAATATTTTGTTCACAAGGGATCAATACAGTGCAAGTACAAATAATTCTGTTTGAGAAAAAATACGTTACCTTCATTTGGTATTTCTACTATCAGGCATGTATTTAAGAACTGATTCTAGGATTACATACATTTATTTTTACAGACATTTTCACAGAGCTACAATTTCCCTGCCACCTGTATCCTGAATTCACACTCCAGCTCCTGTGTACCTGCACCTGTGTGCTTGTTCCTCCTGCACACAGCCAGACTGGAATTTCTCAGTATGGCTGATTGACCAGAGCCACAAAGGTGCACATCTGTGCTCAGGAAAGTTCTTCAGCAGATGATGAGCTAGTTCTCAACAGGAATACTTTGCTAAACTCAGTTTCAAAGAACTGTTAGGATTGCAGGCATTTACTGACTTTTGCACTGGGATCACATTTTGGTTTTGTCCATGGTGTACACAGTTCCATAACAACAGCATGAGTGGTGCGAGGATCAGGATAATGTGGGGTAGCTAGAGAAACACACACTTGTTCCAGGAATATCTACTCTTTCCCTTCACATTCCCTTCACATAGACATTTCTCTGTCTTGTTCAATGACACCAATTCACACTTTCCTCCTCTGAGTACAGAACAGTATTAAACCCCTGACAGTCCTCCAACACTAGGTTATAAATGACCCAATTCTCTCCTGATAGAAATACTTTCACACAGAACATCATGCCTGGTCTCAGTGTTTTTCCATTCGATGACTGTGAACTTTGATGCTGTATTATCCTTATCTTGCCCTGTGCTGATTCTGAAGTCTGTCCTGTGTTTAACGCTTTCTTTCCAAGGGTGAGAGCAAACATTTGGAATCACTGTGCCTACATCTCTCACACAGAGCTTGAGCCAAGAATTGGCCAGATACCATCGGCAGCTAAGCCAGACTTTAAGTCAGAAAGATGCTTTAAAATCAGAATTGCCTACTGTAACCTTGAAAAGTGCTATTTTCATGCAGATGCACCATGCTGGTTTTGCTTCCCTTCCATTCCAAAAGAAGAGAGCAGTTTGTCTCATGTATTTCTTTGAGAAGCAAAAGGCACACTTGCAGGAAGGAATGTTGCAAAAGGAATGTTGCATACATTCCTTTTTGCACTTGCAATAAATATAGAGGCAGAGAAAAAAAAAATCAAAATACTGTTGAATACTAGAACTACAGGGAAAATAAAATAGTCATGCTCTTACCATGAAAGTTAAAAAAACCCCAAACATTCTAGATGTAATGGGACTAGAGGAAATGGCACAAACTGAGGGAAATCCTTTTAGACATAGATGTGGCAGGAGTGATATTTAAAAATATATTCCAAAATATTAAAATCTCATCTCTGAGTGTCAAAATTATTCTCTACTATTAAAACATTATTTTCTGCCCTGGAAAGACAGGATGAATTGACACATGGCAGCTATTCCACAGTATCCTCTTTTATGTACATCCTGTAGTCTGTCAGAAGTTTATAATCAAGGATATTGAGGTCTGTAAAGGATATTGAATCTTATGGACACCCACAAATTTGGAGTGTATGAGAACTGGGTCACTGGTGATACACAAAAAAACAAGGTTAAAGCAACACTGTGTGCTTTGAATATCTATGTCTTTTCTGTTTTGGTTATTCTTTTTAGACACTTCACATTCTTCTCATGTTTTCCCTCCTCATGAGCCTACCTCTTATTTCCCTGAGAACTCTCACTATTCTGTAAGTGTACACACCACCATCTTTCCTGCCTTTTCATCTCAGCTCTCATAACTCTATTTTATCCCATGTTAGTTTTCTATTTTTTCTCTATGTCAAAGCTGCTGCATGCTGAGTAATTCAGTGCACTTCCTTTCTCCCTGACCCTCAAACCATTTTCAATATTTCTGACAAAAGACAGAGTATGAAACAATTAAGTCACAGTGTATTAATTCAAGGGCTTCTCAAATGTTACCTACCTTTTCAAGGGTAGTAGCCACAGTTATCAATGAAGTGACTCACATTTAGCCAAAGCAAGTCTTTTTCAGTCTTATCTTGTATGCTTCTTCTTAAGGCATCTGACAACTTAGCCCTTTTCTTGCTCACTACAAATGTGGGCATCTTGTATGTATGTGTTTACTATTTTAAATACTTAATTCAGTATCAGAAAATGTTCTCCTGATATGGTCAAATGCTTATGTGTACGAATAAAGTGTACTATTGTACAAGGTATTTAAGTATGTCTAAGTATGTTGAAGTTAATTTGACAGGCATAACTACTTAAATGCATTGTGTTTTCAGGGTGTTAATTTGAAATCTGACTTTCTGCTTCGTCAAACCCTTAGAGTATTCCTGACACTTCAGTACAGCCAGCAGCTTCTAAAAGATACCATAAAAAACTTCAGAAAAAGATTTACCATAATTTTTCTTATGTCCTCTTCCCCGTCTGGAGCAACATTTATAATTTTGCAGTGGTCTAAGACTAGGATTCAATATACTTAGTCTAGAACAAAAGGTAATTTGAATGAAATATCCCTACAAAATAATATTTTGACTTCTGAGAGCAAATTATTACTCTGGTCTGCTATTTATGTTTATATTCACATCTCATGACTCTGAACTAATCTAAAATACGATCTTATTGACAAAATTCCTACTTCAACAGAAAAAGTTAAATTTTGACATGAAAGCCAATAGTATTTGACACAGGATTTGTATTCATTTATTGACTTCAGTGTGGGCTTTTTAAACTTCTAATTTATAGTTTTTCTGAGAGAAAAATCAAGCCTGTTAAAGGGCTATTGCAACATAATTTTTAACAGCTAAGAAATAGAAATAGGTTATATAAGGAGCAGTTGTTCTACTGTATGTTTTCTATAAAGTGTTCACATGAAAAACATACTTGACAAGTTATTCAAGATGTATAGGCATCCAGATAAGATATTTGCAGTACTCACAGGCAGCATAACTTTGCATGAGGCAGAGTGCCAAACAAACAGCAGTACTGACTGCTCAACAATGTGTGGTGTTTGCAATAGATCAGTATGGTGTGTATCAGTTTACTTACAAATGTAATCCATTTGATTTCATTTCCATTCCGAAACGCTGACTTGACCTGAGACTTGGCATGCTATACTCCAACTCAAGACAAGCCTATTTAATGAATTGACAAATGCTCTATAACAGGAGCTAATAATGGAAACACGTTCACAGTGAACCACTACTCAACTCTACAAAAACTCTGGATAATTTTTGTACACTGAGAGTTGTTCATAGATGAAATAATTCCTGTGTTTATTCTGCCATTTTCACTGCTCTACAGCATGTTTGAGCACTCCCCCATATGTGGTTTAACTGCAGCACTTTTGCACAAATAAATCTTATTTCATCCAGTAAAGGCAAAATGCTGACAAGAGAAAAAAGAATGTTCTCCCATGACTACTCTGCTGTTCAAATGTTTCTTTGTCTTTTCTAGGATCATATCTTGGTTTGTGTGGAGACATTGTTAAGAAAGAAAACATTTTTAGGTACTTGAGGAAATAAATTTATTTGTGGTCTTCTTCGTCCTCTTGGTTTTCATCAAAAACAATCAAAAGTAATTAATTTAAATAATGAAATGATCTCACAAGAATTCTCTGAAGCCAGTCTCTAGCATCTGTAATTGAAGATCTTATAGTTGCCAAATCAAAAGGACACAATGTAGTTTTTTTGGAAACTCCAATGTGGTGGACAAAATTTGACTAAGAATCCAGGTTAAAGACACATCCCATTGCACTTTCACCTTCTGACATGTATATTCTACATCTAAAATCAGTGTCCTAGTCACAGCGAATTCTAAGGGGTTTTTGAAAGAACTCAAACTATTTTTAAATCATTAATAAACTTTACTTAAAACTTTAATATAAATTTTTGAATTCCTTCTGGTTTTACATATATGGGCATAATTTATCCTTCAGGAGAAAAAACAGATTGAATTGCTGCAGAATTTCTAAGAAGCAAATGCTTCATAACAGAAATGCAATGAAGAAATTGTTCATCCGTGAGCAGGAAATAGATAAAATATTTTGTCCAAAGTGGATCTACTACATGATGCAGACAAAATGCCCAAAGTACACAAAGGAATAGTCCCACCTCTCTCTTCCGGGGCAACTGGTGGTAAAAGACAAAACCTAATGGTAACGTGACCTGGAGTTACCTAAAAAGTGAGATTACTTAATGAATACTAGGTTCTGTTGCTTGTCAAAGACACTACGAAGCCCATCAATATACCATTTCCTTCTCTTTTTCTATCTCATGAATTGGTTTGTTCAGCTCTGGTAAATGAAAAACATAGAACAGGAGCTTTGGGACAGGTGTGAAAACCAAGTATTGTAAGGGCAAAACGTTTTTGATCTTTTGGGAGGCTATTCCAAAGATGCAATGTCCCAGAGAAACTATGGAAAATATTAAGGCATAATGTAAGAAAATTCAGCTACCTGTGGTGAGTTCGGGAATGGAAGGACTATGCCTTTGAAAAAAAGTGGACCTAAATCAGGAGCATGATGAAAAACTGCTAGGCCTGCAGAAAAGTCTGGACTACAACACTTCCTAAATGTTACGTGGTATATGCAGAATATTTTTATCAATTTTATGCTAGGATACAGAGTATAAGTAATTTTCTGTCTTCCATCATGGATACATTTCAGAATATTTCAGTGATTCAAAGTCTCCCTTCTGCTTAAGCTGCATATTTTTAACAATATGAGGCTACTAATCTTTGAGACTTAAATTCTCAAACAAGAATGGTTTACTCAATTTTCTTTTTGAAATAAGCATTCAGCTTTTGGTTCCTCTGTCATGTGAAAAACATACTTGGTAAGTTACTAAAGAGAAAACAAGTGACATATACAGCTTTCCAAAAAACATTCACCATTGAAATAAATACCTACAAGTGGCATGAAAATCCAAACACTTCTCAGATATACACAGAATGGAGCAACCACACTTCCTACACGGCACATCATGCTTCCACTTCCAACAGCAAGTGATCTAGGCATAAAAGAATTTGAGTAAGAATTCAGGCAGCTAAAGAAAACAATTAGAAATGCACAGACACTTAAAACATCAGTAGGACTTGTGTCTTTAAGTAATTATACTAGGAAGCTGTTGCTATGCCAATTTAAATTTATATTGTAGTGAAATTCAGCTGCTTCTGTAATTAAGATTAAAAATATCATTTTGATCCAGCATAGGTCACAGGATGAGCAACCAGGACTTATAAGAAAGGCATAAAAAATGTTAAAGAAAGTACTGTGTATTCTTCTAGTTACCCAATGGAATCAATCAACACACACAGAATGCAAAATAAATAAAAAACTATGGTACAGCCAAACTCCAGACAACTGTGAAGCAGCTGAAGATCCCATCCCAGGTCTTTCAGATCACCACCACTGATGCCAATAGCTGCTGGATGTGGTGCAGAAAAATAACAAAGGGAATGAAATAACATCAAATTAATGAAAAATACATAACTGGCAAAAGTTCTTACCTTACAATTGTTGGGTACAGTTCTGCTGTGTAGAGATATATAAGGCCAAATGCCACACCTATGCAAAATTTTCCAGCCATATTTGCTAAGATAATTAATATATTGAAATCCTATTGAAAGAGAGCACAAATAAATATATCACCAGAAAATAATACTCTTCCAAACGTAATTTACATTCTTCAAAAGTTGTGACCCTTCTTTAAACAATAAACAATACTCATTGCTTGCTTTTGAAAAATTGCTCAATAAGATACTAGTTTCCATATCACTTTTTACCAGTCCTGGTTCACTGAAGTCCTGGGAACATTTTACGTGTGACTCCAGCAATGATAGTGAAACCTGTACTGAAAATATAGGAATCTCTCTTAGACTGGCAGCTGCAATTTAAAACCAGCCTTTAATTAACTATTATATGATTTAGAAAGAGCAGCTGCATCTACTGACTTAAGAGCCTTTAAAATCAATTTCTGCTATAGGAAAACTTCCAACCATATGTGACTAACCTGAGGTATGAACATAATTAAAACACAGATCAGTGCACTTAAAATAAGGAACGGAATGAGTGTGTTTCTCCTTCCCAGTTTGTCCATCGCAATGCAAGCAATGATATAGCAAGGCAACTCCACAGCACCTGTCAGTATGAAATTATCTCAGTTTAAGTCATGATTACACATATTCATGTTATAACTGTAACTTCCTCTTTATGATGAATTAATTTGATCTAGGCGGTAGTAGATAAGTAAAATCTAGAGATAACCAATGTGTTGGGCTAGCTCATTTGGTTACAGAAAGTGTGACAGAGGGCAGAAAACGGCCAAAAATACAGAAGTGGGAGTGGAGAAGGACAAGGGAAACAGGTTTCACAGCACAGAGCAGCTCCAGTTCTCTTTGGGGTGGAAAATTACAGAAAACAGCAAGGCCACAGTTCTGCTTCTATGACACTGACACTTGTGTCTGAAAGCTCTACATTTGCTTCTCTTCTCCTTTGGGTATTTTCACATTAACAGCTCAAGTGTGCCCACAGGGAATATTGCTAGTGTCACACAGACCCACCTCTCAGGATTTGCTAGCTTCCACCTGGACAGGGAACTGAAGCCACAGGTGCCTCCCCCAGCTTCAGCCCAAAATCATCTCAAAGTAAAAGGCAAGAAAGGTCTGTCTAAGTCCAGTTTTCTGAGTAAGCTTCACAAATACAGAGTGCAGTTCCAGATTTTTCCCTTCTCCATAAAAAAGGAGGGCTTACAATATCCCACTCTTAATACAGATCATCTCTTCCTAATGTTTCTTTCCAGAGACAAACGTCTGCTGCTCTAAAGGATCTGGCATTTGGCTAGATCTGTTTGCACTGTGTAAACATCATTTGCCCCTAGACAAATTATATTGAGCCAAAGCCAGTCTGGACATGTTTTAAGCCAATTTGCTCATGAAGAATGCTACTATGTCCAATGTAAAATCAAGGAAGAACATAAGATACAAACAGCCTGCATTACTTTATTATGTACATACAGCATGTAAATACACCTATAATATCAGGAAACAATCTTTTAGGACTGTGTTGGAAAAAGTAGGTTGCAATTATTCAGTGTCTGTTAGCCTTCCAAAATATTTTTAGAAGGGGTGGATACAGTGTACTCCACTGTAGTAGTTTAGTTATCCGTGCAATACCAGCACCCACTTTTCAGCACATCAGTCTAACAACACACTGTGATACCTGACAAAACAAACTGGAATAATGAGAGCTCCAGTCCTTCTGTGAGCTTGTGTACATGATCAGTCACATTCACTTCACTGAGAGTACTCAGCTGCACAAAGCAAAGCGCATGATTTAATTCTTTGCTGGCTCAGAGCTGCGTGTCTGATCTAGAGTTGTCTGAAGTCAGTGGAATATTTCCACTGATGTTAACGAACTTGGGATCAGGCCTTGAATGCACTGAGCTGCCTTTATAAACAACTTACATGCCAGAATAAGATTACAGCCAGAATGATAAAATTAAAAGAGTATTTACAACTTGATTAAAAATACACTTTTGAGAAAACTAAAATGACTCTTCCTTCTGACAATTATAAATGTGTTTTCTACACAGACAAACTCAATATATCATGAGTGTAAGTGATAAAAAGAATATTTCTTTCTCCCATTTTTCTAGTTTGTGCCTTTAACAGAGCTGTGTGAATTTTGTGTTGCTTGACTGCTTCCCGTGGTGTTTTTGTGGATCTGCTATAAGCTTGCAGGGCAAAGAAAAGACAAGCAGAACATGGTTTTACAATCAGAAAGATAGACAGAGAAGACTTCTGTACACCAAAAAATTTTAAATTCTTTTTTTTTCCTCAGAAACAGTGAGATTTAGAGTGAATGATATTCATTCTGTGTTAGTCAACTTTATGACAAGTTAGCAAGAAACTTTTTGAACAAAGTTCCTACTTGAATGAACGAAGTAAAAAGCTGGCTGTCAAATCTATAGACATTTTTAAATGTTATGTTCCAGTTCTGTCATTAACAGAATAAAGTACAAAAATATTTACCTATGAGAAAGAGATTTAAATATTCATTGCCTCCTAGACTGACAGAACTGAGGGAGAAGACGTAGTACCCCAAGCTCCCAGTGAACCAGATCAGCCAGACTGTGATGGTCCTTCTTGCAATTTGCCAGTTACAAAACAGGTCTAAGATGTTGTGCTTCTTTGTTGAGGATGTGTCATTGTCACCCACTCTGCCACTGGCTACATCATCTTGTTGGACTGAGCACAGTTCAGAAACTTTGCAGGGAGTGCTTACTTTATTCCATCTTGCCATTGTATCAATCACTTTTTGTGCATCTTCGTATCTGTCCTCTGACAAGAGCCAAAAAGGAGTTTCTGGGAGCATCCAGCAGCACAAGACAAAGGGAAGAGTTGCTATGGAGAGAAATATCTGATAGACCCACCAGGTCCGAACCAAAAATCCCACGAGTGCCACAATCATAATTCCCATAGCAAAAAAAGCATGGACATGCATAGAAGCCCAGGTTCGTGCTTTAATGCCAACAAATTCAGTCACATAAACAAAAGCCACAACCAGATAGCCACTTGAAACCTGGGAGGGTAGGAGAGAGAAAAGAAAAAAAAAACAAAACAGAGTGAGGTTTGTTTCTACTCTCCTTGTGCACCAGCAGTAAAAACAAACAATTAACAGTGTTCCACATCTGTGTACGCTTAATTGCCACCGCACTGGCCTGTCTCACACTGACAGAAAAAAAGGCAACTGTGAAAATAAATCAGCTGGAGAAAAAGTTCACTCAAACCTTCAGACTGCCTGGATGTTATTTAAAAATGTGAAGTGAATTTGGATACTTCTCTGTAGTGGGGGACAGCCAGCAAGAGACACCTGCAAAGAAACTTAATTTGCTGATGTCATTAAGACTTTCCCCTCCAAAAATCAGGTCCCTTAATGACATCACAAACTGGACACTTGGGAAAGTGAGGTCCCCTGAGGTAATTGTCACTTCTGAAAATCTTGACCTCAGCTTTTAAGCAGGCTATTAATAAGCTGCATGTCAGAGAACTGCAAATTTATGAAGAATTACCTTTCACATCCTTGTAAAATATCTCATTAAATCAAATTTTTTACTATGTTGGAAGACAATCTCATATATATACACAATTATAGGTTCTCATATGGTATCAAGTGAATGCAACTACTGGCATGTTCTGCATAATAGTATTTCTTCACTGAATATATGTGTTATTGAATATATATGTATATATTTCGATTTCTCAGGTATCTCAACATCAAATTCCTGATATCTCAAAACATTTCAAAACACAGCTAGAAAATATAGACTAGAAAATATTTCAGTATATTGTTTTAATTAATCAATTTTCCAGTTAACAGTATTCCAGTTCTAATTCTGAACCCGCTGATAGGAAAACTGGACTGACTTCAGTGGCACTGGGCTAGAGTTTAGGCCTGCGTCTTGCAAATCAGTCGCAGTGGCCAGATAAAACCTACAGCACTAGTCTGGTCAGAGCTTTTTTGCTTTTCTAAACTACTGCAGCCCCTGGCACCAACAGCCAAGGGAGTCAGCAGAGACACTCCTGTAGATCTCGCTGTTCAAGGCTGACATGATGCAGTTTTTCCTGCTAGGAAATCCTTCTGAGCTCTAATCAGGCAAAGGGAGCTCCAGGTGAAAGGTCCTGTCTTGACTAATGCACTGTCAGCAGGAATAAAATTAATTATGGGACTATTTTCAAGTATCTAACCCATGTTAAATAAGTTGGATGATTTTTTTGTGATGGCATTCTAATTTCTTTACCCATTATGTAATGAAAAGCTACAAGTAATGTACTTCTGGCTGTCAAACAGTTATTTAAAATTGGTTACTATGTATAATTATTGAATATGTATCAGATACTGGATGTATACTGCACACACATAAAAGTGTGTGTGCATAGGTCTGCATAAACACATATACTGAAATACCCTTAAGCACAGTCTAAAACGTCTAGGTGTTAAACATGTCTACCCATGTATTTAGTATTCCAGATACAGCTTTAAAGACCAAAGAGATGCATGGAAGAGAAAATGTGCATCTCTCCTCCATCACTCAAAATGGTAGAGATAAAAATAATACTTATTACAGATTTGCTAGTTTAAGAAAAAAATATATTCCATTTCTAACAATAAGGAGAAATGCAACAGCAGCTGCAATGCAGAGTCCAGAGTTTGCTGCTCACACTTGGTATTTAATTACCAGTCCAGCAGAGGTTGGGATGGAGGAAGTACCAAACACTGCTTCATACAGATGCTTTCTATTAATTCAAAGAGGAAAACTGCTGTGGTCCAAGAACATTCAGACTCTCCCTGCTCTGCTGAAATAAGTGCAACAGACGGGGCTTTAGAATAATGAAGTAGGGAAGGAAATAATAACAAAAGGGAGATTTTCCTGAGAAGGGGGAAGAAATGACATATAAAAAGGGCCAGGGTGAGCATCGTTTCTTACCATAGCGAGGAGAAAGCGCACAATCACGAAACTGTAGTAGTCAAATGTGAAGGCCACTGCGATGCCAAATACAAACTGACCAGCACTTGTGAACCATATAACCCGTTGTCTTCCCAGTCTGCAAATCACAGCAGTAATAAAATCATGAAAAACCACAAACATTCTGTTAAAACACACCTGCAACTCCAGAGAGCCTAGCTGGAATTTTAGTAATTCACCACAGCAAACCTGGTTTAATTACCTGTATTAATTTGTCAGTAATTCCAGCTTCCGAGAAAAACGATGGATGGAACTTCCGTTTCACAATTCATGGCTGGAAGCAATGTGCAGTGAACATTACATATGTTCACCTCCAGTTTTAAGTTTAGCTTCTACATAACTGATCGATAAATTTGCTCTTATTTATGAGGACGTAAATCAGTTTTTCAGATATTTTATATTAAGAAGCAGCTTGTTAATAATTTCTAACAAAACTTAGCTGTGACAACACATGCCCTCTTTTTGCCAAAGAAACAACCAGTTTTGATAATAATGAAAGGCTTCTGTAAAAAGTCTTTGTCCAGTTCTTTAAAATTGAATTCTCTAATAAATGACAATCACATAGTTCCCCATAATTTTCTGATTGTATCACAGCATACATGCATGCATATACAAACACAGAAATCCAGGAAGATAGTATGCTAACAGCAAAAAAATCATGTCAAATACTACCTTCAGCAGTAGATATACATGACTCTGTTGAGAATTCTCTACATTCTATCTACAAATGCTCTGTAACTCAAACTGCATGGAATATTTTTTTTCCCTCATAACAATTCCTTGGTCTCTTACTATCTTCTCCATTGCAAACAGCTTTTCACAAATGGGGATATTACTTTTAGACAGAGAGTTTGAGGACTTTTGGGGTGTTTTTTAACATGAGTATTTGGTACACCAATAAAATTCCTTCTGTTTTTCTCTAGCCCTGACCTGAGTCATGATTTGGTCTTTGATCCCTGCCAGAAGAGATCCCAGTAAGTCTTAGCTATCAGAGCTCTTCTGTTGGGAAATACGTTAATTGGTACTGGGAGGAACACAAAAACTTATTTCCCATGAGCCATGATGTGTCAGAAAATAATAACTTTCAGCTGTAAAGTCTGCAGTTGTAAATCTGCAACTCAGAATGTGTGTATTATCTTAACTGGCTGTCCATGGCTTGAATTAATGGCAATGAGAACAATACAATCCTAACCTTATAAATCATGTCCAAGTATTAATTAATAAAGTTATGAATTATTTAAAGGGACACAAAACAGATGTTGGCATTATATTCTGGTTTTGTACTAAACATGGTTTTGCAAAGCCTGGGATTGGAAAGCCAATTGATTCCATGTGTTCTCAAAGCCAAATTAACAAAACCCCTCATCATTACTTTTGCATTCCTATGTTGTGACTGTCACACTGTAGTGTTGTGCTAATGAAGGAAAATCAGAAAACAACATGCTTGATTCTCCTTGTTCTGCTTACACTGTTAGATGTGGGATGAAACATCACCCTCCACCCAACAGAACTGTCAGTCAACAAGCTCCTTTATAGAAAGATAAAAATAACTCTAAACCAGCCTTCAAAGTAAAGCACAGGTGCATAAAGTGCCCAAGACAAAGCTCAGTACAACACAGCTCGGATATTTGATTCTCAAGTGGACAGATGGTCATGGCTGGGTGTTCTCCTGAGGCAGGAATTTGTCTGTTTGTGTTGAGAGAAAACCAAGAGAGGCAGGCAGGAGGATACAGATGTACATCCTGAGCCCCACTATTGCTTCTGAGTCCAGCTCTGATGTTGGATCTCAGTGCATGATCTGAGATAACACCCAGAGAGGAAGTGTTGGATGGGAATGGGCCTTGGAACTGTGAGCAAGAGACTGCTTGGATCGAGTCCCTCCAGGACTGACCCTTCTCATTCTCAAACAGAACTTTGTCCATGCTGGTAAATAACTGAAGCTACAGAACAGCTCACCACCCACACCGATTTTTCCTCTTACCTGCACTAACTTTCAAGTGACTGAAATTTAAGCTAATTTTTCAGGGAAAACCTACAATGGGACAGCAAGGAAAAATAGTGTATGGGTGTTCATTTTAAGAAGGTGGTCTTGATTAAACCCTCGAAGCCTTTGCATCCGCCCCACTGAGCTGTGTTCATGACAGAGATTAGGAAAGGTGATTTTAAAATAAATTATATTTAACCTTCTAGGAGCCCTTCAGCTGTTTGTCATATAACAAAATAAAAATCTACATTTCCATGAGGAACCTCTCCTCATGAAAAATGAGGCGAAAATCTACTCCCACATTTTACCATTGCTATTACAATGAGCTCTTGCTACTCCTGTTAAAATAAGTAAACAATCAAACAAATAAATAAAAATCTAAAGGCAAATTCTAGCTGCACAGGGCAATTTCAGGGATCAAGGCCTAGAACAATGGATGACAAAATATGAAAAAGTTTTAAAAGTAAATGACTTGAGAATACATTTTAAAATTAGTACTTGTTACTGGAAAAAGGAATCAAGTTAAACAGATTTGTGAATAAAGCAATAACCAAACATTCTTAATTTTGCATATGTAGTTATAAATACGTGGAGTTACTGTAGTCTGAAGCTACAGTTTTCAGAAGATAGCACTTTACCTGTCAGCAATGTCACCAAAAATCACTGCTCCAATCAAGACTCCAAGCATGAACGTAGGCTGGATTAATTTTGCAAGCCATTCTTGGTCACAGACCAGATCCCACTGTGTAACAACAGTGCTCTTCCACTTTGTATCATCATAGAGAAATCCATCAGAACAAGGAAATGCAGACTTGTTGCCTTTGTATTCATATGCCAGATCCAAACTGACTTCTCGTTTGGACCTGCTGCATTGATCAAGTTCCCAAATTTCTCCATTTTCCAGCTGGACTACAATGTAATTTTCTGTTGATGTCCATAGTGTCCAGATGTCCTCTATACTTGATGCAGAGGAGTTGTGGAAAAGAACACTACTCACATTTCCAGGGAACCCACATACAAAGTTAGGAGTAACAGCCATGAACACAGACGCTAAGTAATGGATACCACATGACATAGATTGAAAGACAGATGCAAAATAAACACATGCTTGAAATCTGTAAAGGGAAAGAAAAAATTTTACTGAGGAAAAGTCCTCTATACTTGAAAAAGAATATTCAGCATAACTGTTTGGGAAGATCAGTAAATGGAGATATCATTAACGTGTCCAGAATTTTGTTGTGTAGTGCTGCTTCAATATTAGCTAAGCTCTGCAAGAGACAAAAGATGAGAAAAAGATCCACAGTAATCTATTGTTAAGAAATAAATGCTGTTCTTAGTCATGTGTTTAGTCACACAGAGAGTACCATTTAAAATGAAACAATTCTGACCTTAAGCACTAAGTTTGAAGCAACCTTCCACCCTCCAATTCTCTGTAGCACATCCCCTTAAAATAAGGCCTTAGATTACTTAAATAGTTTTAAAAAACAAAATATTGTTACTTCAGGTACTTAGGGATAGAGATATAAATAAAATGAACAAAACACATTATGCTCCTCATTCCATCCAGTCGTATCTCTATAACTGTATTCCATCTATTTTCCATCCCTCTTTATTGCAGCCAAAAGACAAAGAGAGAATACATGTAGACGCATGTAGAAGATAGAATCTGAACAATGTGAAATGTTTTGTACCAAAACAGAACTCTGAACTGGGTTGGGTTTTGGCTTAAACAAGGTGTGCAGTTATCCATTAAAGATTGTATCATAAAGCAAACCTAGTAAAAGAATGTTTTATGCATAGGTTGAATTTTGACATTTTAACAGCTTTTAAAACTTGCTTGAGATGGAAGTATAAAAATTGCACATGTATTCAGAATTTCAAAAGAATTGCAATGAACTTTAGTGTCACTGCAAATTCTAGACAGTTTCTGATGATTTAAGCATAAGGAGTCATTTTCTCAATTAAATGTTTAAATTATGCAAACAATTAGTACAACATCTGTTCAGAAAAAAACAAAATTGTTTTTGTTTCTCCTCCCTTTTTTATTTCCTGAAGGCCAATTAATTGCAATAATTTGAAAAAGCATTCAGTGAGCTTCTATAGATACATTCTTAATGTACTATGCAGTAGGCCTTGATTGTATGAAACAAAAAGCGGATTTTTTTTTTTTTACATTATCAGAGACTGTCTCTGCTGGAGTTATAGGAGATAATGTCAAAAAAACAATTACCTTGAAATATCTTTTGGGAAAAGTTCAAGAAGAGCAATTCCAATCCCTGTAACAAATGTGGCTTCTAGATACTCCTCTCCAAAACATATCTAATCTAGCCTTGAATTCCCATAGTACGGATCTCAACAGTACATAGCCCAGGAGTTTTAAATCATCTACCATGACAATTTCTAAATAATTTTGCAAGTATAAGCAAAGTATTTAAATATTTACTGGATACATTGGCTTAATATCCATTAATGTTCCCAACAAGACAATTCTTTGCAAAACACGCCTCCATTCACCATCCTCATTCTCCTCTGCCTTTTATCTTGATTCTTACTTCTTTCCTTGGTAAATGTAAACCCAGTAGCCTATCCTGTCCTTCCAATGGCATTTGAAATTGCTGTTGTTCTGCTGCAGCACGTTTTATCGCCCTTTCTCTTGACAACAGTCTCTCTACTGACTTTTCTACAGCAGTCTGAGGACTGAGTTGAATTGCTAAACCCACCATGGCAGCTCAAAAGCCGATTCCACTTCCCTTTGGAGGATACTGCAAGGCAATCCTCACACAGGTGTTGTGCTGCTCTTTCCCAACGAAACCAAGAGATATGGTCAGGAGGAACTGAACATAACCACAGCAACCTTAAGTCTATCAATTCTCTCTCAAGAGAACAGCTTCTTGAGGATTAAGTAGCTAGCCATAGATCAAAGCAAGGCTGAAGCAGCTCTGAAAGGCTTTTGGGCTATCTTGGACTACAAAAAAGCAAAGATTATTTTGAAATTTAACCTTTGGGACCCTATTGATACAGACAAATCTGGTCAATAACATTTTTAGTTCCTCTTCTCTAGTTTCATTTTAACTGTTGCCATCAAAAGATACAAACTCATTTTAAAAATAGCAAAACACAACCAAATTCAACAACCTGGGCTACCGCTGCAGTATGCAGAATGCCTGAAAGAGATAATAGTAAATTAGACCCCCTAGAAGCTGTGTACTTGCAGCTTCTACTAGCTAGTAAAAAGTGGTGCACCTGGAACCAGGATCCCCAGTATTTGCAATATCTGTCATTATCCATCAGAAAATTGCAGTGTCATATAATCCACTAGGTATTTCCCAGCAACAAAGAATGAAATAATTCCAAACTCTCATACACACTTCTTGAGTTTCCTAATTAGTTCTTGCAATACAAGAAATATCAGGGTCATAGTTTATCTTCATCCCAGTAAGAGTGGTAGGAAAAATATATTTATGCCTTTTTTTGTTGGAGAGGCTTGAAGGCAGATAAAAGCTTGTAAGGATACAGACTGAGAAGATGGCATGAAACAATACACTACATTAATTTTTACAAAGTCAAATCCCAAGAGTATCACCAGGGCTATGATTTGGAACAGGTCTAGTTAATCTCTGCTCTCACTACTGACTTAAAAATTTTGTCTTGTCTCTTCCTGAACATTTCTTGTGATCCTACTTCAATGACCATTTTGACAGACTGCTCCACTGTCAAACCTTTCAGTTGGAAAGTTTCTCATTAAATCCAATCTCAATGTCCCCTTTTCTTATATAAAAGTTTTATTAGTTTATAAAACACCCTGGTGCAATCTTGAAAAAATCTTCCTTTTCTTTTGTCACTTCATTGTACAGAATTCTCAGTTATCCCCCTCCAGTTACTGTCTGCAACCATACAAACTACAGACTACCTTTTCCTTTTTTTTGTGTCCCTTCTTTCTGTCCACCTCTATAAAAAGCAATAAAGGATTAATTTTAAAGAAATATCTGTCATGCCATATTTCACCCATCTTTCAAGGGTTTTACTTACAATTAGATATAACTTATTCTTGTAAAAATATTCTTCCATTCTCAATGTTATGAAAATCTTATTCTATTTCAACAAAGATATCCACTCTATAGCACCATTATTTTTCTTGCCTAATTTGCAGTACCAATGCTAAACAAACACAGTCAGACAGAATTCCAGATATACATTAATACACATAATTTATGGTGAATGTGACTTCATTTAAGAATGGGAAAATGCATTTTTACAGCAAAAGAACCATGTTGTTCAGAATTTTGCAGGAGAGATTGCACTGCAGCTTTTAACCTCTACCTGCTCAATAAAAGAGCCAAGGAGCAGGCAGGGGGAGCAGGAAAAGGGGGGAATAAGGCCTGATGTGAAGTTAGAAAAGCATTTGGAAGCACCAGTGTCTGAAGGCATTCCGCACCACACTAACAGGCTGCTTGCAAAAACTATTTACTGTTCTCTCCAGTAAAATTCCACACTGAGCTGGATAAGCCTCTCTCTGTATATACTCTGTATATGCATATTTTAGTACATACAAAACACACAGAAACTATCCTGAAAGCCCTGTTTTGATGTGAGGGCAAAATCCACTGCTGACTACAGCAGTGTTGTAACGGCATTCCCACTAATCCTAGATTGAAAAGCCCAACCTTATGAGCTGCTGGCAATCTCCTGTGAATAGGAAGAGCTTTTCTTCCAAAAAGACCAGTGGTGTAAAGGTCAGGGAATTCCTTAACCTGCATAGTTACCAAAGAGGAATTAATCGGACCATTAGGGACAACACAGAGAAAGTAAGAAAAGTATGTAAGGACATTGATATGTGGGGATGTTGGAAGACAAGTATGTAGGGATGGGATGAGATGGCAGAGCACTACAGGCACATGGAGCTTTGCTTTCCAGAACAGCTGGGGATTGAAAAGGGCCAAAGACACAGGTCCAGCCTCAGGGCAGACAGAGGGTTGCTGGAACAGAGTTTGGGGTGGCAGAGAGTGGCGAGCGAGGAGGAGCATAGAGCTGCGTCTTTCTCTATTGCCACTTGGGATCCCTCCCTTTGAACCTCTGGGTGCATCAGCTGTGTCTCAGACCCTGTGCTGTGGCCATGTCGATGCCCTTGCCCAGTCTCACAGCCCTGGGACAGGTCCTTGGCCCTGGTCATGCGATGGCCCAGCAGCTTCTGGCCTTTGCGGGAGGATGCGGTGCCGGAGGAGCCCGGAGCAGCCCTGCTGGATGCTGCACTGGGCCAAGAGGTCACAGCAGAACATATATAGGTCATGCACTTCACTGACCCTGAGGCACAGGCTAAAGTCTAGGCTGTCTTTGCTCTCTGCTGTAAATTATTAACTTTTTTCCCAAATTCTTAAGTTAGGAACACCAAACTGATAAGAAAGTCTTTTATTACTGAGCTTGAATCTCTCTATTGCAGACAAATATGTACTATAATCCCTTTATTAACCTCACCAAACTCAATTTTGAATTTCCCTGAATAAAGAAATACTGCTGCTCATACATCAAAATGGTGAGAAAATATCATTACAGGAGCAAAAAGTACTACTGAAATTCACCAAAAGAAAACAAATTCTGTGATTTATTTTCCTGGATTGATCTCAAAAAGGGCAGATTTTGGCAATGGTATTTTATATGCCAGTCATCTTCACATACACACAACAGATTATGTAACATATATTGTTGCAAACAGTCATTTTCAATAACCTATTTTACAGATATGTTTTTCTTTTTAAAAAACACACTTTTTACAATTTTTAAAAAAGTTCTGTGAACATGATGACTGTCCTAAAAGGTATGATAATTTCTCTCAGTGTTTTTCCATCTCTTCAGTGACTTGCCATGGGAGATAATTATTTGGCAAGTACATTTTGTCACTCTTGCCAGGAGTGTCAAATATAGAAGTTAAGAAGATTTTATAGGTTACTGCTCCAGTATAGAGACGCTTAATGCATGCCAGAAGTCAAATGAGCCTAAAATTGTCTTCACAAACGTTTGAGCAAGACACAACATGAAAATGTTCCAGTCCTTCTTAAAATATTCGTGAAATTTCTCCACAGGTTTTTTTTTTTATTATTATTTTTTTTTCTCAGTTTGCAGCCTATCGTAAAAAAATATTTTTGCATTTTCTATTTCCTCTGCACAAGTTTTAAGATCTCACCAGCAAGAAAAGCAACTGGTAATACCATGTCAGTACCTGAATATAAGAAATATTGTTCCAGAAAGATAATGAACCAGATCTCAGACCGCTGTTGCTCTGGCTGTAGTCTCATGACACAACATCTCTGTGGCACTGTCACTACAAAATATTTTCTCCCTTCTGTTTTGCCACTATTTATTTATCCCCTTGAGACACAGTGCACTGTACCCTAAGATGTGCTGGTATTTCTTCTGTGGACCATGTGTGAACTTTGTCTGGCAAACTTATCGGACTTGAATAAAAAAGTCAAAGTAGATACTAAATTTAAAAAAAAAGAAAAACAAAACCAACGAGCTATACTAGTTGCTCAGTCTAATTTATATTGCATCCATGCAAATAATCCACACCAGTCTACCTGAAAGGTGGTGCATCTGGCATGCAAAAAACACTTGAAGTGCACATTGCCACATATATGTTACAGAATAAATCCCCAGCCTCAGAATACTTTTAGCATTGTCAGTTATTGCGTGTATAGCAGGGACAGAACTTGTTGTTAGGCACTAATTTTATGCTAAATAAAATGATTCTGATTTCCTTGTCTGTCAGTCAGAGAGAGAAGAGGGGAAATCACAAGATACTAATCAAAAACCAATATAAACATTTAAAATCATTTTAGTGTAGAATAGACTCACAAAACTGTTCTGTGATTAGCAAAAGATTTATACTATTCCACAGGTTTTACAAGAACTATTTTAACTGCTTGTCATCTCAACCACATCATTTGTAAGTTGTTTAAGTCAGGAAAAAACAGTTTTTTTTTTTTTTTTTGTGCAGTGTACACTCAACAGGATGGATTCAGAGGAAAGAAATTTCCATATATTTACTATCTCTGAAAGAATTTGTGTTCAGTAACCACTTTAACCTCTGTATTCCATCCTGGGTTGGTTGGGTTTTTTTTCATGTGAGAAAAGCCATTCAGCATTCTTTCCACTCTAAACCAAAAAGCTATGATACACTTCTACGCTTATTTTTTGAGAGGAAAGGAACTGAATGTGACTCAAGATTATTTTTGCTATGGTGAAGAGATACAGATTTGGAAGCAGCCTTAAATATACAACATGCACAGCCTTATTTGACTTATGGTGTCAAGAATAAACTTCCTTCCCTCCTAAGGGCAGTTTAAACTATGCTGAGAGCCTCAGCCCACATAGTTATTTTCAGAATTTGTTTTCAGAGGCAGAAGATGCGGTGCTGGATGTCCAGTTTAAATGTGTCAACAGCACAGATGCAACAGGAACAAGGAAAACTCTGGAGATCAGGAAAACCCCAGGAATTATATATTATCGTCACTGATGACATTATGTACATCAACATGCAGTCACCAAACAGCTGACACTTCTCGAATCATTCTTACAACCATTTAAAACTGATTCTCTGAAGAATTCACTTCTATCCCATTAAACTTTTGCACATTTGCCTTTGATTAATACCAGTCCAGCATTTGTTCTCCAGAGTCAAGAAGAAAAATGCTTTGGCTGCTCACTACTGCACATTTGGTATGAGAGCTTAGATGAAGAAAGTCTCATCAGTGTAAAAATAAAGAAACAGTGCTACAGAATTAAGGGCCATATTTCACCAAAAAGTATTTTTAAACTTAATAGAACTGGTATTTGTTTTTGATTATTTAAATCAGGCATGTAAGATTCCTGTCATAATCTGTGACAAAATAATATATATTGCTGAGTTTCAATAGCTCAGTAGCACAGCTTTTGCCTATGGACAGCCACGCAGCCAAGAGGGAGCTGCTGCTAAAGGTGCCCCAGTGTTCCTTGGGTTGCTGCCCCTCTGCCAAGGGCTGCTGCCCCCAGGGGAGAGCCAGGCAGGAGCATGGTGTGATCATGGCTCAGCCACTCCAGCCCAATGCCCAACCTTCTCATTCAAACGGCAGGGAAACTGGGAAAGACACAGAGGCTCTGCATTTGCACCCAAGCAATCAAGGCACACGTAAACATTCCACTTGACTTTCCTGGGAAAGCAGCGTCGGATTAAGGGGGAAGACATCACTCGGAGCAACAGCAATTCCAACACTGGAGTCAGTATTTTTTTATTGTAGTTACCCACTTGCCCTTTCTGCTTTACATGTGTTACAGACATATACCAGGTAATCTAATTAAGAAAGAGCATGACCATGCTATTTAGCTTTGTTTTGGAATTATTTGGACTAGTGTTAAACAGAGCAGAGTGGTTACACTTGAACAGTAGTAACACTTCAGGCTCTATACTTGGAAGTTTCTATTCCAGGAATGGCATTTCTATAAACATCTACCATTTAGAAAATTAGCATGTACTCTGCATGATATATTTACTAGCATTACTTCTCACAGGGAAAACTCAATTCCAGTTTCTCTGGTAACACTGTTTTCTTTCGGTCCGCCTCTGTTTTGTGGACAAATCCAAATTAGGTATTTCATTCCCTTCCACACTGTGCTGTTCCCATCAGCTTATGCAAGCAAATTATTTCACATCATAATCTGCAAAGTGCCTAATAGAATTTAGGCGTTTTTATTGAGATTCCATCTAATTATAGACATAGGCAGCACTATATGTATAAACTGTTACATTTCATTCTTCTTTTCCCATTTAGGAAATTGGATGTTTTCTGCTGGTTACATTGCTGACACAACGGACTAACTTTGTTCAAACTAGTTTATATTTATTTTATGTGATTTCTTTTCTGTCTATAATCCTGAAATAAAACTAACTGGTTGTCATATTGATTACATTCTAACTCCTTTGGTATTCCATTTATATATTTCTTCTGCAAAACTCTGTTGTAGCTGACATTACAAACACATAAATCGAATATCTACTTCACAGTGGTGAAAACTGCCCATACTGAAGCAATGAGCAATCTATTCTTTAAAGATTAATTTGCAAAGCTTTACATTTGTCATAGTTATATTATGCCTTTTAAGAACTCCCTTTTTTGTTTGTTTCCTATTTATAGTAACACCTAAGAAGATTTGGATACAGAGAGCCCATTTTCAGTCTAAATGCTACATAAATTCTCTTCACTCCATGCCACACATTGTTAAGCACACTACTCAAGGTTTTAAATTTCTCTGTTGGAAACTGAATTCCTTCCTGCTTGGAAAATGATTGTAAAATCACTCATTCTTATAGATTTTTAAAAGTCCTCATGAAAAAGGTAAAACAAGTGAAAAGTCTGTGTAATTAATTTAAGACCACTGGGCATCACTTTTCTAGGAAATGTTTGTAACCGTTCTTCTACATACAAGTATCTTCAGAGTTTTAGGTTAGAAATAATACGGAATATTAGCTCCATGGACCCTAGTAAGTTTAAATAATTTCTGTAAATATTCAATAGAAATGCCATGGAATTTTGGGGTTGCCCCATTCTGTTGATCGTTCCTTAATATAAGCAGTAATTTTATCCATAGCATTACTTTTGCAGCCTGGAATATGATTAAGATATTTTTTGGTCTATTTCTATGGGCTACATAAAGCAGTTTTAACTAGATAATGTGCCATTTTACTCTCCCTGGCTCCATTTGCAGCTCATGCAATGTTCTTTGTAAATTCTGACATTCACCATAGTGACTCTTCATCAAAAATAAAACAGCAAAGCTAAAGTAGATACCTTTGCTTTATTAGTTTTTTATGAATATTTCACAAAAAAAAGTACCACTTAACAAGATGTTACATTAAGGGAATTAAGTGTCAGATAATGCTGTCTTCTAAAATCTGGGACAAAGTCAACACATAAATCAAGGCATTACTTCAGAAAAGGTAACTCAGTGTCAGCCACAGATTCTTTTCTGCTGAAGAGAATCCTGCCAGTTGCAATCCTAACTATACAGAATCCTACATTTGCAATTCTATAGCTCTACAACTTGAAGAAAGGGATTCAACTTAATGCACAGTCTGGTATGGCTAAAGTATTGTCTTCTGTTAAACTTGGTCTTGCTTGTGGAATTGTTTAAGTACTCCCATATTTAGTGCCTGTGTTCTAGATTAGAAATAAAATAACCTCCACACTGACAGCTCTGAGTTTCTTCCTCTCTGTAGCAGAGTAGCTTGTATCTTCTCCTGGCTTTGTTAAAACCTAGTTAGGACACTGAAGAGGAGTAAAACGTATCTCCTTTCTTCTTCTCTCTTCAGGAGACTACACTGATGACCCACCAATGGTTCAACAGTTCTTGGGAGGGCTCAGGTTAGTAGCTGACAGCATATCTTCTCCAAGGCAAGGCAAGTTATCTCTAAACCCACAGAAATGATGGTTAGTGAATGCAAGAGGACTTTCAGCTTCCTTTGCAGGTTCTTAACTCATCTTCCCTCCAAACTGTTCCTTTTCACTGCAAATGTATAACCCCTTCTTTACTTCCACAGTACTGTCAGGTTCTTTCCTTGATTCTTTCTCTTATGGTATCTCACACGAGGGAGTGATCTGGAGTGATGCTATATTCTAACTTCGTACCAGCATTTACAAAGGATAAAGAGGTCCCATTTTCCACAAGAATAAAGAAGCTGAATTCTTCTCAGACCTACCAGGATTCTTCTACCTAAATCTACTCTTGTACTAACTGGCCCCTCTATTCCCTATGAGTGAGACAGAACTGAGGTTGGCTACGCTAATCTACAAAGGATGACAGCTCTTCAAGGACCCTAAAATACAGGTGTAAATGAGATGAGGTCTCAGGTACTCTGAACCTGGGACTAACATGAATTATTTCTCTCTGAAAGGTGAAGCTGTAGCAACTTTATGGTATTCCCAGCTCTGCTGACATACACCAGTTCTAAAGACACAAGAAAAAAGATCAAACAACAATTTGTTCTGGAATATGATATACAAATATAAATTATTCAAATGAAATGTGATATCATCAGTATAATGTCACCATGCTTTGATGCAATATAATGTACACAGTATGCAATCCATATACATCTATATTATTTCTTTCGATGCCCTTTCCACTCGGTGAGGAACCACAGACAAATCCAGGATTTACTTTGCCCTAAACCATATATTGAAAACAAGACAGATGGATGACGCCTTTAATGGCCCAATTCTTCCTCTGGACAAGGTGACTTTACACCGATGTCTGAAGTTTACACTACAGGCCTGTACAGACACAGAAATGAGCTCACTAGAGCCTTGATTCGGACAGCTGATTTCCCCACACAGCTAAATCAGACTTTTACAGATGTATCAGGTAGCAACTCAGATCCTTCCAAATCTCTTTCACAACTTATAGAGGAGAAAGAAGTCACATTATGGCTGGAAAAGTTCAAGGCATCGTGGATATAACACACTTAAATGGCATTGAATTCCATCCCAAGTGTGGTGCTTATTTTTCTTTATAGAGCGGCAAATTATTCCCAGTTCTTTGAAGCACCATTTCAGCACTTCTTTTCTACTTCTTGCTGCCATATTGGCCTTTTCCACCTATTCTTCAGAGCTTGTCCTGTACCCCTGCTTCAACACCACTGCTGCAGCTGCATCTCTGAGGCAGCTATCTAAGAGTAATGCCTTCAGACAATAGGAAGAGGAAACCCAACTTCACCTCTTGAGGAAAACATTTTCTTGAGGAAAGGGTTCAGTCTATGATCTTGGAGGATGCTTCTAGATTCCTCAAACATATTTTCACCATGTGATTGTCAAAGCACATCTACTCTGCATGAGGTGAGCACTATAGTTTGGCTATCTATGTACCATATTAAGGCATATATTAACTCTCTAGGTAGTTTCAGTATTTTCCAATGACAGCTAAGATGTATCTCCAAGTGTATGGACAATTTGACAGATCAACCACCATTATTAGTACTTGTAAATCTCTGTCTTATACAGTTTGTCATCACACTTTTTCCAGTTTTGCCCTTGTAACCAAGATATAGCTACCTTATCTGGTGTCTTCTCTGCCTTGCTATTTTTTCCATATTTCTGAGAAGCTGAGAATCTTATGTTCTTGCTCAGCTGCTGTAGTTTTGTGCCTCAAGCCATCTTAAATAAAATGACTGCAGTATATGTATCTTGGTACCATCCTTGCTGTGTACAGCAAAATGAAGGCACAGAAATTGTCACAGAACGTGCTAAAGGCTCCCGGGGCCTTTGAAAAATTCCCTAAATTTAACGGTGTTTTCTAGTTGCATGATTTTACTTCCTGCAATAAATTGGTCAAACTTTCCATGAGTAAGGCCTTTTAAAAAAAATTTGCTTCCTAATTTGAGGTATCTTAGTACTGCTGAAAATCATTACTATTATGAGAAAATTACTAACAGAGCTTTTATAGGAATGGTATCCCAGTCCCAGGCATTGTGTTACAAGGAACACACTGTCCACTGCCTTACATATTTCATTTTCATTCACACCATAATATTTCAGGATGAAGCAGCTGAACATCAGCTCCTTGACATGTGTGATAATTGCCTTCTGCTGCCATAACTGTGTCTATGCTACAACTTAGTTTAGAAGCCACCCTGGGGCGTTGGCAGCGTTTCAGAGGTGAATCTCAGCAGCCTGGTTTACAAATCATAATTGATTTACCAGCTTGAAGTTTCAGTGTTTCTCACATTGCAGGTTTTAGCCTTAGAGAAGTAATGGATAATACAGGTGCAATTTCATCCTGCTTTTATTTAGTCATTTTTCTATTCTTGTAATCTACTTTTTAATCTGCTTCTCTTACTATAATCTACTTTTTCAAGACAGAAACAGGCAGGTACCTCCAGGGTGAGGCTGCCAGCACATTCTGAGGCAGTTTTGTCTGTGCAGATCTTGCTTTAGACTGCCCCCAGTATGAGCTGGATCCCAGCAAATGCTGTTAGTACCTCTTGCAGACCACACTGCTGGGGCATTGCCACCATCATCCCACAGCACTTGCCAGAATCCAGCTTTGGTTCTGAGTCTTGAGAATATTTCCACTTTTGCCTAGTGAGGCACAGATAATCAGGCCTTTGTTTAAGCTGCTAGAGTTTGTTCTCTGAAAACACATGGGCTGTCTTGCTTCTCCAAGGCTATTACAATGCTTTTCAATCAACAGGATTAAGCACTATTTGCAAAATATCCTGACACACACCACCCCTACCAAAAAAAAAAAAAAAAAAAAAAAAAAAAAAAAAAAAAAAAAAAAATAAAAAAAAAGGAGGAAAAAAAGAAATGCAGCCAAGTCCCCCTGTTTTATCCTATGAACATCTATCTGAAATGAGCCCAGGCTGACTCGGATGTCATAATATAACATAGTTGTAGAAACATTTATCAAACATTTCTGTCAAACACCACCCCTGACTAGGAGCCAAAGCAGGACTTAGATTTGAGATTCTTGTGTGTGGCACATTCCAGTAAATACAAACAGCTGTCCACTGATACATTTTGAAAACTGAATGACTGATATGTTGCAATAAAGTTTTCCACTGTATAAGGTAGCCAGGATATGGATGAAAAAAGGATTTTTTTTGAAAACAATATCCAAACCACAGCATTTTGTTCAACTTCAGCAAAATACTCAAAGCTTAAACAGAAATTCACATTATGTTGTTTAAAAAGATTAATTTTGTGCAGGAGGTACTAAATACTAAATATATTAGTATTTGAGAAAAATCTCATGATGCTTCCACTTTCTTAAGTAAAACTCATCCGTTCAAATGCTGAATACAATGGCCTGCTTCTCCATACTAACTTGAGAAAGGAAAACCAATTGCTTTCTGTGTCTAACAAGCAGACTTCTCCATTTGAAAAATGTATTTTTGCTGGGAAAGAACCTTTCAAGGCATCTGTAAAATACATGAGTTTGAAAAATCATTGCTTGAAAGTGTTTTTATTTACTTTTTGTGAAAAGAAGTCATGAGCACAATCTTTGAAATACTTTGGACTCCTTGTTCTTTGATACAAACTAAGAATCTCTGGAAATAACATGTACACAGCACAATTTGCAGATGTAATCTGATCACAAGAGCTGTGAGCTATGAAACGAGAGAGGATAAGGGCAACAGCATGAAAAGAGGAACCTGGAAAAGTTCCGAGATGAGACAAGAATTGTTTGGTGTGGGGTTTTAGAAATGAACCAAGAGCTCTGCAAAGTAGGGAGAAGAGAAATGGTGTTAGCACTGACAACTCTAATATTGCTCCTGTGGCACTGACCAGCAGTGCCTGCACTGTAGAAGTCCACTACAAAGAACTCCCAAGAAAGTCAAGCAAGTTTTTGAGCTAAGCAGCATCTCTCATATATCTATAAATACTAGAAAAGTTCCAGGGTAATTAAGGGAAAATGTTGAAACTGTTGGTAAGTGTATTAATGTCTACTAAACCCCATGTTTGGCTGCAACAGGTGAGTGTTCTGTCCAAACATGCAGCCTGTCCTGATTCTCTCCTCCTCACAACAGCCTTTGCTAATCTTTGGTTTGCTTGCTGCTGAAGTCCAGGCTGAAGCAACTCCTCTGACCAGGCTAAAAGTTCACAGAAGACAACAGTGCAAAGATGTTAAAACCTGAATAACTACATAAACATCTCAGTAAAGATAAATAGCAGTAGCTTTTAATTTATTAGCTAGTCTAGCTGCTAGTAAAATGTATTATTTATAAAACCAACATTTAAAAATCTGGGAAACTTACTTAACTTTGTAAAAGACAGTATTTCAGAAGAGAAGGCAATCTTTTAAAAGATTCTGGAAATACTTCATTACAAAATCTGGAAATAGTGTCAGTGACATCCAGTCTTCCCCTCTCTCCATGACAATTTTCACCACCTGCTTTTAGCTGAAGTATAAGCCAAGCTTTGAAAACTGTTAATCACAAGGAAAACGCTACGTACCGTGTAAGCTGCATCTCCTAGCTACCAGACATTCCAGCTGGGAAATCAAACCCTTACGCTCATCCACACTTACCATAAGGGGTGCCTCCCCAGATCTCTCTCTAGACAGTTATTCCTGATTAGATCATGCCTCCACTCAGCACACAGCCAGGGTGCAGATCACAGCACCAGAATACATAGCCTGTTTCTCACCAGCCATCACATATGTAAGTTTTGGGTCCTGCTGGTAGGTTAAAGTCACTGAAGTTATTAAAAGCCCTTTAGTTTACCTGGGAATTAGATGTGCAGGCAGTGTGAGCCAGACAGCTCCTAAGGCTCACCTACCCACTCTGCACACACTTTGCTACCATCCTTATGCCTGTCAGTCATGTCTCACCTTTCCCAGCACGGGGCCTGCCAGTGACAGCCAGTGTCTGACTGGACCTGACTTTACCTGATGGGCCCCTGAGAGGGTTTTTGGAGTTGGAGTGCGTGGGCAGAGAGGGAGAGCCCATAGGTGCAGGGAGAAGGGTGCAGTTCACTGCAGGTAAATTGGGAGCTTCAAGGCTTGGCAAGCCTTTAGTGATAGGCCATCTGAGCCCAACAGGACTATTTGTCTGTCACCCAATCTCTGCAATAGTGACTGGTGATCTCATGTTCCACAGACAGACTCAAGAACAATGTTTAAAACAACCTTCTTGGATTTATGGGCCACAGATGTTACCCATGCCCAAATTCAGAGGCATAAAGTCTTCCTTCGATGGCATAGGCTACAGAAGCCATTACATTTTTATGGCTGTTCATTCATGAATCAAGATCCTACCAAGAACAATGGCATCACTGAGACTTATGGAAGAGAATCCAAATGGAAAGCAAAATATTGTCAGCATCCATGTGAGTGTCAACTCCATAAAATTCACAGTCTTCATCAATGTGAAAGGTTTACATATCATCTGTATATTAATAACTTTTATATAGCTATATTATGTATTACCCATATATAAAATGCATACATACTATCTCCATATTTATATACATGTGAACAGCTGCTCATTCTCTACTGCATCTGTCAGATTTTAAGAAAATCAAAACAGTCTCAAAATACTAACAGTCATGTTTGGATTGCTCAGAATCTGACTGTGTCAAATCTACAGAATCTATATATAGTGCATAAGTTATACGGGCCTTATGGGGATTGCTAGAACTGAAGAAATGAACAATTGATTATCTGTCAGTGCCATGATGCTGCAAACTGAACAGAACTAACTTCGTGGTTACAATTAGGAACAACTTTTCATATGAAACACCATCATTTATCTAGCACTATCAAGGGATTAGAAAGAGTTTTCACAATATTTTTAAATAGCTCCATCCATCATAAGGGGCTATACCTACTGTTGTGCTATACTACTAGTGTGGTCTTTGAAATATCAAACAGCCATAAGTCTAACAGGACTATGCAAATTTTGATAGCCAGCATCTTCTCTCAAACCTCCTAAACATAAAGCAGCTCCTATTGAATTGCATCTCAAATAATCTGGTCCATAGATGTGAGGTTATTGCTGTAGAATTGATCTCCTTAAGACTAATTGCAAGTAGTAGTTTTGAAAACTTTATCTAGAGTATTGACAAATGTTCTCAAGTAGGAAAACTACTCCAGTAATTAAAAATAACTACTTCTGTGTTATTTCAGTGTTCAGTGTTATTTCAGTGTTCCTGCTTTCCGCAAAAGCACGCAAAAAAGAACAACAGCAGCTGCAAAATCAACTGATTGCTAGGATTTCTCTCCTAGTTCACATGGAACAAAGTATTTTTGTTGCTAACCCCAAACTGATAACAAATGAGATTTTGTTCCGATGGATATGCCTGTAAGTCACAACTTAGTCAAATATCTGATTAAAGCATAGGTGCCAGTTAAGCAAGAAAAAGTCTTTCCATCCTAACCATCTGAAGAGGCTATTGATATCCACCACTACTGCTTGCACATGATATTAACAGCCTCTCCTGCTGCAGAGCTGAGGTATGCACTTCTACCATTACAAGGAGCTCCCAGGCTTTGTCCATAATGCTGCTCCTGCCTCCCCCTGAGAGAAGATCAACACTGGGGATTAGGCTGGCTCCTGGTCACCAAGCTAGAAAGCACAACACTGCAATACAACAGCTTCAACTCATAGCCAAATTGTGAGACGTGGGTCTATTCCAGCCATCTGCTCCAAGGAACGTGTGCCTGCAAACCCCATGACGATCAGAACATCACGGAAGCACAGGAGAGAGCTCACTGTGAGGATGTGCACCCATTAGTCTTAATAGTCATATCCTCTAAAACTTAATTTCCTTGCCAGTTCTTCTCCATTACCTGCCATAAGCAGAGTCTCTTATACCAGCCCTGCGCCCAGAGCTACAGAAGCATGCGCACACACAAGCCAGGTCTGTGTACCCATCTAACAAACCCAGGCCTCTGTACACACACACCCCACAGTCACAAGGCACATCAAAGGAAACCATTTACCATACAGGTAAATCCTTGTTGATAAGGATATATACACATACTCCATATCCATGTAACACAGGCAACAAACCCAGCTTCAATAAAAACAGTCGTCTATTGCACTCAACAACCCTGTGCCCTTAAACAGAAACAGCCTGAGTGTCACACAGTACTCCCGTGCACACTGCTTGTACCCTTCTGTCACCGCTGAAATGCACAGGCTGTTCCAGACCCTGGGGCTCTGGGTGTGTGTGTGCATGCTCTCACGTGCAAGAAATGTGTGAATGTTCAGTGTCTAAGAGAGCATGGCCATGAGCGTGTGGCTGTGTGCACGGATGCACGTGGTGCCGACAATCCTGTGAGGCCATGTGGGAACGGGTGCTGCGTGAGCAGCTCACCTCTGTGAGCAGGGCACCTACAGAGATGTGCTGCACAGTGCGAGTGAGCACACGCGTGCGTGGGTATAGAAAAGTGTATGGGGGGGGGGGTGTAGAGTGCTGCAAATACATGCGGCAGTGCCAGTCTGTTTAGCGTGAGCTCGTACACCGGGGTGCGGTGTGCGTGTGTGTGACAGTCCCTGTGCATGTGCCGGTGTGACGGGCAGTGCGCGTCCGTGTGAGTGCCCCGCCGCCTGGGCGATGCCGTGAGCGCCAGCTGGGCGCTGTGCTGTGTCCCCCCGGGGTAGCTGTGACACCCGGCCAGCGCTGGCGCCCATCAGTGCCGCCACGGGGATGTCCGGGTGCGATGTTCGCGGGGCGCCCCCAGTACCTGCCGAAATGTCCCAGGGAGTCGAAGAGCCACTCGGAGCGGGGAGCCATGGCGGGGCGGCTGCAAGCCGGGGAGCCTCGGCGTCGCTGTCCCGGCGCCGCGGGGAAGAGCCGCTGTCCTGTTCTGTCCCCTCCCGTCCGGCCCCGGCGCCCCGCCCGCCCGCCCGCGAGAGGAGAATGGGCGGGCGGGAATAACGGCCGCGCCCAACGGCCGCCGCTCCGAGCTGAGCCGGGAGCGGCACTGGGAGCCGGGAGCTCCCTTGGTGGCGGGAGCAGCGCCTGAGGAGCGCGGCGAGCGAAACAGCCCTGCCCCGGCGGCTCCGGTACAGTCACAGACCCCGCGTTGCTGCTAGCTCCCGGGAGAGCGGTTCAGCCTCCCGCACTGGCCGAGCGGAAGGCTGCTCATGTTTTTCACGTTAAAATGAAATTAAAGGAGGCAGTTATATGCTTAAATCCTCCTGCGACAATCCAGTAATCCAATATACTCAGGCTGTTGTGTATTTCACATGGACGTTTTCAATTGGAGGAGGGTAAAACCAATATCTGAATCATTTTTAGTAGCCTTACAATCTGCACTGCTATTTCGATATATCACCTTCCCCGTCTGCCCCCAAAGTTTTAGCACACAACGTATGATATAATTATCATTTAATAAAAGTAAAACATGTAATGTGTCCCATATCTGCTTGACTGTCATTAGTTCTCAAATTTGTAATGAAGTCTCAATTACATTTGGATTTACTTTTCTGCCTTGCCCATAGTAGGCAAAGACAATCAATTGAAATTATTTGAGGATTAGCAAAGCGAGTTGCAACAGAAGAACATTGTAATTAACTGAGTAGAGGGTTTTGTTGGAACAGATACACTTTAGCAGACCAGTCACTCTGGGCTCTGAGAATTAGGCAAGACACAGGAAAAAGAAAACGCCAAACTGTTGCAGGTGCAGCCCTCATATTTAAGGCTTTTCTTCCCTAGAGAACTTTGTTACCCTTCTCAGATAGATACAAGTTGCAAGTTTTCCCTCCTCTGAGCAAGGAGGGGGACCAGATGCCCTCCAAAGTCTCCTTCCAACCTAAACTGTTTTATGATTTTGTGATGAAAGACACATTTTCCAGCAGATTGTGTGATCTTTTTATGGGCTGTTCTATTGAACAACACAGGAGATAAAAACCAAAACCAAAACAAAACAAAACAAATCGGAAAAAATCGAAGTAAATTTAACCTTATTACCTGCATACTTCATTTTTAAGGAAGCACAGAAAAAGCTGAGAGGTAAACCCCTGTTAAATCCCTGGAAGTCAAAATTCTGTCTCCAAAACCTGATCCAAACCCTTCTGCTACCACACTCAGGCTCGACTGTGTCTCAGGGAAATGTGCCTTTAAGAGGCTCTGGCACCAAGCAAGTACCACAACTGTTCCCCTGCGCAGAGCAGATGTTGGGGCTTCAGGGTGACAATCTGTTCCAGCGTAGACCTGGAAAAAACAGATGTTTTTCAGACTCCTTGGCTCCGAGTCACTCCTGACCACACCAGCAAAACGAGCAAATGGTAAGTTACACAACCAGGAACCTGAATAATAATTTCAGCAGAGGATTGCTCCTCGCAGCTAGTGAGTTGTTAGGTCCCTCACCTCATCCAACAGCTCTGAAGGCTTTGCTGGTTCTGACAAAGCTCCCCATATGTCTGTGCATCTGCAAATGACATTTTTAACACTGACTACAGACTTTGTTGCAGTTACTTTCTTAGGATATGTAAGCCAGAAAGTCTAAGGATAGATTTGATTTCTTTCAGTAAGAATTTTCAAATTGCTTCAGTTTTGCCTCATAAGTATCAGCATTAAATTTAATAATCCTGGGATTTTTCGTTTTGGTGGTTTGCTTTTTTTTTCCTGGAGAATGTTTTTCAGGTTTAAAATGGTGTGTGCTTGAATGCAGCACAGGTACTTTAACAAAGCATTTCTTTCATCAAAGAGCTGCACTAGTCAAATAATTATTTGCATAAACAAACATGAATGAATAGTAAACATTCTGGTTAAATATTGCATTGCTGGTCATGTGCCTGGTTTCAGCATCTTGCTTCCTTCAAGTAAATTCATCAGTTTTCAACAATATTATGGTATGTAGGGAATATCTATTTTTGGTGTAAAAGTTCAGCATAAAAGAAGCACTATTCCCTTTCAGCACCATTTTTTAAGCCTGGAAAGATCCATAAAGAGTTTTTTCTCTGTGGAATATCGTGTAGGCATTCTTGTACACTTTTCTATGCTTGTCTCTTTGATAATATTATGATTTTACAGCCTATAGCAAAGGAAAGAAAATTGCATGCACTCCTATTAAAGTTAACAACAAACTCCCATGTGCCTGCGTTTCCAAAGGTTATTAATGTAATGACTTTAATGTCTGCTCTCTTAGACTTGTGGTGGTCAGAGGTTTGTTTTGTTTCTTTCAAGCCTGAGAAGATGCACAATATGGTTTGAGCCTGCCTTTCCTCCTACCTTTTACGCCAACACCATATGAAGTAGTAACTGTGCATTTCGTCACCATCACTCATCACTGAGTGGTTTTTCACCAGGCACCTGGAAACAGTCATAGTACTGTTCACATACAGTGCATGACTCTCTTCCCAAAGGATTATGCTCCATGGTAAACTCTGATGCAACAGAAAATACAGGGAACATCAAAGAAGATGATAGATTCCTGTAATTAAAACATGTCAAGGTGAGGCCATCCACATCCAAGCTCTACTTAGTTCAGAATTTTAGGGATCTTACTAGGGATTTATTCAGGAGAAACTGAAGCAAGTTTGTGATCCCTTTCCCATAATGTCTTTAGGTGGGAACATCAAGGGTATTGGCAACAGACAAACACCCTTCTGGGTATTCCCGAAGTTTAAAGTTTTGGCCTTTTAATCCTGCAAGGGGAATGTGCAATGGTTCATCACAAAAGAAGTTCAGTTAACCTAATTTCTGACACTCAGAAGCAGGCTGTTTTTCAACAGAGACATTTGATACGGAGCAATCCTTGAGGAAGGAGTGAACTTTACAACTTGTAATGGGAGAAGAGATGGCTTACAAAGTAATCTCCTTCGGTCTGACATTCCCGCTAGGAAAATTCCGGCACCTACTGGTAAGGGCTGTTCATGGTCTCCCCTTTTTAAAGTCAAATTTTAGTGTCACCAATATATGAGAGGTATTTGAGGAACATGCCCGTGATGTGGCTCTAACACATCCATACACGTACACTGAGCTACACATTGCAGCCAAACCCAAAACACCAGAATGGTGTGGATGGCAGATAACTGCCAGTGTTGCCAACATCATTCAGTGGACACAGATAATGGTTTCTTAAACAGAGCCAATTCCTGACCCATGTGTTTCCCTACTCCTTTTGACAAGGCTTGTAGTCCAGAGACGAAGAGCAGTGCAGGAACTGCAGCTGTGTCAAGCAAGAGACAGAGCAGATCTACCTACTGCCTACTCTCCCCCAGGCTTTCAGGTAGAGTCCATCCATAAGTGCTCTCTTGGCATTTCCTTTTATCACACTAGTGAAAAAAACCTCACTGAAATCAACCACGACACATCTTGAATGTCAACCTCTCACTTCCTTTTTTGAAGTTAGCGATTTCTGTCCCCTTGCAGGAAAAACCTTATCGATGAAAACACAGCTTCTAGAGAGTGAGCCAAAACAAGCCCTACTTGCATAAATTTGTGTGTCAGCCATTGAATTGCTGGTGTTTATGAAAAGTTAGGCAGCAGTGCAGATGTTACTTTTATCTGCTAGAAAGTAAAACAAGGCATTATATGAGTTTTACTTTGGCAGTTTGGAAGTTTTGCAGTTACATTGCAGTAGTTTGTTCATCATTTTACATTTAACAGACTTACAGACACGGTCAGCAGTGTAGCAAGAAGGTTGATAAAGCAGATCAACATATGCATCCAGCTAAGCAAAAACTTTTGAGAGTCTTCTGAACTACAAGGAAGGAACTCTGCAATTCCCTGATTTCTCATGAGACCAAGAATTGCCTCATCAGTCTGAAAGAACCAGAGCCGTAGCAAGGTTGATGGGAGAGTGGTTTGTTGGCAGCTGCTACAAATATGCTCAATATACCTTGTTTTCCTCCCTGTTGCTGCTCAGAGTAGGCCAGGCAGGCACGAGGCAGTGGCAGCAGGCCAAAGTCATTCACTGTGGCTTCGGCTATTTTTTTCTTCCACTGCCTCCCAGACAGGACTCTGGAATAACCATGAGAGGCTCCCCTAGAGAACTCACTCAGGATTTGTATTCAGTGCAATAAAGGCCCAGATAGGATTTTGGAAGCCTAGAGAGTATCTCCTAGCTGTGCTGTGGACATCCACAAAGATACATCTAATCATGATGTACTCCTGGATGTGCAGGAGAACAGTGAGGCCTTTACAGGTCATTACTCCATCTCAACTCTCTAGAGTAACAGAAGCCCATTAGTCTATAAAGAAGATGGCAACGGAAATTTATCTAAATATTTTTTCTGTTTTGGACTACATCTACAAGGTGCACACATAGAGTTTGCCTTTTAGGGAAAGTAGAAGCTAAACTCTACGGCGTCATCACAACAGAGTTCTTTAGGAATGCCTTATGAAAGACAGAGAAATCTGATAGGCATCATAAAAACACCTTTTAGCAGAATTTTAAAGAGAAATTCCAGAGAGAATGCTCTAATTAAACATAACATGGTACACTCAAAACCCCATCTCTAATTTTTATTTAATTATTATGAAAAAGGGCAGATTTAGATTAGGTGTAAGGGAGAAATTCTTTACTGTGAGGGGCATGAAGCACTGGAACAGGTTGCCCAGAGAAGTTGTGGATGCCCCATTCCTGGAAGTGTTTAATGCCAGGTTGGATGGGGCTCTGAACAACCTGGTCTAGTGCAATGTGTCCCTGTCCACAGCAGAAGAGTTGAAACTAGATGATCTTTAAGCTCCCTTCCAACCCAAACCATTCTATGATTCCATCACTATTCTTCCAGCAGGTTTCGTCCCTTCCTGTAATATCAGCGATCCCATATTTGCCACAACACAGCACCAGAAAGCACGCCTGCAGACACAGGCTCAGTGGCAAATACTGTCTCAGCTCTGTCTGCTCTAAGGTTTTCATCATAACTTCCTGGACACTAATGTGACCAGCAAAGTGACAATGTGGCCTTGTGAACTCCCTAGAGCCCTCCTAAAACAGCAGCATTGACTGCAACAGCAGTGTTAGCAGAGTTACAAAATTATTCTCTGCCAGTCTGTATTTAGCTGGGGAACAGAGAAGGCCTCTTTAAAATATGTGTAATTTAAAATATCCTGTATTTTGTACTGGTTATATTTTGATCTTTAGTACCTTTCTTCCCAAAATATATAGATAAGAAAATGCTTCAAAGAGGGTGAAGGGAGATCACAATTCAATTTTGTAGTCTTGTTAGAAGGAAAACAAAGAAGTGATTAGAATTTATGCTGCGTTAGAATGTAAATAAGGAAAAAATACAATAACCAAGTGGCTCTATACACTAGCAGAGATGATATAAACCAGAAGCTGAAGGTTAAAGTCAGGTTCATTACAATGAGAAACCAGGTCCATGGCCCCAGCAGAAAGTGTAAATAATTACTGAAACCATCAACAAAAGGAACCAATTCATTCTCCACTCCTTGAAATTTTCTAAACATGATCAAATTAGATGTTTTTCACTTCTACGGATAGATATCTATTTTCTTAGGTTGAATTCTCATATACAGAAATATATATCAAATGAGTTATACAATAAACCAAGTTGAAAGTCTATATCCTTCATTACACAAGTGATCAGGCATGCAAGAAGTGCTTTCTAACTTACAAATATATTCAGAGAGAAAACTGATGAGGTGAAATTTTTGTTGCAGTTGATTAGTAAAGCCACACTGGCAATTACTGAATTCCTTTCACTGCTGCCATGCTGATGTTTGGAGCCCTTTTTGAAAACTGGATTTTCTTTGGGACCTCACAGACCAGCATTGTGGCTCCTTAACAGTGCTTAACAGTACAGAAAAAGCAGCAGTACATCATGTTAGCTTAAACTATTTAGCATGATTAACCAAGGACACAGACCTGACAGATTTAGATGAAGTCACTGAAGATGATACCAGTACCAGGTGTCTGCTCCATGCCCTCTGCTTGATGCCTCAGCAAATATATGGTCTGTGAAACAGCCCGGCTGAGGTTCAGATTTCGTATTATTTGGCCCTCTCTGTGTTGGCAGAAACATGGGCTGGACCTGAGTGCCAGCACTATCTTAAACCCCTGCATCTGGACTCCCAGATCCTGTCTGTTGGTGGTCTCAGCAATGAGGAAGTGGCAGCACAGATTTCAGAGCAGGAAGGATGCCAAGAACAAGCACCTTAGGGGTCTGGAATGCATACTGTGTATACTGTATACTGCAAAATAACACTCTGGCTAATAAAACAGACCATGCGTCAACAGGAGCTACTCATTTTCTAATGTAACATGACTTCAATATATGGTAAAGAGCCATGAAGAGTAACTGAAATTTTTGAGAGAAAATTACTTCCTTACTGCAAGAAAAGCACCAAAAATGAGAGACACATTTTGTGTGTGTTTCACAAAAGTCAGATGAAGGCTATTTGTGGATGTGCTGCCAGGTATTGTCAGATACTCTCACGAAAAATTCTCATTTGAAGGCAAAAATTTTAGACAACTTAGACAACAGATCCAAAAACTATTACTACACACAGTTATAGAAGCATCTCTATTATGCATACCATTTAGGGACACAAAATGCCTCAGGTGAATTTGCATTCACTGGACTGCTTGCATTTAGGCTACGAAGAGTGAGAGAAATAAGAGACTGAATTTCAAGAGACACATGCAAGCATCCTTCACCCAGAAAGTCGAATCTCAGGCTGATGTTGGTTACATAAACATTTAAAAGATTTTAATATTATTGCCAAGCTGAGCCAGGTGAAATCCACAAACGGTTAGAAAGCAAATCCAAACTCTAATTCTACAACTTTGCCAAAGCACAATCCCATAGAAAACCTCATGCCAAGTCCTGTGGCCATGTCCATCATTTCTTAAGAGCTACAGAGAAGCCACTTTCATCAAGCAATACTCCAGATGGGTTTTTCCATGCAAAGTAGAACAAGGGAAACAGAAGTATGTGAAGATAGTGCCAGAGCCAAGCAGCACAGACGGATAACACTACAGCAAGGACCTTCCAGGAGAAGCCCTACCAAGCAATGGTCTTGTCTCTTCTTGCAGGCACACCACCGCTCCTAGACAGCAGAGGCAAGAAAAATTTCATAGGTTGTAAAATCATTTGAGCAAAATTTTCCTGGAAATTTTGGATATTATACACTTAACCATAACTTTGATTTCCTGTACAGGGTAATTCACATCTGGGTAGAGAATCCCACAACAAATATAATTTCACACTCTGTAGCACACACCCTGCATCAAAAAACCTTTGCATTTCCCGTGACTCCCCTCACTTCAAGGAGTTATCAACAACCACTACTAACTTAACCTGAGACCAGCTGAAGCTGTCCCTCCTTTTCACTTCTGAAATTGGCATCTGTGACTATTCCAGATTTGCAGGCTCCTGTGCTCTTTAGACAAATGTGAAAGTACAACATGAACTTTGCTGACGTGTTAGGGCAGCCAGTATCCTATCCAAGGCATTTCAGCTGCTTTGCTTTCACTTTGATACACTCAACTCTTCAGTCTTGTGGTGGAAATGACCTGGATTACACCGATATTTTTTTCCAGTTGTTTTAGTCCCAGGTGACCCAGTTTATTCCTTTACTGGATTTGCTGATGCCTGCTATATGCTGTAAGACCACAGTGAGGCAGGTATGCTCAGCAAGTTCTTGCCAAGTCTTTGGGATTAACAGTTTGTTTAGTATTCCTCCTACACCCTGTCATGCTGGCCTGTGTGAGATTTCAAGCAGAAAGCAGTGATTATTCAGGATGCTGCTCCTGTTGCTTTTGAATTTGTTTGGCTGACTCAAGAGGGACTGAACTAAGACTGCACAGGCTCAAGGACTTCCAGTCCTCTCAAGACAATTATTTTGAGGTACTAAATATAGTAGCTGTTCAGAACAAATCACGCAGGACACACAGCTGAGTTTTCCAAAGGGCATTATTAAAACACCCAAGGCTCAACATAAGCACTTGATTTTAATACCAAATCAAACCACTCAGTGTTTTGACAGTTCAAAATTCAGCAACTCAGGAAACTAAAGGAGTGATTTTGTGTGCTTACTATGCATGTCATGCTTCTCTAAGGTTCCCCAATATACAAACAAAAATCATCCTGGGGCAGATACTCCTGACATAAACTTGGGTAGACGGAAAAATTGGGTCCACCATCCTACATCACGGCTTAAATACAGATGGAAAAAACAGGCAAAGAGTTGTGAAATGAAAAAAGTCAAATAATGAGGCTCTGCATTTTCTTCCATTTGCTTGAGAAACATCAAACTATGATTGATTTGAAGCATACATGAAGAAGATAGAGGGGACCAAAACAAGGACAATTTGTGGCTTTGGATGTGTTAGTAAAGTGCTTGTTCCAACAAGCTGGGTCTCTTCTCTAGTAAAGAAAAATGAGCTGAAATTATTTTTTTTTCATTAGAATTTGCCAGTTCAGTGATGTTGAAATATTTTGTGGAAAGGCTATGACTTTGGCAAAGTTTCAGAAGAGCCCACACATGTCCTAAGCAGTCCCTCAGCACCATTCCCTGGCTGCCTAACAAGGAGTCATCTACCAGCAACACAAGTTGCTCTATTTTCAACTTCTCAGGAGCCCACAGGCCCACAATTTCCAGGATGTGAGACTTGCTACTTTCTCCCTTGCCAAGGTTGCAGTCCCTTCCATAGAAAATCTGACGTATTGGAGTTTTGTAGCTAGGAGGAACAAGACCAAAATAATAAAATGCTTTGTGACAGTGTCAGAGGAGGCTCCCAGCACAACTCCTAACTCAGAAGTTGTTTTGTTGGGAACAGGCACTGGAGTGAGCAACAGGCATTGCTCGTGCAGGGATGTGGGCTGTGATTGCTGTGGCACATTGCAAATGCCAAGAACGGTAGATTGAAGACAGGGAAACAGCAGTGATGGATGGACAGAGAGGCTTAGCCTAAACAGTGTTTTCTTGAAACCCAGGTTTTTCGCTCAGCTTTATGGTGGCCTTTTGCAAAAGGGGTGAGATGATGGTGCTTAAAGAGAATTCATAACGTCCTCAGTAAGAAAATGCATAAAACAACTAAAGATGGGGATGGCTCTTAATCCCTCTTCCCTCTGACTGCCTTTTAACTGACAATCAGAAACAAAGTCAAGATTTACTGGAACAGGATGGTATCTATCCTAGAAGTCCACATGATCCATCTGCTGTATGCTGCTGTTAGTAGGAATTCCTCTTAGGAGTATTCAACACAACAGTATTCGACTTCGGAGCAAGACTGATATGGTTGTAAATGATGTGGTCCCAAGTAGCTTGGGAAGAAGAGGCACATCTCCTGTGTGAGCACCCTTACTGACAGAGACACAAATGTATGTACAGACTGTTTCTATCTCACTGTCTCAGCAGAGACTGTGTCCATGCTAAATCCTGGATGCTGGCAGCTGCAGCAACACAAAGCTCGACCCAGCTTCAAAACTCATCCAGCAAGTAGGGAATGAATGACCGCATAGGGAATGAAGTTGTGTCCATTGTTCTGTAACCTCCAAGGCTGCCACCTTGACACGCTCTGGATGTGAACCAAAGGTGAGGTTTTATTAGAAGGACAAGTCACTCAAGTATCTTGAAGAAACAGAGTAAGAGCTGCAGTTACGGAAGGAGATGTTCCACCACTACCATGAAATCCTTGGATGTTCTCCTCTCAGTTTTCCAGCTGCCTTCTGATACCGCTTCACTCTGTTTTCTCCCATCATCTCCCTTTCTCCTCTGTTCCATCTCCCTCAGACCCTGAAGGTTCTGGTGAGCACTTGCCAAAGACAGGCTAGGACTTGTGAGCAGCTCTCAGGGGAAGCTATCCCTGGTGGGTGCAGATGATCCACTGCCCACTGCTGGTGGTCAGCTCCATGTGCTCCACTCTCTGAGCTCAACAAAAGTGTGCCCGTGCCAGCTCAGCACCACTGCCTCTCACTGCCTTCAGTGGATGGGACTCCATAGATATAGGTACCCTTGAGCAAAGAAAATCCAGTTCCTAGCTCTGTTCCCTCTCTGCTCACCTATGCCTTCACCTGCCAAGGGCTGTGTAGGGGCTGTGGGACCCGATATCTCTGCTGGGGAGCACAAAGCAAGCCATGGCTGTCTTTTCCTCCACTATTTAGGCAAGGACAGCAGCAAAGCTGTAGGCTGTGGAGCACCCTCCCTGACACCAGGAGGTGAATCCCACCTCCTCCCTGTCCCCCAGGTCACCACAGTTTGCAATATCCCTGAATAATCTCAACAACCTATCAACACTTTTGAAACAGAGCAACAAGTAGCATCTTCCTATCTTCACACAATCCTGCTCTGGGTTCACTGTGCTGCAAAGGGAATAGCAGAAACAGGATCATTTCTGCACTTGACACCTGGCTTTGACAGCCTGGAAGCTGTCCAGCTGGCTGGAGCCCTTCACAGCCCAGAGACCTGAGCCCATGTCCTGTGAGGAAGGACAGGCTCTCTCCTGGGGCAGCGTGGTTCACGGGCATAGCCTTCAGCTCTCATTCCCAGGCAGTGAAGCCACAACTGCTTCAGCCCATCATATGTCATGCACACCAAGGGAAAACAGTGCCAGGAGCATCAACCTTCCCTGCACACAGGACCAGTAGACAGGTACAACCACAGCAAGGGTGAGTGAGAAATTACCTGCTAGGCTTCAGCTGCTCTAATGCAGCCAAGAAGGCTGCGAGCCACCTTCACTGTCCTTGGAGCAGAGCTCTCTGCACCATCTCACACTGGTACCTGGCAAAAGCACAGCCTACTCTTTCATCTCATTACCTTTCAAAATTTTCTGCAGTTATGCTTTCAGCTGCCAGTAGATGGTGATATTTTATCTCCATACGAGATGCATGTGTGCACTGGAGAGTCGGGGAGGCAGCATGATAGCCTGTTTGAGAAGGGATTAAAAAATAAAAACGAATGCAAAAGTCGGGCCACAGATAACATCCTGCTTGTGCAGATGCTGATTCTTGAAGTCTGTCTAATATTCCAAACCTTGCTCGGGAATCCTGGCTATATTTATTAAGCTGAAAAAACTGCAACTTCAACTCTATCACTTGCTTCCTAGTGTGATCCTTTGTGTGTATATGGATGGGCACGTGAGAAGAGCACTGAAGGCACAACTCTTAATGGAATCTGCATGTTCTGGGCACCAGTGAGATGAAGAAAATGCATTTATCTCAGAGAATGCACATAACATCCTCCTCATCTCTGACAAAGAAAAATCCTGGAGGTGTTTGGCAATCACTTTCTCTTGAAAAGCTCGCTTTATTTTACAGAATTCTCTTCCCACTGCAGATGAAAAATAGTGTAAATCACTGATCTGCAGAGCAGTGTAAATCACTGATATACACAGTCCTCTGTGGAAAATGTGCTCTCATATTTCCAGCTCTTACAAATTGCCTTCAGAGCTGCACTTGTGCAAGAACTGACCGATCATAAAGAAAAAATAGAACAGATCTGGCTAAATGCTGCTTGAAATTGAAATGGCAATATTTTTGTCATTCCTGATTTATTGATATATCATTTACTTCGGGACAAGACTGATGTGGTTGTGAATGACGTGGTCCCGAGCACAGGCAAAAGCTGGCAGGATAAGAAAGCCCTGCCTAACACTAAGCCGCATGGCCAGCCTGATGCCTCACAGGCATGCTAGTAATAACTGAAAAAGTATGGACCACAGCAGATCTTTCCCTTTTATTGCTCCAATTACAGGCCTGATCTTCCTTTCTCAGAAGCTGTGTGGGTTACATATGTGATCATTTTGCCTGTCCCAAAACCATTGCTAACGCACTCTCACACATTTAGCTGGGAGCCATTTTTTGGTTGTTCCCATCTCCATTTCCTGAGCAAATAACTTTGCAGTGTCATCAGCTCATTCCTGTTTAACCTGGATCCACTTCACAGGCGTTCCAGGTTGTGGCTTCAGTGCCACCAGCCTGTACAGAATTTCACAGCTTGGGAATTGTCTGGTTCATGGCCTGTGAAGGGCAACAGCAGATGTCAAACCTCTGGACACCTCGTGGTAGGGAGGGCAGGGTGCAACTCAAATCTAAGAGGCTGGGCTTGATTCTGTAGTTTGCATGAGGCATTAAGATCCTACAGGTTCACAGGATGGGTCAGGTTGGAAGGGACCACAGACGATCCAACCTCCCTGCCCAAGCAGGGTCATCCCAGAGCATGTGGCACAGGGTTGTGTCCAGGCAGTTCTTGAATATCTCCAGTGAGGGAGACTCCACAGCTTCTCTGGGCAACCTGTTCCAGTGCTTGGTCGCCTGCACAGTAAAGCAGTTCTTCCTCATATTCAGGTGGAACTTTCTGTGCATCAGTTTCTGTCTGTTGCCTCTTGCCCCGTTGCTTGGCAGCACCAAGAAGAGCCTGGCTCCGTTCTCTTGTCACCCTCCCTGCAAATACTGACAGACATTGATGAGGTCCCCTCATTTGTTTCTTCTCAGCTCCCTCAGTGTTTCCTTGTAAGAGAGATGTTCCAGACCCCTAATCACCTTTGTTACCCTCCGCTGGACCTGCTCCAGGAGCTCCATATCCTTCTTGTCCTGAGGAGCCCAGAACTGGACACAGCACTCCAGATGTGGCCTCACCAGGGCTGAGCAGTGAGGGAGGATCACCTCCCTCGACCTGTTGGCAATGCCCTTCCTAATGCACCCCACGATGCCATTGGCCTTCTAGGCCACAAGATCACACTGCTGGTTCATGGACAACTTGTTGCCCACAAGGATCCCCAGGTTCTTCTCTGCAGAGCTGCTTTCCAGTAGCTCAGACCCCAACCTCTGCTGGGACATGGGGTTATTCCTCCCCTGGTGCTGGACCCTGCAATTACCTTTGTTGAGCTTCACACAGTTCTCTGCCCACATCTTCAACCTGTTGAGGTCCTGCTGATGAGTTGCTCAGCACGCTGAAATATTGGGCATTCCAGGTTTGTGTCATCAGGGAACTTGCTGAGGAGGCATCTACCTCTTTGTCCAAGTCATTGATGAGAAAGTTAAACAATACTGGGCCCTTTGGGGGACACCATTTGTGACAGGCCTCCAGTGAGATCCTGTGCCACTGATTACAAACCCTCACGGATCTGCAGTTCAGACAGTTCTCAATCCACCTCTTTGTCCACTCATCCAGGCCACATCTCCTGAGTTTGCCTATGACTGTCAAAATCCTTGCTGAAGTCGAGGCAGACAATATCCACTGCTGTCCCCTCATCCATCCAGGTAGGTGTCACATCACAGAAGGCATTCAGGTTGGTCAATCATGATTTAACTTTAGTGAACCAATGCTGACTACTCCTTATCATCTTCTTGTCATCTGTATGGATAGAGGAGGCCTCCAGAATGAGGAGCTCCATCACTTTTCCATGGATTGAGGTGAGGATGACTGGACAGTAGCTCTCTGGGTACTCATTCCTGCCCTTTTTGAAGACCAGGATGACATTTGCTTTCTCCCAGTCCTCAGGCACCACACTTGATTGCCACAACCTTTCAGAGATGATCGTGAGTGGCCTCAGTATGGTGTCCACTGACTGGCTTTCTCAGCACTCGTGGATGCATCCTCTCAGGGCCATGGACTTGTGGATCTCAGGTTTGTCTAGGTGTTCTCTAACCCAATCCTCCCTGACCAATGGAAAGTCTTCCTTCCAGCATTCCTTTACATTAGTCTCTTGGGTCAGAGATTCCTGAGGGATGGTCTTGTCAGTGAAGACTGACGCAAAGAAGGCATTCGGTAACTTCAGCTCTCCTCAAGTCCATGGCTGTAATCTTACTTGCTACCCTGCTTCCTCCTCACCCGATTCCAAACTCCACACTATGAGCCAACAATATTCTTGGCAACTACTGGTATGAGCCCATAACATTATTATTGAATCAGTGATCTAAAATCAGTTCTCCCTTTTACACTGGCAGTACACGTAGCCCAGCAAAATGGGCATCCAAGAAGAAAGAGGCCAAAGTTAAATCCCCCCTGCTAGAGGACAGAGCTATCGGTTGGGTTCCAGCCTTCCCTACTGCACAGTTAGCAGTATGTTTTTTCCTTCAGAGCACAATTTCCAAACAACTAATTTGCACTGAAAATATCTCTCTCTCTCTTTAGGGTTTGAGAAGATAGAAACACAAATTAGAGAGGAACTGTTCAGATTTAGCAAGAGGCTGTAAGTATTTCACCCAATGAAGAGAATAAACATCAGCCAATAATTTTAGAATCCCATAAAAGAGGCAAAGCCACCCAGGCAGACCTCAGAGAAAGACCTCCAAAATACATGTACAGAAATAGGAGATAAAACAATGAAGAGCAGTCAGTTCCCAGAGGCTCCTGCCCAGAGCAGTAAGGATGAGTTTGTGCTAGCCAGGTCCAGGAGGGAGGGAAAAGAGCAGTCGAGGCTCCGAGTGCACCCTGGGAGGGAGTAATGCCTGTCAGCAGCCCCAGCCTGTGCGTTTCTCACCTTCTGTGAAATGAAGTCCTTATCTGAACCTCTCCTGCATGTGTGGGGAATAGCTGACTGCAGCAGCTGGCAAATGGCTCTGCAGTGAGTAGTAAAAGGTGTCATTAAAATTTAAAATAAAAGAAAAGGAAGAGACTGAGTGCAACAGATACATTTGACAGAAAAATCACATCAGACACAGGTTATGGGGAAATGCCTGTGGTGAAATTGCAGCTTTGGGCTAAGGAGGCACCTGCCATGCCCACGGTTAATTAATTGCCACAGCATCAGACGCTGCCAGAAACACCTCAATGCGGCTGTGTGGCATAAGGTGGTGTTATGAGATGTGCCTTGCCTGTAAAAAACCACCACTCAGAGCATCCCTGCAAGCAGCTTGCTGGGGAACAAAACCCCTTTAAGCCATCTGGTCAGTAAACACTTCCAGTTAGCCTGGATCCTGCAGTTCTGGGACAGGTAGAAGTTCAACAGCCTGTGCTAGGGAGTCTTCAAACCTTCATGATCTTAAGTCGGTGGTCTTAACTCAGCCACAGGAGGAGCTGCTCGTTGGAGATGTTCTCCATGTAAATGTTCCACATGGTTTTCACATTTTCTGCACCCCTTCTTTACAAGATTCCATGATGGATGGCAGAGTTGGGCCAGCCAGGAGCTGTGGCAGCATCTCCTTCCAGATCTGTACAAGGCTGTGATGGAGAAATGTGAGTCCCCAGACCAGGCACTCAGACACAGACCAGCAGCATCCACTTCCCTGGAGACACAGAGAGGTTGCACCTTCCAGCCAACAACTCCTGCCTTCCCTTCATGCTGCCTCCCAGCCTGCCATCAGTGGTGGCTCAGCCCACCCTTTCTGCTGTCCCTCAGGTCAGGCTCCATCCCCCTATCCCACTGAAAGTGCTGCCAGGATTCCATTGCCTCCTGCCTCCATCCTTGTCTATCCCACTCCAGATCCAGCAAGCGCCATGTCCTCACTGTTCCTGTCCAGATGGGACCAGCAGTTTGTAAGGGGTGGAAAGCCTGGGCCAGCACTGCTCAGGGATGCTCTGTCCCAGTGCAACATCAGAAGCAGCATCAGGCCTGTGATACCTTTGTCTTTCTTTCTCTAAACACCAAAGTTTTTCCATTACTTCTGCGCCTGGAAGTAATGGAAAAACTCACCTCTCTGACAAACCATCCCTCTTATCCCTTACTTTTAGCCATGAGTCTCCTGTCCCCATCTGTAAAATACTCTCAGGAAGGTATCTGTCACATGAACAGCTCCCATCCTGAGCCCCTGCCACATTCCAGGGATGCAGACAGCCCCAACTCCATGGCATTTCAGCATCAGATTTATTATTAATTATCGATGTCATTATTACACAGCACCTACAAGCCCTGGCCGCCTAGCAAAGCCCTGCACAGAATATTAAAACGCTAATTTCCCTCCGAGATGAGAACTTGCTGGTGTCTCTCCGCTCATTTGTTTGCAAATGTCGTTTTCCTGTCGAGGCTGTATTCCCAGCAGGCATGGCAAGGAAATGCTTGCATAAACAGCCCCTGTTTAAGAAACCTTGTATCTCACACACTCTTGCATTATAGCCCTAGCCGGGATTACTGTGACACTGTAAGAAAAACATTTCATTTTGTCTGATGCATTTTTAAGATTTTATGGCGCCTTCAGAATGCCTCCGTGCAGCAACAGCATGAGGATATATTGTGGAAGATGCAATTTCCTTCTGCAAAGCATAGTTCAGCTGGCTGCAATAGGTTATATTCAGGCACAGCTCATTTTTGTGCCTCTGTGTAAGCCTCCAAATGGCGCACTGGTGTGTGACTGCTGCAGCTGTCCTGGGTTTTGCCCTGGTGTCAGGTTCTCGCTTGAAGAGCGGGTGGCAGCACGGCTCTTGGCAGCAGTGGCTGTCCTGGGCAAGGTGCCAGCACCCGCCCGAGTTGACGGTAGCCCTTGCACCACTGCCAAAGGGCTCAGGGGCTGACACCCTCTCTGCTGGCACAGCACAGAAACCCCTCTATTTTTAATGCCAGCGATTAGTAGGGTATGGTTTAAAACACTAAGGACAGCTTGGTAGTGAGGGGCCCCAGTAAAAGCAGAGTAAAAGGCTGCAGCTCTGCAAGTGAAACAAGAAATGCTGTTACTCCTTTCACCCCTTCACTGGGTTTCCTTGGAGAGCTGCATGTGAGGTACCAATCTGCCGAGCATTACCTTCCATTCTCACTGATGAAGTATTTCTTGAAAACACCTGAATTCCCTTCTCCTCAGCTGTGTTTTCCAGCAGCTAACGCAGCATGGGAATTCACACTGCATTTTAAAGTAACTAAGCCAGCATTCAGTTATATGGCAGAGGGAGCAAAAGAATTTGGCACCAACAAATGCAAGTACAGCAGATCAGCTTAAAACAAACAAGCCAATGAAACTGGGATATCTCCCTGCAGGTATTTTTTGTGAGAGCCTGCCATTATTATCCCTCTTCCATTGAGCAAGACTGGCAGCGTTATCTCAAGTTGTGCAATACCCTGAATATTTAGAACTATTTCAACAGCTCTGTATTGTGGGGGATACAGAAACACAGCCAGAAAACAGCTTAGAGAGAAAGATGGACAGTTTTTATAGCTTTGCACGTACACATGCATAGCACAGGCCATTTCATTAAACCTCTTTTTATGGTCATGGTATCATGGTACCCATCCCACTTACAAATACCTGCCTTACATTTAGGGCCATGTGTCTGCCTCCAGGTGCTCATGCAAAGTGATTGCAGTGGGGTTTGCTGCTCAGACAGGATTTATACACAGGCAGTAATAATCCCCTTCCCAGGTTAGGGATGCAATCCTCTGCAATTGTTTCAAAGTTAATTACAAAAAAGGCATAGCTAGCACACCTGAGTGAGACAAGAGAGTGAAACAGACTGGGAAAATTTGAGGGTAAAAAAAATCAAAGTTAAGATGTAGCAAAAATCATTGCAGGTATTGGCTCCTCTAACTCCCAGGGCTAAAAGAAGTCATTGTCACAGGAGCCAGAGCCGATACCTGAGGATGCCTGTCTCCTGGCACCAGAACTGCTCCTCCGAGCTTCATTTCTGAACTGCCCACATATAGTTTTAACTCAGGAATGGTTCAAAATGTACAGAAGGGTCTGAGCAGACATACTGCCTGCTTTTGCACAAATGGATGTGCTAGAACGCTACAATTTCCCAGAAAAAACCTCCCCAAAATCTTTGTCTCACACAACTGCCACTGCTCACAAGCACACTTTAACACTACTCCAGCTTGTCCAGCCACAAAACTCAGCCTAATCTAGTCCTACTGGGTACAAAAAGAAAATAAGCAAGGAAATTAAAAAAAGAACCATGCCCATAATGGGCAGTGCGGAGTAGTTATTCCAGCCCAGCTGTTCACAAAGGGGAAAGAAGGGCAGAGAGCAGGCAGACTGAGCCATCAGCACAAAGAGCACCCGCTGGGCAGGTTCTTGCTGTCCTGCTGAAGCCCACCACATGCTGCCTGGGTCTGCCTGGTGTCCTTGCTGCCAGTGGGATTCGCTCTCTGCAGCAGAGGAGCAGGTGAGCCAGATAGCAGAGGAGGGAAGCTGGTGGAGGGCACAGAGCGGCAGATCAGCTGCAGCAGCCCTTGGCATGTGGGCCAATCTGCTGCTCCTATTGGTGGTGCTAATGGTGCTTGACCCAGCAGGCTGGGCCCTCACAGTGCCTCTGCTCTGCTCATTAACTTAGCCTCCAGCATTATCTGACAGCTCAGACACGAAGAAGCCAAAATACGTGCAGAGTAATCTGGAAAACAGGTTCCCTGAGCGAACAGCACAACCCAGGCAAAACACTGCTTATCTCCATGGCAGAGACACGGGGAGGGAGGGAGTCACTGTAAATGACAGCATTGCTCTTTCTGCACCAGGAACATGTACAGATCCTCTTTGCCTGGTTGCCTGGGCCTCAGACCACAAGAGCATTTTGGTATGTAAATAGATTCAGGCACTGCTACTCAGAGGCACAAAACTCCCAGCTGGCCACTCTGAACACACCAACATCTGCCCCATCGTGTCACTGAAGTGCCTGGCTGCCCGCTCCCCCCTTGCCCACACGGAGCTCACTGCTCTGCCTGCCCCAGCCAGACACTCCAGCAGCTCCTTCCCACTCCATGGGAGATCACCCTCAGCTTCGGCGTTGGTCCCAGTGTGGGCTGATCCCAGGGCCTGCTTGCTTTCGTGGCCTTGCCCTGTTGACCCCAGAGCCAACACTCCACTGTGGCATCATCCTCATCTCATCCTCCTGCAGCCTGAGAGGAAAGGTATTGTCGATGCCTGCTCAGGCAAGAAAGTGCCAAAGCCCTAAATCCAGCACAGCTCAGGGCTACAAAACTGCAGAGAACAGGCTGACTCTAGGATAGTGGTCACTTCAGGCCCTGGTGGTAGTGGGAAAAAGCTGGACCCAGAGGCAAGATACTGGCATCAGGATGTACGTGAATGCCAGGCAGTGGCAGATCAGGAACTTCAGGGCTTCTCTTTGAAGGTCGTATACCTCTGCAACCTGTGCAGAGCAAGGGGGTTATGGAAATGTATTGGACAGTAATGCAGTCTTCAGTCTCACCAGGTGGAAGCATCAGAGTGATGAACCCTCGGCCCTTGACCCTGTCAGAAAATTATGGTATTGTCTCTGGCCAGAGTCATGCTACCTAACCACAACAGCTTTCATTTTCCAGCTCCCTCCTGGGCTGCATCCATCCCATGGGATTTGCCAGCAGGTGGCAGGCAACCCCTGGCAGAGGTCCTCACCAGACAGCCACAGAAGTGAGGGCCAGCTGTGCTTGGCTACTGAATTACTCGGTCCCATCTGAACAGCAGAAAAGTCTCCTCCCAGCTCTCTGGCCCCTTCCCCAGTCCCATATTTAAGGAAAAAGAGGCCCATTATCAAACACTCCGTGCCAACACCAAGGAGCAAACAGATACCGCACCACAGCCTTCAGATTCAGGGCCCCATATCTGTTCACCCTGGTTGGTCATTGCCCAGGACACAGGCCAACACAAACCACTCTGACAAACCCCATCATAAACACCATGGAGGTGTCTCTGCTGGCAAAGACTCTTGCCAAGCAGAAAATGGCAACAGCTAGGGACAGGTGTTTCATTTTCCAGCCTCAAGAAGCTGTTTGCAGAATCAAAGCCAGAATGCAACAGTTTTGCTTTGAAGCCTCCCAGTGAAACCAGTGACAGGTCTGCTCTGAAAGGCTCTAGGAAAGGAGCTGGCTCAGACCTGTGTTCAAATTTTTTGTGGCTTGTGTGTTGGAGAGCATTTAGCTAAAGTCCTGTAGAGAAATGTGAATTTCACATTTGATTGTAGGTGTTTTAAGAGGGGAAAACCCACAAAACAAAACCCCTAACTACAGCACCCTCTTCCTAAAAAGCCACCCCTCTGCTGGTAGATCTGCAAGCCCTGGCTCTCCCAGGCTTATCAGCAGTTGTGACTGGTGCTGGTGGTATGGAGCTGGCTCTGTGGCCATTCCAGCTCAGCAAAGCTGTCCCAGCTCTGTGGGCTGCTGGGCTGGGCAGCAGGGCCTCATGGCTCTTCTCCCTCCTCCAGCTTGCATCACACACTCTCACCAGCTGCCAAAGGGTGAGGGTGAGGGCGCCCTTTGTACCCAAAGGTCGTACATTGCCTGTGCCTTATTCATGCTCTGGCACCCGGGATGTGCAGGGCCTGGGCACTCACACCCTGAGGTGCTTCACACTGCAGTTCTCCCTTTGCAGGTGCTCATGGAACAGCTCAGAGGAGTTCAGCATCTCTCAGTGGACCCAGCAGACCAGTGGATTTTTGCCATCCTAGTGGCATCACCAGGAGCCAGCTGGAGTGTGAGGGGACTGCTGAGCACAGCCTCCACCAGGCTGGCTGCCTCTGCCCTGCTCACACACACACAGCTTGCAAGCTGGTGTGCTCCCAGTACAGTTGAAAGGCTGCTCTCCTCTCCAAGCATGTTGGGAGCTATGGCACAGCCCTCACAGGGCCAGCTCTGCCACACGGGGTGGGTGCTACCCTCATCTTCCATACCTCTCATCTTCCATACACATTTCCCCAGGGACTGCATCAGCTCCTCTATGTCAGGATAGCCATCACCTCTGCAGCTGTGCCTGCCAGGCACTGTGACGTGCAAAGCTGGAGTTTGGGGGTTTGAGACAGTGACAGCTCTACTGTCCAGATGCTTGAACTTGCTGCAGCCCCAGCACTGGGCAGCCCTGTACCTTGTCTCCATGGGATGGCCCTATGCCTTCAGGCCGGCAGTGGCTCAGATTTCAGGCCCTTTCAGGGTTCTTATTTTGGGACTGATGCTTTCCAAAATCTTCATTAAGAACATAAAAAATGAAGTTGAATTCACCCTCAGCAAGTTTGCAGATGACACAAAATTGAGCAGTGCAGTTGATACAACAGAGGGAAGGGATGCCACCCAGAGGAACCTGGACAAACTGGAGAAGTGGACCCATAAGAACCTCATGAGGTTCAACAAATGCAAGGTGCTGTAGCTGGGCCAGGGCAATCCCAGACATAAGACTGGAAGAAGAGCTCATGGAGGGCAGCCCTGTGGAGAAGGATTTGGGGGTTCTCATTGATGAAAAGCTGGACATGAGCACTTGTGCACTTGCAGCCCAGAAAGCCAAACACATCCAGGGCTGCATCAAGAGGTGTGGCCAGCAGGCCAAGGGAGGTGATTCTGCCCCTCTACTCTGCTCTCCTGAGTCCCCACCTGGAGTGCTGCATCCAGCTCTGGGGCTCCCAGCACAAGTAAGATGTGGACCTGTTAGACTGAATCCGGAGGAGGCCATGAAGATGATCAGAGGGATGGAGTACCTCTCCTGCCCAGACAGGCTGAGTGAGCTGGGAGTGTTCTGCCTGGAGAAGAGAAGGCTACAGGGAGACCTCATTGCAGCCTTCCACCACATCACCTTAAGAGGGCTTATAAAAAGAAGGCAGAGAGACTTCATATGGGCAGATAGTGACAGGACAAGAGCTGATAGTTTTAAACTGAAAGAGGACAGGTCTAGATTAGATATCGGGAATAAATTCTTTACTGTGAGAATAGTGAGACACTGGAACAGGTTGCCTAGAGAATTGTGGCTGACCCATTCCTGGAAGTGTTCAAGATCAGGTTGGACAGGTACCTGAGCAACCTGGTCTAGTGGATGGTGTCCCTGCCCATGGCAGGGGGCTGGAACTGGATGATCTTTAATGTCCCTTCCAACACAAACCATTCTATGATTCAACAAGTCTGTGGTGACATTACCACTACTGAAGTCCAATAGCAGTGACTGCGCCAGGCTCATGCTTCCCAGCTACAAAGCAAGGAGAATAAGCATGCTGGTTTACCGAGAATCCAGTGGAGGAGTCTAAAAGGGAGTCCTGACCCGTCACTGGAGAGCCTTGTGTGAAAAACAAGCTGTGAGAAACTCCTGCAGAGCAGCACTTGCTCACAGTTCATAATACCATAGTTCACATATCATAAAATCTTAGCTTCATTTAGATTGAAAGAGACCTTAAGGATCAGCAAGTCCAACTGTAAAGCGAACACTGCCAAGTCCACCAAGCTGAGGCAAAGTCAGCCGAGCCTGTTCCCACCAGGTTGGCTGGGTCTCGCACGCACCACATACACACACACGCACGTGGCTGTTAAAGCATGTTCTGGTGACAGAGAAACGTGGGGTGATTCAAGAGAAAATAATGAAGCCACTCCCACCTGCCCGTGTGAATGTGACTCATGTGGGCTCAAACCCCAGCCAGATACAAATCAACAGTTCATAAATGAAATATAAAAGAGCACCACCCCAAGGCCTGGCAGCCTGCCCCACCTCTCTCCCTCTTCTAGGATGTCAGTCCCACTAATGGATTCTGTCAGGATTTGTTCAGATCCTCCCTAAATGACCCTATGCTCATTCTCTGCCAGCATCTTGAAGGGAAACAAAAATGCACATTTTCAACAGCTTTCCCAAAGAGGGTCTAGCTCTTACCCTCTTCTTCCCCAGTGGGAAAGTCATTTGAATCAGTGTAGTCTTTAGCTGGAAATCTTCCTCCAAAGTAGCTGCTTTTTGAGACTTTGGGGCTAGGCAGATCAGGCCACAGAGAGAAAGGCAAGGACGATGATGCTAGTGGGTGCTCAGGGTCCTACTCTGCAGAGCATGAGGGGCAGCCAGTCCCCTCCTTGATGTTTGAGGCAGAGAGTCATCTTGCAGCCCTGCAACATGATCTCCAGCTGGAGACCTCCTTCTTGCTTCTGCCCCTCTGCTACCTCCCCTCCCTCAACAGGTTGAGGCTGCCAGCCCAGCAGATGGTTCGAGGAGGCAGCAGCTTCCTACTAGCAGGGGGCTTGCATGAACCACACCTTGCCTAGTCCAGATCAGCCATCCAGAGCCCCACACAAGCATAGCATTTGCAGATTTCCTTTTGCCTGCCATGGCCAAGGAATCCAAGTTTCCCTCAGCCCTTTCTGTTTAACTTGCAGGTCAATGAGATGCATTTCCTCAGTAAGACTTGTGTTCCCCAAGTAGAGGATCCAGCTTCATGGCAGATGATGCCTGCCATACTGCTGAACTGCCTAACTCTCTCCCATGTAGGACTCTTCTTCACAGCTTCCTCAGTAGTCTCCAACGAGGCGCACAATGCTTTCATCTGCAATGGTACGATATGTAAGAAAATTTGACTATAATCTCAAGAGGGCTCAGGCTGTGCTCTGAAATACGTGCTGTCAGATTAGATATCCTTTACAGACAAACATCTAAGCTGTCAGACAGTTCCCCAGGACAGCAGACAGCATTGGCAGCAGAATATCATCCCTGGCACTAAAGGCAAAGCAAAACAAACCACCCAAGGGCCCTCTGAATACACCTTTTTTAAAATGCATCTGCCATTAGCCATAAAATGGTCTCCTCAGGTACAGGCTGCCAGATATCTGGAGAAGAGAGGCTTTGTGTAGGACTGGGCAAAGCTGAGCCATAATATGAAAAGGGGCATTTTTGCCAAAGCTTAGATCAGCCCTAGTAGATGAGAACAGAGAAGGTGAAAAAAGATTGGAGGGGATCAAACCTTCCTCAAATCCACCTAAATCCAGTGAACTGCTAGTTACTTTGAGACCCTGCTGTGGGACAGCACATAAGCACAGCAAAACAAGATCCGTATCTGGGGCACTCTGGAGAAGCAGAACATACTTCCAAAAACTTCCCAAAGTCCTACCCTTACCCACACATAGGACTCATCAGACTCTCCAAGAAACCTCAGGGCCACTAACATGTTGGAAGATGGGTACTGCAGGCCCACTCCATAGAGGCACGCAAGCACGGAGCTGGGCAATCCAGTGCGTCACCCTTCCAGTCAGGAGTGAGCTGGTCCTCACATGGCACCTTCCCCTCTGCCTCTCCCCCCGGAGGCCCTGGGGAGCGGCATGCGTGGGGGGAAGCAATGCACAACATGCCCATCGCTGTGCTGGCTGGCACTTTGCTGCTGGCACCAGCTTCCTGCACGCTTTCAGTGCCTCATGGCCCAGTTCACAAGGCTGGGATTTGCCATGGGGCTCTGGGAGGTCCAGAGAGTTTCTATGAAGCACCATGGTGCTTTGCGGAGTGTCCGAGAGAGGATCCCACTGCCAGAGCCCCTCTGTCCCAGACAGGAGTGGCACACCAGCAGCACTACCCTCTCCCAGGCTGCCCCAGGCGCTGCCGGCACCTTCCCAAGACACCCACTGCTGCAACGTGTGCGGACAGCTTGCGGAAGGTGGGGGCCCATGGCTCCTGGGGGGCTGGGCAATCTTCCTTCCCATCTCCCCACGCGGGCCCCACTCCAGAGCTGCTCCATGGTGCCATGTTGCATCCACCACCCCTTGAATCCTCCACTGCCACTGCCACCCAAGAGGGGAACTCTGTGCCCACCCCAGAGCCTCCCAGCAGACCAACCCAACAGCTCACATGCAGCCACAGCAGCAAACCTCCACATCAGGTCTGTGCAGGGGCTGAGAGACCTGTCCATGGCACACACCACCTTCCTTTGCAGAAAGGACGGTTCTGGCTGGGAGGAGGTGGGTCTAGGTCAGGTAACTGCATTCCCAGTCAGCAGCTGCAGGGCTGGGAGCTGGTCTGGCACCCAAGGAAGCCATCACATTACACGGTGGGGACATGCCAGGCTGCACTACATGGCGTAAACCTGTACCCTGTTCCATGAATGCCTAGCGCTGTTATATTTAGGATGCATAGCTATGCTGGCTACACAGGGTATCCTGTCTTCTCATGGCATTTTTGGGAAATGAGCTTTTCCTTAGCTCCACATTTGGATATGTGTGTGAGAAGAGCAAGGCATAGGAAACTTTCTTAGGTTGTTTGGTTTGGGTGTGTTGTTTTTTAAACTTAAAAAGTGATAGCAACTATCAACATCAACCCAGTTTTATTAATCATGCTGGCCTAAACAAACTTAGGACATATCCTAATAATTTAAATGAGCATACTCTTGGAATTCACCTGTCTGGTGCTTTGTTTTCATATTGACATGTAGCATATCCAGAAACCACCCCTATTCTCACAGAAGTAGGAGTAATTCCCACTCTCTTGCTGTGTCCCCTCTGCAAGCATGCCATGTCACATGTACTGGAATTTCAGCCCACGCAAGGACAAGACTGAATGCTGCTGTTGTGCTCTTTTGAGTTCATTTTCAAGGTAATGTATAGACTATCCAGAGTCAAAGCCAGTGCATTGCTGGTCTCCCCACAGCCACACACAAAACAACCCGAAGGAGCTAGGCGGAATACAGATGGATTACCACACCTCTGATGCACGAGAAGCAGCAGCGATAACGCAGTCTTGGAATAGCACAAGCACCGCGTATTAATAAAAGCATGACGCACTGCGACTGATTTATGAGCTTGGCACGTTAGGTGGGAAGGGAACATGCCTGGCTCTGATCTAACTGGCAGGTTGTTTCTTATGTCCTCCAGCACACACAATCCACTGACAAGTATTTTGTAAGATTTACATTAGCAAGTCACAGTTGAGCCCTTCTCCACAGACAATGTACGTAAACGTTATCGTGCCAGATTGAGTTCTTAAGAGTTGCAAGAGTACGACCACTGTTCAAATATGATACACCTCACATTCTCAGATGACTCAAATGCACTTCAAACACCTCTAATATCTCTCTGGATGATAAGACAAGCTGCTTCCTTCCTGCTTCCCAGAACCAATCATTTCAAAGTCACAGGGGACTTCAGCTTTCATCTAGCAGCAGCATGATGTAGAGGCAACTCTTGATAATCCCCAATGAGACATACCACCAGGGTGTGTTGTATGTCCCCGTTGTTTCTTAATTGAGTAGGGATTTATTTCTATGCTTGTGGGATAGTGTAAGCTACAAGAAAACTTTCAGATGTTAAAAGAAAAGCTCAATTATTACCAGGGGAACTATTTTGAAACCACAAACTATGCAGATTTTCATGCATTTATGGGTGGGTAAAACCAAAGTCTGTAAACTTCTCGACGTGACCAAGTCAGTCTGCTCACTGAATGCAGGGAATTCTGTAAAGGTGACCCATTCCCATCAACTTTGCTAGGTTTACTTTCTACAGTTATGATGCTGCACTTAGAAATATTTCTCTTTTGAAAGCAAGTGTTTCCCAAGAACTGCAGTTGTTATACAATGTCACGGTATGATCTGCATCCTTGAATCTCCTCTGCTGCAGTGGAAGGATGACACCAGCATGGGAGAAGCCTGATCTCCTTTGGTTCCTCTTCCTCAGCAAGTTAATGTTCTGAGTTTTACTACCAAAACCAAACTGCTGGAAACTGTCCTTTCTTCTGTAGCACTGCAAAAAGGAGTAATACAATTACAAAAGGTTGAAAACCAAAAATCATGATTATATTTTTGCAAATTACTCATTCTACATCATACTAGATAACGGCAAGATGTTTTAGAACAACAGATGTTTCAGAACTGCACAGCCCAGCAGCAATAATATGATCTGATAATTCACAATCATAACACTGTCTGTCAAACTGGGGGACCACAGGAGCCTTTTGCAGTAAGACTTTAAGCCTTTAATTTTGCAGTTCTCTGGCTCACCTTTCAGCCAAGGAAGCATGTTTTCTGTAAAAGCTGATAGCTTTTCCACAGACCTGTGAGACCTGAGCTTATAGGTCGAAGTTCAGTGTCCACTTGTGTAAATTGTCTGCAGGACTCTGAATCAACAACTGTGCCCCTGATCAGGTCATGCATGCAGAGTTAAGAGGTCATCTTTCCAGAGCAGCACTGAGCCACATTGCCCACATTAATGAAAATGTTAAAAACACATATTTAAAACTATTTAGAAGTTCATTATGATCCAGAGAACTCTAGACACTCACACTCAGTAGCACTAAAACTTTGTTATAAAATCATACGGCTGCACACTTCCACTCCTTCTTTTCCCCCCATAACATCCCAGGGAATTCCTATTTGTGGATACAGGGAAGAATCTTGTCAGTGCAGGCTTACATGCAGGGCATGGAAAGGATGTCTGAGCCATACATCATTTGGCATTTATCTGGCTCATAATTAAAACTTTGTCTGCTGCTGATAGGTATAAAGAATTCCTGTCTTCAGTGCTTCACATATTGGGCTTTTTGGTACTTAAGACATGTCTTGTGGGATGGAGATTGTATAAAATGCATTATTGCTGGCTACCACATCACATCCAAGATTCAGTAGCAAAAAACTGATTTTTTTTTTGGTTATTTTTAAAAAGTAATATTTTAAAAATAATACAGATTTTCCTTTACTAATTTATATGTTACATTTGCTTATAGTGCAAGCAAAGCACAAATCCCTTCTGGGAATGGCCTGGAACACAGGTGTCCTTCCTGTAATGACTTCAAATACCAGCTTTATTCAAACAACTTCTCATTGAACATCATCATAGGACATTTTAGCTAAGGGAAAGTTTTGTTGAATACTTAATTCAGCCACATGTTCTATGCATGCAATGCACATGTAGAAGTTAAATACTCTCAAGTTGTCTGTGCTTTTCTACATACTTCAAAGAACACGTAAAATAATCACAGAAATGGCTTTTTACAGTCCCTACAATACACATATCTGTATGCCAATACACCAAGCTGGAAAAACTGATCCTATTCCAAAGCAAGTACATTATATAAAAATTATTAAGTAGGTTGGTATTACTTTCAGACTAGTAATAATAATAATAACAACAACAACAACAATAATTTTTAAACACCTACTCTGGATTAACTTGGAAAGCTGTTACATAACAACTGTGGTACTCCCCCAGCAATTTCAGCAGCTCAGCTATGACTGTATACACATCTTTCATAACCTTGTTAGTGATTTTAATCTACCTCGGACAACTATTCTAATAAATACTTCTTGCAAATGAAAAAAATCATTGTAGTAATTATGCAATAATAATTTTCCAAATTACTATAAAACCACCAAAATGAGTCAAAACTCCTGTTTTTTCCTGTGATCATAAACAAGAACACGAAACTCCAAGGAAGATAAAAAAGCAGGACCTACTACTTAGAAAGACATTACAGGTAAACCATCATTAACTTTGCTGGCTATTGGAACAATGTTTGCTCAGGTTCTGTGATTAGCCAGATGAAACTGGTGTTTGGCACTAACATGATGCTTTTTGTGTTGAAATAGCACATGGAAACTGACAACACTACTACTGTGTATTGCCCAGCAGTAACACACCATGATATTACAATGATTATTATTCATATTCCAGAGTGCTGCAAGCCCCAGTCATGAAGCTCCCATATCAGAACAAAATGACTGTTCTTGCCACAGGGAGCTTGCGAGGGCTGTGCAGGGAGGTGATAGATGGATGCAGACAGACTGGAGGGCAAAATGAAACACTAGAACAGTTTTCATTAGCACAATAGGTATGACTCCTTGCACACCAGTAGCTTCAAATGTTAAACTTTGTAAACATCAAAGCCAAAGGGTTTTAATGAGGGATGCAGAAGACACCTAGGAGGGAATTTTTCATAAATTTGTACAACAGCTTTTTGGGAACAATGGGCAATCAGAAACGGAGCCTAAAGATGCTTGTTTAGAAATCTAAAAATGAAGGGTACAGCGGCTGACCTGGTGGGACAATCAGACCAAGAGATAACTTACATAACATCTTGATTTGAGTAAGAGGGATGGCGTAACAGCAGGCTTTGGCAGTCGTGCACGTGAAGAGAGAAGCTTTACAACTAATGCAACAGAGATGGCACAGCCAGGGCAATAACACAAAGCAAGAAGCAACAAGTCAAAGCAAGAGACTAATAAACAACCCACTCTGCAGCTTTCTCAATGGCTGTGAAATCAAGGTTGTTTAGCCATCAAGGATAGAAAAAGGGACACTATAATTCACATTAGTACGACCAGGCTGGACCAGACTGTAAACTGCATGACCAGGTAGGAAAAACATAAGAGAGATTTGCTGTAAAAGAACAGAGACTGAGACAGAGCCAGCATAGTAGGTTTTAGAAACATCCAAGTCAAAGCTGTTGACTAAGCACAATCTTATCAACAAAAGGACAATAGAAGCAGAAACCATGAGGGTTATAGAGAAGGGAACACTCAGCTGCATTGAAACAGCTCTTAATCTTGAGGTGTCAGAGATGCAGACTAAGCTTTTTGTCAGAAGGCCACTCCTATTCCCACCCTTGTGTAAAAGGCACATCAAAAAATAAAGCCTCTTTAAGGCAACTGGCAATGCAAGTAAATCCCAACCATTCTTACCCATGCAATTGTTACAGAGAAGACAAGTGGGATTTTTGGAAGGAGTTATCCATCCATCCATCCATAGTCAGATGGAACAGAAACACACAGACTAGCAAAGTACACAAAATCCCACCTTGAAAAGCTGCCAATATGCTCTAGCTCATGATTTCCATGCTGCCACCTGAAAAATACTTTAAATGCTCCACGGTCCAGCAAGAGGAGAAAGTAGGAAGGCAATTATTTCCAGAATAGAGTAAACCAGCTTTTTTTTTCAGAAGGTGCATCTACAGCATTGTAAATAATGATGAATCTCAACAAGTGGCATTGGTATGGCACACCAGCACATTTATAAACAGAAAGCAAAGCCTAAGAGAACACTTCATCAATCCTGCTTTCCATAAGGCTTCATTCTATTTTGATAGACACATACCCATGAATATCCTCGTGGGCATTTTAAAAGCTGTAATTTCAACTCTGAGGTTTTGAAAGCTTTGTTTTGTGTGGTGTATGATATCATAAACATCCTGAATATAATTATAACTGCAATTTTGTGGGCTGTATTTTCCCTCTTGGTAGCCCAAAGCTGATGTTTACAAAAACTTTTCTGCACACTTACTTGATCTGAACTTTTTATTATTATTACAAATGTATATTATTTTATTAAAAAAATTCACACTGAAGCAAAGTCAATTCCATTTCATTACAACCAAGAATATAAAATAAATGCAATGAACTCATAGCTTAGTTTTAACAGTCATTTCAAGAGTGACATCAGGACAACTTAAAAGCAGTAAACTCTCAACTCTAGAATGAGAAACAAGTATTTTGCTTTGTGGTTTTGGTAGCCCATTGGCTAGGGCACTGCTGAATGCGGCCACCACAGATCTAGAGCGGCAAAGTTTTGTGGCAGCACGAGGTGCATACACAAGAATTTCTAATGGAAACTACAAAAATGAAAGATGCGTGCATGGAATTATTAGGAAAAAAAAATAACTGAGTAGAGACAGGCACACTTCCACAAATAGTAAACATGGGAATATACAACTAGAACAATTTGAAAAGTTACTACCTTACATATATAAAAAGTTCTTTAAATTGCTGTTAAAAAGGACATGTTCTGTCCAGATTTTGTGTAATACTTTTTAGTGTCTACACAAGACAAATTTTTAAAAAAATTAAATAGCATTAATTTACTACTAAATATTTAGGAGATAACAGTGCATTAAGGACTTTTTTCATATAGTAATACACATTGCTCCTGTCTGGCGACATTTTTAGAAGATTACGTATGGCCTTATGTACAATACATTTATTTAATCCTAAAACAATTCTTTGCTTAATGGTGTTAAAGTACCATTCCTGAAGATTATGAAGGGGAACTAAGCTTATTATGTTTATATAAAATATCATACATATTTGAACACTTCTAGCTTCCCGCCACCCCTCCCGCTACGAATGCGCTTCCCTCCCCCTCCCCAGATACAGTGTCACAGATACAGTGCAGGACTCACAGCTTTCCCTATATTTTTCCTTCATTGTGCAGTTTGTGCTACATAAACTTCACCAACATGGACCAGGCTGCTCATCCCATTAATCCCCCACGTGTTTGTTTCCTCTGAGCCATGACGGAAAAAGCTGTACTCAGCAGCCTGCTCTCCCACCAGGATGGAGAAGACAGCTCTGCTCCTGTCGGTACAGGTGTGAAACACTTTGGTGACGGTCTAAAGGTTACAGACAGAGACAGAGCTGAGTAATAATGAAACTGCACAGGCAAAACAAAACATTAAAATGACATGGTCCTGGTTTCCCATGACAAACTGCACAATTCACTTCTGAAAGCGGAGAGTTTTTACCTCAAGGGATAACCCCTAGGCAGCAAGGCTTCTTCCACTATGACTGCCACCCACCCTGGCAGCATGCATCAAGCTCCCAAGAAAAGGCAAATTATTTCACCACCAGGAAGGAACTACAAGAGTGTGCAGAGCCTACATTTTGTAGCCAGCGCTGTTGCTTTTATTTGCTCTCCTCCTGGTTGTGAATTTGAAGGAACAGAGGAAGTCAGCTTGGCTTCACGCGTGCACACAAAAGCTAGAGAGAGGAGCGGCGTGTGGTCATCTACCAACCTAACCAAGGCAAGAAATGCAACTGCAGCTTAGAGAGGTTGTGGCAGTCACTCTAGAAGCTGGAAGCTCATTCCATTAAAGCACCTTACATTGCTGTGAAGTTACACACTCTACATACAGATTAATCTACACCATGATTTTGTCTTACTGACACAAGAGCCCACCTTAATTAATCATATGGTCCCCTGCCACGTCCTGATCTTGTATGAATTTTGACAATCAGCTGCAGGTCACAGCAGGGAGAAGAAATGATAGATAACTGTAGTAGAAAAGACAAAATAATTTTGAAAGAACAGAAGGATGAAAAGAACAGGAGGGGATAAAATATCACTCTGCCATAGGTTAATTTCCAGAAATGTGACATTCAAATCACAAAAGTATAAAAGAAGTGTTACTTAATGCCATTTGCCAAATACTCATTTGATCAAAAGTACCTCATCCTAACATCAGTGAGGGGTGAGACAGAAAGAATGTCACCCCAGGGTCACTGAAAAGGAACAATTAAAACCTGTTCTTCAAACAGGGTACTATAGTATGTTTAAAACGTAGCATTTCAAGGGTTACACATTGAAAGTAACTTTTGGGAGATTATTTTTCCCCAGAAATATTTTTTTCCATCCAATTGTTTAATTTCATTTTTTACCACCTTTTTATCCATTTGATGACAAAAGCAGGTTTTAGTAGCTTTTCCAGAGCAGCTGGGTGCTGCCAAAATCACATGATGGTAGGTATGGCCAAAGCAAGCCAACAGCTCACAAAAAGTCAGAAAACAGCATGAGTTTGAGAAGGAAGGGGGCACTAAAGGTGATTGGGAGATCAAATCCAGTAGAACTATGTATGTGACTAGCTGTGATGAAAAGCATTCTCCTCAGAGCAAACAGATCAACTGATCTTGCTACATCTGATCACAACTTCAGTGTGAATGTGTACAGGTAACTTTTTTTTTTGTGTGGGCACAGGACAGAAGAGAACACACTGCAGTATAAAAACCTGTAACACTGACCATTTACATCTAAACTCCTCTCACTTCATCTGTTCTCTGGACACCAGCTGTAGAAACTCACGGATGTTACACTGCCAGTGGCTGTCTAAATGCATTTTTCCAGGTTTTCTGACACAAGAGTCAGCCTTATTTCCGAGGGCTGAAGCAAAAATGAAGCTGTCCCAAATTGCATGTTGTGTCTCTCCGAATAACTGTGGTTCCAGAAGTTGGACAATAATCCTCTGATTATGCTTCTGAACTCTTGCTTAATTACTGGGGATTTTCTGCCAGCTACCCATCCACTTACAGTCCCTTAGGCACAATCAAAACATGTTTGCTCTAGGGAAAAAGAAACATTTCAGTGCAATCAAGCGCATCTGGTGTAACTAATCTGGTTAATCACAGCAATGTGAGGGACACAGAATATGCATTATAAACATGAAAAAGGAACAATTTTCAACATGCTTTTCAAACTGCACAATAATTTCTCTTAATTAGAAATTCTAACATAAAATGATTAAATGCATTTGTTTTTGCAAGTCTTAGTATTTCCGTCACCTTTAAATTTTCAGAAGTGACTCAGGAAAGTGAAAGAAAGCTAAATTTATAGAACTCTCACACACATTAATAAGCTACTTAGCAGAAAAACCAAAAAAGCCCATTATTCACATTCCTACTGAGACTTGAGGGCAGTAAATACATTTTCCTGACTATTTTGGTGTCCAGCCTGGGAAGACATTCCATTCTTCTGTTCCAACAGATCCTGAAAGCATCTCCTTTTTATGTGACTGTCCTGGTTACATTTAAAATAACGCTTAATTTAAAACTAGTCAGAGCATGATCACTGTGATTTCAAGAATTCAATGTGAATGAGTTAAGAAATATCAGCAATCTTCTGTTTGGCGTTCAGTCCAGTATCATGAAGCATATCTGTCGCTGCAGAGACTTGGGCGGGTTTCTTTTATTTTTTAATTTTTCTTTTTTCATTTTATTAATTTTTAAAATTTTTTATTTTTAATACTTTGCCTGAAAACTAGACTAATAAAAACAGAATAGTAAAATACTCTGGAACAGTAAAATTTTGCTGTTCTTGACATCCATGAGCAAAACAGTAATATCCTGTGAAAATAACATAGTGCTTTAAAAAGGTGCAATATACCTGTATAGCTAAACTGGTTTGCCTAGTATAAAACTAACTATATACAAGCTTGAAAGCCTGGGAGTTCAAGATTTTAAAACTTTAAAATCCCGTCAAAGAGATTGAAAAGACAGATTTATGGCAATCACTACAGCATAAGGAAGGTGCACCAGGAATCCTTCAAAATTCCAAAGGTTAAAGAAGTTAAGTGCTGGGTTCAGATCAGAAGGGTTCATTAGAGTAACCACAATGGAGCACATGCAAGGGCAGGGAAGAAGGAAAACTTCACAAGAATCTCCTTTATGGCAACAAAGGGATGGGGATGGGCCAGGGGTGAGGGAAGTCTTCAGTGAGTGAAGTTTTCCTTTTGTCATCATGAATTTTAATTCTGCATCATAGTTCGTATTTTTGGTCTTCTCATCATTATGAACTTCATATTGCTGGAGTCTTCTGGCTTCTAGTCCATTCCTTTCTGAGTGCAGCCTGTCAGGCTTCTCAGTACCTGTGAGACTGATGAGATTGGTGATACTGAGAGCTCTGCTGAGTCGATGTGGAATAGCCCATTGTACTCTGGGACTGAGAAGATCCCTGAATGTTGCTTTGGTAACTCAGGCGTGAGCTGGAGTGCTGCAGGAAAAAAAGAGAGGGATGAAGGGAATGAAACCCAGCCTGTTAGGATTATGCAGCTCAGGAAGTTTTTAACCTCTCTGGTGCTCATTAAAACATGATTGTTGGGGAAGCTGAATAAATAGTGCTACTATTTAGGGTCCCATAAAACATGTCATCATTCCGATCTGCAATCAGCTTTAACACAGCACACAAAATACACAAGAACCCTAGGAGACACCTAAAAGTACAGCATGTACACACCCATTTTCTGAAAAAAAATACACAAGAGACAAGAGAGCACACTCCCTTTCAAAATTCATCTGTTTCTTAAACTTACATCTATGATTATTGTAAATGCTATTAATGCAAATGCTATTAAGGCAAAATCAAACTGCTAAGGCTATAAACACCCTTCTCAAGATAGGCAGTACTAAATGTTATAAAGAAACATTTTATTCTTTCCTGAGAAAAAGATGACCATGACTTAAGAGTTATTCTATTTATCTAAATGAAAAATTGTCCAGTAAGATAAAATAATATAATTTTAAGCGAGTTTTTCAACCTGCTCCCTTATCTACTGCAAACAAAGATAACTCCTTAAAGATGGGCATGTGTATGTACACAACCTTTTTTCTCCTTCACAGTTTGGGATGTCAGCTCAGTGGACTCCAACCTCAGCAAGACAAATTCATGGATCTTGCAACCTCCAGCCTGCTGAATTTGTCTTTTCATTATCATAACCATTCCCCATCCAGAATTACTCATGAGCTGCCCAATAAAGCAAGCTGCGAAATCACTTGGCATGAGAAGCACTGCTCAATGGACAGGAGACTCTCCAGTACGGTAAACCCCACTGCAAACCGCATGATTAGGTTGTTTGTGTAACACGGTGTCTGAAACCTGACATTTTTCTCAAAATTCTGGAAATTTTTTCAACTTCTCATGGAAAAGAAAAAGAATTGTGATAAATTCAATGACTTTATAGGAGCTCTTTCTGGATGAAAAGCATCAGCTCACCATGGTAAGCAAAATACCCAAGGGCACATAAGGAGGGTTCAGTAAAATTCAACAAAGAATTTGCACTGTCATTTTTGGAAGCAACATATATTGAGGCTGGTGAATGACAAAAAAACTTCAGCAGAGACTTTAGATCACAAGCTAAATCACACACAAAAAAAAGAAAATCACAAAGCAAAAGGAATCTTCTACCTACGTCTGAATAAGATAAAACAGAGTAAAATTAACGCCGTAAGACTACAAGAATGCATTAACTTGCCCATGCTTATTTTTGTTCCACATATGAGAATTTGTTTTTAACAAAGTCAGACTTGGACAAATTGCAGACATTCCTTTCTGGAACAGAAGACAGTCAGCTAGAAGTTAGAGGCAGCTAGCCAAACATAAGTGTAAAAATGGATAATCAGACCATACAATTTAGTGAATGACGTAAAGGAAACATACAGATCAGGATTTTGATGCCTGTGCTGTTAAAGTTTAGAAGGAAAGCGTCATAGAGGGGAAAAAAAAAATCTCAAAAAAAAAAGAATATTTAGACTGCTAGCATCTTGTAAGGGGGAAGTTTGCCAACAATTCAGAGAGCTGGATAAGAATTTTATAATGGGTATGATCAAATGTAGCACACCAGTCCTCAAAGTATAGACCAAATCAGACCAGCCATAAATATTGTGCAGTCAGACAGCTGCAGTGATCTGTCCAGGCCTCAAGCCTGTCTGGAACTTTTCAAAAAAGAAACCTAGTTGTCTTTCTCCTTAAATTGCCCTCAAATGATCATTTGTAACTAAAAGAGTCAAACAAAAATGGGAGAAATATGTCTGGCACTGAGTAATCAATTGTCTGTGGAGAAGGTCTAGAGGGCTAAGTCAAGACAAGTCTAAAGCTGGATACCTTAAAACCTCCTTATTTTAACTTTAAGGCAGCCTGAAAAGACCATTCTCCAAAGAGGAATCCTCTTGGAGGCTAGGAGCAGACAGAATCCCTAGCATAACTTAAAATTTACCCTTAATATCTACATTATTTTTTATTTTTCTTTCAACTAATTACTGTTCCAGCAAGTATAAACTCAGAAGTAGTGAAAATTCTGGTAAGTTCAATGCTTTCTGTATTTAATGTAAGTCACATTTTCAGTGGAAAATATAATTCTAGTAAGCAAAGACAAGTATGCAAATTCAAAAGTAATTCAGTGATAGTGCATTTCCTTATGAATGCTACAGTACTGGATAACACTCAATCTGTTCTGCTTTGGTCACATTATAAACGATGCATGTCTTTGTGCCCTACTTTGGCATGAATCGAATGGATGAACCAAATTATCATTCCTATGCTTATATGCATTTTTCCTTTAACATTAGAAGTAAGACTTAGAAAGACACGAGCATAAACTACAGAACCACTTCATACATGTGACAATATGAGGAATGAAATGCAAGAGTCTGGTTCTAACTTCACTTCTCCTTCTCAGAATCGTCTCGCATCTGCTCCTCACACAGGATTTAATATTGCCAAGGCTCAAGTATCCTGAGCTTGATGCAATGCAGCATTTACATCCACTGGCTTTAGCAAGATTACCCTAAAACACAAAGTTAAGCAAATATTTAAGTGCTTTCCTGGAGTGGACTAGTCCTCGACACTTTACACGGTGCAGTGGATACAACTCAAACTGTATTCTACTGAAAATTACTAACCACAGAACAAAATCTCAGCATGCCTCAGGTTACATCGAAAATTCATTAAAACATGATCTGTTCTTGCAGTGAGGAAGGGTGAAAATGACATTTTGGCCCTTGGCCCTATGAGAAGCAGCAAAATTTCCAGAGGTACCTGATAATCTGAAGGCATGACAGGCCCGCCTGAGTTAGCGCCTGAAGGCCCTATGCGTGGTTTCTTGTTCGGAGGCACCTGGTTGAGGCTGGAGTCCTGGCTGTGCTGAAGCCCCGTGCCTGCACCCCCTCCTCCCGCGCCGGTGCCCGCCGCCGTCCCGTTGGTCTGGGCGCTGTTCTGCTGCTGCTGCTGCGGCTGCTGTGGCGCTGCCTGCGCCTGCTGCTGAGGTGCTGTTTGCTGCTGATGCTGATTCTGCTGCTGCTGATTCTGAAGGAAGAAGAGACACAACATGGTCACTTGCTCTGAGATAGGTTTGGGAGCTTCATGGAGCTGCCAACCCCAAGCGGGAGGCAGGTCCCCCTGCCTGATGGGAGACCACAGCAAGGCTGAATGCTGGGAGAAGTTTGACCTCAGTACAGACTTGACACCTTGTGGGAGTATCTCACTTGTGGGCATTCTGCTTTTTTAATAAAACAAGCTGGACTTAAATTGGAAAGACAGTCTAGTGCCTCCTACAGCTACCCAGCTGCTCATAGAGGATAAAAGGAACCATTTATAAAGCAGTAATCACCTAATGAACTAAACAAAAACACCCAAAATTTCACTAGTGCTCAGTGGCAGACATGAGGAACCACCGTAAGTTGGTCTAAGTGCTTCAACAGCATTGTTCACTCAGAATCAAAACCACTTTTCAAACTTTCACTTCATGATAACCCAAAGAAGGTTAGCAGCATTACCACCAGAAAGGTAAGCAAATTGAGACCAAAGAAACGATATCATGTCTTCCTGGTTGCGAGGAAATTCTGTGGCAAAACCAGAAACAGGTTTCATTACTGTTTTGGTCTCCTGTGCTTTTAAGCACCTTGCAAAGAGTGCTATACTGGGAATAGGACCCAGCATGGTGCACAAGGTATAGGGTCAGAAAATCTTATTGAAATAGCAGAAAAGTGAAAATACACCATAGACAAATAGTAGAAGACAAAGGAGGAGGGATCTGAAAGAAGAATCTGACAAGGGAAGGAGAAGACTAGCAAAGGAAGGGAATTCAGATAATTAAGATGACACAGCAACCTAGCAGGAAAAGAAACAGAGAAAAGTGTCACAGAAGGGAGGAAAAAGGTTAAGAAGGAGAACAAAAAAGCAAAAGACATGGAGTGCTCTTCTGGCTTCAGAGGGCTACAGACTAAAAAGGAGTATTTGAGGAAGTGGAAGAAAGGTCAGAAAAGCAACAGAGTGTGACTCTGCCCTCCATGGTTTGCGAGTTCTGGGGAAGATAACACACATTCATCTACTTTTGAACACCAGGGATGGCTCCTCCATCAGAGCACTATACCACCTTAGAGAACTGCAAAGAAAAGCATTTTCACTCCAAATGTGAGATATGTCACTTGCTCATCATGGAAAATACCTTCAACTGACATAGACTGAATTAAAAAGCCTTACTACCCTTCCCCCAATATACTGTAGGGAACATTCCAGGATAGGTTTGGGTTTTTTTCCTAGAATAGCTGCTTATATAATGATCAAAGCTTTACTATGGCAGCCTTTAAATAAAAATCTCACTTTATTAGTTTCTCAGAAATCACGACAACCAGTTGCCACTAGCAGAAAATTCTTGGTGTGCCCCTTCACCAAGAGGCTTTTAGTTACCTCAGATAAATGACATAAAAGATCTGTATCCATGCCATTCATCACAATGGTCTCCCAAGATACAGTCTGACAAAATTTGCAGTGATGTATTCATTTCAGATTACAAAGAAGCCTTGCATCTTCAAGGACTTAAGAGGTGGCTTGCAATTCCATTTCACATTTAGCAAAACCAATAATGTATCCTCCTGCCTGTAGTCCTCAAATCCCATCTCAGTCAGATTCTATTTCCTGGGAAATTTAAACTTCAATAATTTAAACAGTTAATCAAACTAGCTTGTAAAAAAACCATTAAGAAGCAATTTATCTTTTCATAATGGTTTAAGGTTTCACTTAAACAAAACACCAATAACTAAGGTACTGTTTGTGTCAGAATTCTAAAATTTGTGTTTTCGTAGGAGTGTTTGGATGCAAGTAAAGTAGTTACTGCTGTGTGAGCTGAAACATTTCAATTTTTTATGTGCAAACAAATATTGCAGGGACTCTCATAATTAAAGGCAAGAGCTTGTTGTAGGTTCCAGGTTTTGTGCTTCATATTTTAGCACAAAATTTACTTGACTAGCCTCAGCTTGCTCTTGTGTGGAACTGCTACTGCTACTGCCTGGGTAGAGACTCAGGCCTGCTCTGTCAGTCTCCAGCCGGGGCCTGGCTGCATCACCTTACTGCACAAAAGCAAAAACATTGTCCTCAGGTCAGTTTGGTTCATGGCAGTTCCTAAATGACTAAACTTGTGAAAGGTCTACACCTAACAACATACTGCTGTATGTCATCTCTCAGGCACAAATCAGCAAAATGAAATTTCAGTCCTACCTAGAAACAAACCTAGCACAAACGTGCCTAACAGAATTTAAAAGAGAAAAAAATATTTTCACTTTGTTTTACAAACTCCCTTTTTAGCCTTGATGACTAACAATTAACCATTTTGAAGAATGGATGCTTATGCTAAATGTTATTCAATTCAGATATAAGTTTCGAATAAACACAGACAACTTCTCCAGGTTTCCAAATGACTATACAGGTATTTACAGTTTTAAAAACAAACCAGTAACAAACTAGTCTAAAAAAAAACCAAACCCCTTTCATTTACAATAATATCATAAAGCAACAAAGCATGGCACAGAATCAACTTTCAGAATAGCCTTTACCTTCACGTTTTCTACACTGTGGGAACATGTTCAATGAGTAATATGTGACTTATATTACCTAAACGGTCTAAAAAATGTTTCATTTGGAGTGTGCATAAATAACTGACAGTCCTCAACAACCTCAAAGACCGTTTATATATTGGCTGTTTTAAATATAAACATGCCATTGTCATCATCCCTGCAAAAATCCCAGTGAAAAGACAGATATTTACTTTTAAGTACATTGACTTAAATGTAGAAGTGCCAGAGAAATTTTAATGCATAAGGTTTCTTCTTGTTTTTTGAAGCTGTGAGAATTGAGGCAAAACTAGTAACTAAATTACAATCAAATCAGTATCATGACTTTCATTTTATTTTTGCTCAGGGATCTGTTTCCACCTTTGGAAAAAACTATCTGAACACAAAAAATCACAGATTCTACCATTTGTTCTTGGTCTAGAAGAATCTGCAATATGATTGCAGTTTGAAAACAAAATTTGCTCTCTGAAATATAGTTTAAACTCAGGTAGTTTGCCATGCTATGCAGAAAATTGAAACCAGAAGATTCATATAGTCAAATGGTTTCTTCAAAAGACAACAGTACTTCTCACATAGTCCTCAGATAACCACAGTTCAAGGCTGCTCTCTTCACATTTTGATAGCTATACATCACTGCTGGTGCCTCACTGAACCCTGTTCAGTGAAAATAACACAGTGTTTCCTACACCTGTAGCACCATTGTCCAGCCCTCAACAGCACAATGGGACAATTGCTATGGTCATGTAGCACAGCTGAGCTACATGCACCGAGCAGATCAGATCATGTTGCAAACACCCCAAAATTTATTATGCACACAAACAAATTCTCACCCATTTCTATGGGGCTATGGGAAAGAGAATGTTCAGAGCAGATTGCTTCTACCAGAACTGTTCACAGTCCTCATTACTCCTTCGTCTGAGGGCCCTTAAAACATGATCAGGAAACTGTGTGCAGATGGATGAAATGTTCTGATGTAGTGCCAGAAGCAGGCTGCCACTATTTATTTGAGACCCCGACAGCTATCTACATTCAAATGGCTGGATGTATGCCAGTCATACAATGAGAATGCCATTCTTTTCATGTGCTCACAATGTATTTTCATCATGCGATGCTGGAGGAGGTAGCAAGGTCCTCTTGGAACGACAGCAGCTGAGAGCAGGCTAGTGCTGACAGAACAATCCATCCAGCTCATTCCCCACCGGTCAGGGCAAACCATGCTGGTGATACCACCTGAGACACCCCAAGTCATCTGATACTTTTCGACTGTCTAAGAGGCAGTTTTAAGAGAGCCTTGCCTTCTAAACACATTTTTAGCTAACTCTTCATGTTTCATTAGTTTTCTTTTGGCAGCACCACGATGCTTTCTTATTGCATACTTGAAAGTAAAAAAACCCAACCAAACAAGGAGTTTATTATACCTTATCCCCTTTCTCTTCAGGTTCATCTTCATTGAGGAATTCTCTTTTAGGATATGGAATCTGACAGCCAGCAAACACACTGAAACACAGTAAACAGTAAACACTCCACAAATATATACACATGGCACACACTTATTTAATGCTATGTTAAGAACAAGTGCATATAACACAACTTCATTTCTTGTATTTGACGAATCCTGTTTCCACAAGTGAGCTGCAGTGTGAGCACCCAAGATAGGTGTTGATTGTAATATCAGATCTCTTTGCTGTTGGCACAAGGCTGTCATTTAGAAATCATGGCACGGTTGAACATGCCCAAATGCCAGAACGACCACCTGTTGATCCAGACAGAAAAATGAACAAACACAGTGTCAGAGGTTCCACAACACCCAGTTGGAACATGCATGGCTCACTAAATAAAGGGACTGATCCAAAGAGTATTAGTGTTTTATGAGCCTGCCTTGGCTTACAACAGGCTTCAATATATTTGTCAATCACAACTGCAGAGTTACTTTCAATAAGCTACTCAGGTCTTGTTTAAGGAAAAAAAGATTGCTTTTAAATTTAGCTGGCCAATGGAATTTGGAACATTCCTTAATGTTTATGGCAGAGACCTTATCATAATGTTATCCTGTAATCCATGGGGAGCTGTAGCTCTACACAGGATAGTGTCAGATAAACACTAAGCAGAAAATTACTGGTAGATCTTGGCCAGTATAAATTTCTTAGATTCCTGTGCCAACATTTGGAATACAATCAACGTGATGTGATTTTTAAAAGGGTGTAAACAGTTCCTGATCTTGTTGCTATGTAGTGTTTGATTTTTTCAAACAGAAAAAGACATTTTAAAAACCCCAACTAGTCTCAACTAGACTCCTTTTGCACTCCAGTGACTGTTCCCTCCTTTTAGTGTTGCCTGCTAGTTGAGGAAACAGTGAAAGCAAAGGCAGAAGTCTACCCACACCAAGTTCGTGAGATCATAATGCTATGCACCACCATATTTCCAAAAACTGGGAAGAGTAACTGACAAGGTCTGCCAGCTGGAATTGATTATATCATTTGAACATTTCATGACAACAAAATATACTGAAAACATCAACTCTGTACTCTCAAGCCTTCTGAACAAGGGATTTGTGGGATTTTAGGCAGCCATTTTTTTTTTTACTCTTCTCATACTGTTACCCTGTGAAAGAGGGCATGGGAAGGGGCTGTAGGTCAGAGAACTGTCCCAGTCCTAGGGAGAGGCACAATCAACCAGGCAATGGAGAACAGGGCTCTGTAAGGCTTTGTAAGGCAGAACAGAAGAGGGCAGAGATTAGTTCTTTAAATATTGCAATAATGTTGTCACTCTGGCTTTGGTAGTACGTTCAGAATTACAGCACTAGTGCAGTACTGGGTTATTTTTTATGACCACTCAGTTCTGGCACCAGTACATACAGACACTTCTGTACTACACTTCTAGTTTCTCCTGAGCATGCCGGAGATGCTACCTCTTGTGGACAGAGGTAGGTATCTGTGAATTTTTCAGCTGTCATGTCATTTCAGAGGTTAGGATGTAGCAGAAAGAAGTCACTGTGGATGTGCACAAAAGAGGGAATACATACTCTGATGTAGGCAGAGGATCCTCTTGAAAGTAGGGGTCCTGCAAAGCCTGCTCTGAGGTAATTCTCTTTGTAGGGTCCATTGTAAGAAGCTTCTGAAGCTGAAAAGCATAACATTAAAAACAGCAAAAAGCTTATCAAACTGTCATTTTTCAAACTATGACTTCTATGTCTTGGATTGTGGATTGCTAAATTATTTCTGGCTTGTCCAGACAAGTCTAAGTTAGCATTGCTTGTTCAGTGAAGTTCCCAAGAGCTACAATGCACATCCATCAAAATGGTACATGGTGGTTGTGAAGTACTTCTCATGCAATAAACATTTAAGTGTATCAGGCAATATTAATTGTTCAGGCCGAACCACTGCACTAAAGCAATGCTAAATTCAGCTATTACAGGTTCATAAATCATCATTTCTAAATAATAGCTTTTTGTTGTGGTACATGTATAGCTTTTATACAGTTCTGCACTACTGCCACAAAAGGAAAAAAAGTGACAGAACAGACTGAACATGACCAGGATTCTCTATCTCGCTTTAGGGATGGAAACAATAAATCTTCATTTCTTGCACAGGCAAGATTCCAGAATCAGAGCACTCTGCTACTCATGCAGCTCCCAAACCCACTCTAATTGGTACTGAAACAAGAAAGAAGAGGAGCAGGAGGTTCTTAGTAACCTTTCTTCCTTGCTAGAAGGAAAACAAGCACAAATTTATTAGCTAGAATGCTTTTGACTGCAGATGGCTATAAAAGAGGACTACAATATATTAGTAGTGTAAAAGAGGAATTATAGGTATATCACACCATTTTAATTAGTTACTTATTTATCACATTCAGATAAACTTAAAGTAGGAAATTTGGGTGCTCAAATTATATTATACAGTATCATGCTCTCACACAATACTCTCTTAATTCAAGCCAGTAGTGAAAATTAAATTCCTTCTGCAAAGGACATTTCAGCTCAAACTCTTTCTTTCCAGCCTCCAACAAAAACTGCCTGGATACTCAGTAAAAGAATGTGATTATGGCATGGGTATTTGGGGCTTTTTATTCCACTAAATTAAAAACCTGACATACAATTCTATATTCTATATATGCTACAGTAAACAGCCTCAGTAAAAGCACTCACCCACCTCAAGAAAGGAAATACAGGGAAATCATCTTTCTCAATGGTTGTAGTCAACCCTACTTGATAGATAAGGTCTCAAAATTCTCTGTACTTTTGCCATTTCCTTCCCACCTCTCCTAATTCACATACTCTATGGGGCACAGACCTCAACAGACTGACAACAAAACAGAGCCATTTGGGCTGTCTCTCCACCTATCAGTTCATTTGCAACTAGCTCCTAAACTGATTTTTGCTGCTTTCCAAGAGATACACCTCAAGATATTCCTGCACTGTACACACCCGGTGGGCTTGAATCAGCACATATTTACTGCATTTTTACGTGGTCAGACAATTCTTAACCCTATGCTTCCTGTGCATCTTAACAAATTGATCTTCTAATGTGATGTTGGCTCTCTACACACTGATCTCACACAATACAATATAGCCAATAGTTTGGTATCCAGTATTTTTACTTCAAATCACCTCATGAAAATTTGTCAGCTAGAGCAGCTTCTGGCATCATTACAGGTTATGCAAATTTCCCAGTTCCCCCACACTGACTGCAGGGACAAACATGCACATTCTGTACAAGGCTACTCCTGATCTTTGGTACCAGATGTCATCACAGACTGAAGAGTACAGGGCATCAGCCTCTGCCCCTGGACTCCTTCCTCAGACCTGGTTGCTGCCGTACTGCTTGAGAGAAAGCTCCTCCAGTTTTCTGCCATGTAACATCATGATCCCAAACTGCCTCCAAGCATGAGCTGTATTCTTTGTCATTCATAGGTAAGGCTAATGTGCTGCAGCAGAAGACTAAAAGATATCTTAGCCCTTTTAATGATCTGCTCATTCTCTTGGCATTCCGGCTTCACTCCTGACGATACAATCAGCTTGCCCATTCCAAGTAATACCACACACAACATCTCTCCCAAGTGAGATAACCTGTCTATCAGTCATGCTACTGTTAACCAACTTCTTTGAGAAAGTTTGGTTACCTGTAGCTTCTGGGAAAATGAATAAAAAAGGTCTGGAGACAATTTGCTTTCTGGGCAGCAGCTGCTAACACTACATAGAAACCCAATGAGACTAGACTTCATCAAAATCTCATATTTCCCAGGAGGTCTCAAGCTCGTTCACTCTCAGGCTCCACTAGCCTGACATGACAGCTATGAATACCATGCTTGTAACTTTTCCAGGACAGCAAGAACAGATGCCTCTTCCTGACTGGAAAACATTCTGCTCTTCCTGTAGACATTATCATTCAATGTCAATCAGCAGAACAGCATAATGTCATTCTCTTTGTCAAGAGTCACTTGCTATCCTGCACTGATCTACTTGATGCCATCTGTTCCCGATGCACCACACTTCCTGTACTCATTAGCACAGTCTCAATCAATGACTGCTACAAAGCAGATGTCTTCAGAGGTCACCCTGCAAGATGGCGGTTACCTCATAAAAATCACTACCTTGGGTATGAACAAGGAGTTTTAGGCAGTCTGCTTCACAATACTCGTACCTCCATACTCATCAGCAGATATTTCTTTATCTCTTGATTTGGAAGAGCAATGCACACCTTTCCTTCAAGATATTCCATTTTTTAGGATCTTTGACAAGATAAGGTAGATACTGAGCCTCTTTGTTGCAGCACAACTGTGGCAATTTTTAGGTGCATGAACCTCCTCAGTATAGCAATGAGGTATCAGGAAGGTTGCCCATACTCCTGGGCATTCTTATTCAGAGCTCTGGGAGACTGACCTGTTTGAGATCAGCCTCTGTCTCTGTGGCTGATCATTAAACCACCCTTATTCACCCCTTGAACTGTGAGCAAAATCTAACAAACTACCTTTGTTAGCGAACTAAGTCTTCTTCACAATGTTCAGAAAGAACAGCAAAGTATGGTTAGTTTTGTTGCTCTTCAGAGATCTGGTTAATATTTCCCCCTGGAAATGCAGCCTACCCACCCAAGATGACTCTAAACTTAGAGTCCAGCCTTGATGAATTAGCAATATAAGCTGACAGCAAGCAGATTTTCTGGTGGATTCCACTTTTAGTAGGAGAACATGGAAATTCATGTGCTAACTAGTGAAGTGTCTTAAAATTGTCATATTTTCAGTTAGACTCACCACCCTCCAGGTGATTCCAATGTTTGCCCAGTAAGTGAGTTTAAGAAATTTTCATTTTTCTTCAAGTATCACTCTTCTTATGGGGATTCTTCCCTTCCACCCACTTGGGATCAACCTATTCTGTTTCCACAGCTATTTGTGTCATCATCCAGCAGCTACTAACAAGTTAAAGAGCAAATCTTTGCCAGGACATAGAGAGATGACTGCTATGCTGAATTTGTAACTGAAAACAGACCACAAACTCAAGCTGCACTAAGAGCCTCATCACAGAGCTCCCTGTACACAGCATTAGCAAAATCACTTTGAACTTCACTCCTAAATTTAGACAGCACTAAGTCATCACAGAGGCATCCAGAAATTATGCCATATTAGACAGAGCAGCCGTGTGTTGGCCTACAATGGATGACTCAACTAGGCAACCAGCAAATATATTTTTAGGGATTTTGTTTGGAATCATCCAGAGAACAGTGGTTGACTACTATCAGAGGGAAGAAAAAGAAAACCAAATTACTACAGGATATTCATTTCTCCTTTCCTCTTCCCTTTCTTCCCAAAACTCTAGCTTTTGGGGGCTCTTTAGCTCTCTGAAGCAACACAGAATCAAGACACACAGTATACTCACTTTCTTATTTGCACAGAAGACCTAAAGGTAAGGCTGGGTATACAAGTGCCTTGCAGATCTTAATTAGAGAAGACTCTAAGATCTTCAATACCAGCAGTTTATGCACACCCTCAGCATAAATGTATATGAAGAAAACACATTTCAAAAATGGCCAGTTGGTGATAAATAGCTTTCTTTAGCATTGGTGTTCATTAGAATGTGATAAGAGAACAGACACATATTATCCTTGGAAATGCAATTTCATTCCTGTCATCACACCAATTTTCAAGTTGCACCTACCAAAAGAAAAACTTTGCTGTCAGGCTTGACTTTGTGTTTCTCCATGTATTTTATGAGGCTACTATTGGCATATCTGAAAAATACAGTTAAAGAAAGACATGTCTGAAATAATAGTGCATTAACAACATAAACTCTATCAAATGACCATAAAAACATTTACCAACCCTCAGTAAGGAAACTGTAAAAAGAACTGCTATCAGAAGACATGTCAGATATTTATCTAGCAGTTGTACACATAAAGTATGCTTTTTAGCAACAGGAGTGCTATCAATTGTGGAAAGATTATTTCCATGAAATATGCAGCTTTTATAGCATATGGATAAGCTGTTAATAAGGATATATGACAGAGAGACACAACTTGAAGTTTATACTCTAGAGTTTTCTAAAGCAATTCTGCCACAGAAAGCATTCAGCAGTTCGTCATAGCTTAACATCTCAGCTATTAAGTTGTTTACAGTTAGAATTTGGCACAGCAGATAGACTGCCATCCTGTCTCCCCAGTCTGCAGAAAACCATACAGTCCTTACAGCTCCCAAGCCCAAAAATGCCCCAAATATTTATGACCTGTGCCTTGCCTTTAATTTACAACTCTAGAGGTTATCTATAGCCATTTTTAAAAGAAAGTAGTTTCTTGCACAGATAAGCTTCACATCTTGTGTAAAGCCAGTGCAATGAACCCATGTCAGAACTGGAAACAAAATCCAAAACTCCCAAATCTATGTCCTCTGCCTTACTCTAAGGAGTCCATGTGACTCCTTAGCAGCTCTGATCTATTACCACCACTTGACTAATTTAGCCAAAGCACCAGGAAACAGTAAAAGCAGAAAAGTCTCAGATACCAGACAGGCTTTGGCATCATAACCTATTGAACATGTTACCCTCAATAGAAATTTCTGTCCAATACATTGCTGTCTCCACATATCTGCTTGTCAAAAATACCATGCTTCCCTATTCTCACACAAAATGAATGAAGTTATTTTGAATATGTAATAGAAGTGGGTTAAGCAAGCTTATTTGTCTGTGCCTGCCACAGATTAAATGACACTTGACAACCCCTTCTAAAGAAATGAGGCGGCCACTCAGTTGATGTTCTTAACAAGCAGTTGAGGGAGAGAACACCATTCAAGTAAATCAGCTAATTCAAACAGGACAGCTGTCACAGTGTTAGAACCCAAATACCTCAAAAGCCCCTCCCCAAAAAGTCAGAGCGTAGGAGTCAATTTCTGCCTCCACCAGACTCAGTGAATTGTTGCCACATTATCATCACTTACGTTGTTCTTCTAAAATCTTTCTGAAGAGTCGGATATTCTGGCATCTTCCTTATGTCTTCCCAGTCTTTATCTTTGGTAGTGCGGAGAAAAAAAAAAGGTATTTACAATTCTGAGCGTGTCGGTTATGTAATACACAAAAATAAATAACTAAAACAGTTGTTTGACTTCCTGTTTGTTAGCCAGTGCTATTGTTCTTTAATTGCCAGCATTTCCAGATCCATCAAACTGACAGTTTCTTCGTACCTATACAAACAACTAGTAATTTCCTTTAGAAATAAAACCCAACAAACTACTCAGTAGCGTTATGCCTGCTGCTTTAATGAAAATAAATTACCTGCAGGGAATCCCATTACACTGAAAATGCGGTCTAGCTGATCATGATGAAAAGGATTACTTGTTTTGATGTCCTCCTGGCGACAGTGAAATATAGGTTCTGAAGTCAATAGTTCAGCAAATATGCAGCCAATTGCCCAAATATCTACAAAAGAAGGGGGATAATTAATGAAAATGTACTGTACTCAATTGCTCTGGTTTTAGTTTCTGCACAATTTCTCAACATATATAACCACAGTAGGATAAAATGCTTCATATTTAAAAACAATACATTAATATTATAAAAGCATAAAATCTGGAGAAATGTTTTCTTTAAACCAAAATTAGAGTCTCGAAATCCAATTTGTACAGTGGCAGTCCAGCACTTAACATACTCACAGTTATGGCAGAAACCTACATAATATTTGCTAAAAACGTAGCTTACCGTGCATTCAACTGACCAGAGATTATCGTCCATAAAGATACATTGAAATAATATTTCTACCACATATTTCAGAACAATTCCAAACAGGTAATTGATAACCAAATAAATACTAAGAAGGAAAAGACTAATGGCTCATATGTTTAACCAAATGGTGCAAGCTAGTTAAAATGGAGGAAAAAAGTCCTAATTTTAATGGAGTGTAGAAGAGTGATTACCAAACTTTGAAAAAATTAAAATCCTACTTGACAACTGACTCCCACAGCAACAATGCTTTAACTGTCTCATCTACATCTCATGTACATAAAGAAAACAACAGCATAATATTTGACAGTTGGACTTGATGATCTCAGAAGTCTTTTCCACCTTAACGATTCTATATACTGAAAGGAAAAAACCCCTTCTATTTCATAAAATTCTCATTAATATGGTTTTTTTAGATTAAATCTATTGTGAACAAGAACATTAATTTACAAGAAAATAGTTTTCCAGATTACGTGTATGGATTCTAGTTACTGCTCATTACCACCCATCTTAGTGTTCTGTATCACCCAAATGCTTTATCACGCATCTTAAAATGAAAGTGTGAATTTGCCAGTGAGAAGAAAGTTGTTACCAGCCAAAAAAAAACCCAACAAAAAACACCAAAAAGAAACAAACAAAACAAAAACCACCAACAAAAAACAACAAAAACCCCACCAAAAAACAACCCCCCCCCAAAAAAACAAAACAAAAAAACAAAAAAAAAACCAAACAAAAAAACCCCCAAAAAAACAAAAAACAAAACCCCGACCAAAAACCCGGGGATTTAAGGGTTTGCTACACTGATAAACATGTGTCTGGGATACAGCTTTGGAAAAAGATGTTGAGATCGGATGAATCATAAGCATAGTCTGCTATGCTTCACACAAAAGTGTGGAGACTTATGAAGTAATTAAAGTTAAATTAGATGACCCTAGGAAACCTTGTTGATTTTTTGCTAATTTAACAGAATAAATACAAAAACCAATTTAACATATAAGTCAAAGAGATACAAAATTCTTTAATTAGAGTTTAGTTTATTAAATTCAGACTAAAGAAAACACCAAGAGAAGTCTCTTGCTAGTAGCAACGAATCTGAGACTCAATACCCCACTAGTTGTCAATGTTGGTGTTTTGCCCATGCTGCCTGTGAGACACAGGGTGTCCTTAAGAAAAAGCACTGCTCTCCTTATGTAGGAAATAAAGGAATGAGCCACCAAACTCTTATTTTCCAGAACACGTAAGTTCTATTTCCATCATGTTACTGGTGTCGAGCTTGAGGTGTCCCAATACTAACACTTTCTTCCCACCTCCCTTACAGGAAAATCTGAAAACATTTCATTCAGACTTTACAGTTTTGACAGGGTATAACTTGCTCTGTGCATTACATCACATTCTCAAGGTTTTATCTTCCTTTGATTTTCCTATTAGCCTTATCTGCATGAAAACAAGATCTTTAGCTGTTGAGATTTTATCTGCTCAAGCAACTAATGCAGCATATTAATCACAATTGTTGCCTGGGTAGTAGGCATAAATTATCTACTCCAGAATGGAAATTACTTATTAATTGAAGAACAGAGTCTTCATTTAACAGTATCTATTAAGTCATTTTCATAATAGATAGCAAATTCTTTTGGAGATAGCTTAAGGAGAGGCTAAAAGAATTGCAGCTCTCTTAGTTTTCATGACTTTCTGCAGCGCTCACTGTCCATCACATAGTGAGGGAGAGGCTGGGCCACTACTCATTACTCCATTCATTACTACTCTATCCAGACTGACCTCTTCCTTTTAATGAAAAANNNNCTTTACTCCCCTTACCAACCCGCCCCTTTCCTTTTAAAAAAAAAAAAAAAAAAAAAAAAAAAAAAGTAGAAAAGTAGATCTAGTATTCTCCCTGACAGCAAAGCCGAACTGGGAAATCCCCATGATGTGACACAGCAAACTTCAAAGCTGTTTCTCCTTCATCACCTGCACTGCGTGAGAGTACAACCACTATACAGCGTATAGAGAGTGCATTTTAAACCCTTTGAGAATTCAGAAAGACAGATATTTTACCAACTAGATGTTATATCTGTAAAAACACTGGGCACTCTCAAGCTGGTGTTACAATTTTCTGTGGGATGGCATTATTGGGCAAGTCAATCATGAGAATACTTTAACTCTGATCAATTGTTATATTCTCTAGTAGTTCATATGCTGCGGTTCAATCCTTTATATTTCTTGCCAGATATTCTTCAGCTCCAAAGAACTAATATAAAGTAACCCAAAAGACTTTGTCCAGAAAACCTGAAGCTTTAATTTCTGTAAGTAAAGATTAAATAGATGGAAGAGGCCTTGCAGCCACGCGTCTCAAGCAGGTCAGGGTCTTCTCTTCAAGAATTTTTTATGTAACCTGATCTTGAACACATCCTTGGCATATATTGAAACCATTCACAGTTAATGTTTTTCTGCTAAGACTAACTAGTCCCTTTGTTAGTTTTTTGTAATTTGCAAAACAATATGCCACATGTGGCATTTTTTCTAGCAGGAATGATGCCTTATTAAATTCTAGCAAGCTTAAAAGCTTCAGAAATACAAGTAGTCTTAGTAGGTATTTATCTCTCCTAGACTGTTGATAGTAGTGAACCAAATACAAATTTTAGGTCTAACTATGGAAAAAAGTCCCTGTCTAGTGCCTTTTCAGGTTATTTGTGAGCCTTAAAAATTAATGATTATTACATCTATTCCAAATATATTCCAAGTAATACGTACTACCCCTCAGAAGTGGGCATTGAGAGAGCAAAGCTTAAAACACACAAGTAGTATTTTTCAAGTGCAGTGTATTATTATGGTAATGCACATCATCTGCCTCTAGCACAAAAGGAGATTCTTATAATGTTGTATAAAAATTTCATTGTAATTAAAACCCTTTTTTAAAAACAAGCACCAAAATGTGGTAAAAGTGGCAAAAACTATTCAAGTTAGTTCTCTCCTCTCCCCTCTACTAATGATCAAGAGGATGAGCAGCCTCACTGCTCCTGAGCCATTTATGTCCCAGACCCACTGCAAACTGGGATGCAAAGGTCCTACAGAGTTGCACTGGATACTAAATGTTTCCCCATCTGATGTCTTAGGAGGATCCTAATAAGTTTACCAGAGTAACACAACCATTCCTGTAAAGATAGTTCTGTTTCCTACAGTCTCTTTTACTGTCATTAGGCTTCAGGACTCATGTGGTAAAAGATTTTTGCTGTTTGTTGGGCTGTGTTGTTTTGTTGGAATTCTCCTCCTCCCCCAACACCTACAGATTCCTCATTTTCCCCAAGTTTACACCGGACCCGAGTGCAAGCCAATTTTGTTTCCTGGCTCTGTAAAGAGGGGTGAGAGTGACTCTTAACCAAACAACTTCCTCAGGTTCCATTCAAACCTGTTCTCCAGAGAAATATCTTTCCACTATAACAACATTTCTCAAGTACTACCTAATTTTATAAAAAGAAAAAAAATTGCCTTTGGAAGATGGACACTTGTGATTGGTAAACACCTACATGGTAAACATATAAATGCCTGTGTGCCCAGATTACTAAAATATTTGTATGCCTAAGTCCCAGTTTCCAAACCTGGGACTCTAATAGCATTATAGGTCAGCTGAGAAAATCCTGCATGTCCTGCTCTATCTTAGCACTGTAGCCAAGACGCAAGAACAAAGGGATGCTCTTTCAATGATAGGGCTGATTAAGCAGACAAATGCTCATGTATTCTTTCATTTCTGTGGCACAATAATCTCATTTTTGTATTTGTTTCAGTATCTTGGAAACATTCTTTAAGAATACTATGACCACTTCAGACAATAAGACTTTTTATTATGCAGTTGCATTGACTCTTAAAATGAACCATCTTTTCCCATGCATATTAACCAAAACTTTTCACTGAACACAGGACAGAATCCAAGGTTAAATATATCATGATTCTTAACTATATCCAAGAAAATAAATACATAAACAATCTCTTAGTCTTACAGAATTCTTTAATCAAATTCTGTTTAAGAAAGTAAGTAAAGACTTGGAAAGCATCTATTTAGCTGCAATCAATCTGAAGAATTCATCATTAGAGAGGTTTAGCATAATAGCATCAGTACCCAACCAAACTGCTTTTTCCCTGTTGTTGTTTTGAACACAAAGTCTAGACTCTAGGACACATCTGAATGCTGGTAAAGGCAGTGAAGAGTGGAAGGACAGACAGCAGAATACAGCTTCTGTATTCTGGACTAATGCAACAACCAGGGTACCCAGAAGAAAGACTTTAGCACAAACAGGGTTTTTCAGGCCACCTGTAAGAGCTACAGGATTTACTTAAGATCCTTCAAAACTTTCAAATCAAGGCAAGGACATCAAATACACCAACAGACTGGAAACCTGAAAAGCAGCTGTGCAGGCAAATGTGTCTAATTTTTTCAAATAACCATCAGTTGGTCTAATGAAAAGGTGTAACATCTATAAAAAAAAATCTTGCATCTCTTATGCTGAGCACAACAGCACATTCTAGACTTATCTGGAATCTTATACACAAGGATCAAGAAGCACAGAGACACTACAAAAAAGAATTTATTAATTTTTACACTGGTTTTAATACTAGACACTAGATTTAATAAAATCATATATCTTTAAAGAGGGATTTCTTTGGTATGGTAAGGTGAACAGAACATGCCTGTTACATATGTTTTGTTAACATACACAGACACAAGGGAAAGACCCTCCCATTCATACATTAAGGTCCCAGTTTTTATGTACTTCATTTAAACTTAGCAAAACAGAAGGTTGAGGAAGTGGTTACTAGCCTTTTAAATCTGACACCCATGGAGAACTGAAAATGAAGTCAAACATTTACATGTGACAGGCTTTTCAAGTGAAAGCAAAAAATGGTGTCAGTGGACTAAGGGTCAGAAATTTGCTGTCACTCTTGGATGTTAGGCAATGTTGACCTATTTTTAACAAACAGTATCTCAACAGAACTTGACTGAAGAATAATTTACACTGTAAAATCACGAAGATTACTGTCTGCAGACAGAAACAACACCTCCCACTAATCTTAGGGATATTCACAGCCAGCCAACCACGTACCTAAGAACAATGCTTTATTTCAAAAGTGCATTATCTTCTGTGCCATGATGTAATGTCAAGATAATTCAAAACTTTTAACTGCAAAACCATACTAACTCGAATTAATAATGAAATCCATTATCCTCACTTTTCTTTTTACCTGTATGCCTTCATCCTAACCTTTTAAACTAAGCTGCCTTCTTCTCATGTTTGTACTAACAATTGAATTAATTTCAATTAATACAACCCTATAAATTTTAAAGCATCTTGACTGAAATTCTGAGTTCACTTAAATCAAGTGTCATTTTCTGCAGTGCTTTAATGGGCCAGGCTTTCATAATTCTCAACAGAGGTATTCTAGGCTGTCAAAATATTTTATTTTCCCACTTAAATTCTTACTCCTTAGTACACCATTAAATGAAGATCCTGGATTATATGATTTCAGACTTCTGCTATGCATTAGATATATTATCTAGCTTGCAATGTTAAATTACTGTGCTAAGCTTGACAACATGGGTACAATAGATTTAATACAGGGAGTGGCAACAAAACCAGAAGCCCTAAGTAGTCCTCTCATGCAGCAAAAATATGATTTCAAACAGTGTAATCCTGTTAAGGAACTTAATCCTTAGTTTACAGAACTTCACATCCAAGAGTTTGGAAATTCCAGGTTTATGGTTCCATACGAAACCTTGTTTTTAACATGTGCAAATTCCTGAAGACAGGAATCATCAGGGCTGAAATTTTACCAATAATTGTACCATAGAGCATAAGTATTCAACTTTTACCAACACCAGCACCTTGAGAACTAAACTTTTACCAATATTATACTACTTTTGCAAGGATTTTCAATGACTGTCTTCTCAAATACTCCTCTCTCCCCTCACCACCCCTAAATCCTATATACCACATTTTCATCTGCAATTCTTTAACTCTTGTGTCTCCAAGACTATTGCTGTATGAACTACAAATTATCTATTACATTGGCTAGCAGTAGAGCAGTTAACTTCCATGGGAGCATAGAGTGATGGTTGCATGAATGCAGAATAGAGTGACAGTTCCACCTTCTTTCTCCTCTTCTTCCAGAACCTGGGGCTGGTCCAGCTTCAGGTGGTGTCATTTCAGGGCAAGGAATTAGGTCACTGGGAGAAGCACTTAGTTCTGGCATGCAATGTGTGTTACAGCCCTGCTTTTTCCCTAATCCTAAATCTTTAGATCTGTTGGAGATGGCAGAGGAACATTATTTTTATGACAACTCCAGTACCTCCAAGACTTAGTAAAGAATGTACTGCTACTTTTGTTTCAGCAACAACCATGCTTATACCTCCGAGGGTCCAAGAGGTACCCTGGAAAGCTGTCGAGCTTTTCACGGAAACAAGGGTAAAACGAAAAATGTCATTTCAGTGACAACTCTTCAAAAGTCTGAGGAATGTAACAGGTGACAAAAGGCAGCTTTATAGCTTCAGGGCTACTTCCCCCTACCAAATATCAAACAACTGCAGCAAGTAAAGAAGTATGAAACCTTCTTATTGCAAAGGTCACAAGTCTCTCTTATATTGCAAAGTATTAACCAGGTCTAATAGAGAAATTGTGACTACTTCCTCCTATGATGATGAAAGAATTAAGAACAGGCAAAATTAGCCACTGTTTGGTAAAATAGTATTGTTATAGTTTCTTTTCCACTTTCTCGAGCCGCACGTTGGGATGCCAATTATGTCAAGGTTTGAGCCCGGCCAAATGCCAGGTACCCCCAAATTAACACACCCACACCCAGGGCTTATGGGTTGAGATAAGGAAACCCGGGAGAAGACGCACTTAGAATAGGCAAAACAGGACTAACTTAGGTTGCAAAGTGATCTAATTTATTACTAACAGAGTCAGAGGAGTAAATGAGAGGTAAAATAAACCCTTCAAGGCCACCGTTTCTTCGCTCACCCCCCTCCCTCCTTCCCAGCAGCTGCACAAGGGAACAAGGTATGGGGGGAGGGTTAGGTCAGTTCATCACCCAGATCTTCTTCCCCTGCCCGGGGAGAGGTTCTTTTCCTCTGC
>VZRN01006401.1:0-96209 GCA_013397935.1 Dasyornis broadbenti | reverse complement strand
CCACGGCCACTTTCAGGGTATCCACTCGCTTCGGCATGGGCGAGTGGATCTCAGCATTTCCCGTGGGCACCCATGGGCTGCAGGGGCACCCCCTGCTTCACCATGGGCCTCACCACGGCCTGCAGAGGCTGCAGAGCTCCGGCGCCTGGAGCTCCCCCTCCCCCTCCTTCTCCACTGACCTTGGTCTCTCCATGTTGTTTTCCCTCACATACTCTCACCTACTCCTCCTCCTCTGGCTAAGGAAAAGTGCGTGCACCCATTGTTTTGATTTCGTCTTAAATATGTTTTTCACAGAGGCGTAACCAACGTCTCTAATTGGCCCAGGCTTGGCCAGCAGCATGTCCATCACCTCAGAGCTGGACATGGTGAAGGCTTCGAGAAGCTTCACAGAGGAGCCATCTTTGTGGCCCCCCCCACTAGAAAAACCTGGGCCAAGCTAAACCACGACAAGTATTTACAAAGCTTTTCAGGAAACAGGCACAGCTCTGCACTTCATCAAATCATACGCAAAAATTATTGACAATAGCAAATAAGAAAGCAGTAAATATTCTTTGAAAGGGAAATACACCTTTTTTTCTAATTAAATGCAAAATATTTTAATAAACCAGCTTTTTTTGTACACAGTGGAGCTCTTTGCAGGTTAACTTCATGGTAACTAAAGAGGAACAGTGAGTTTATTATCTGTTGTGTGCTCTCACTTGGCTTGTGTCTTTAACTATTACAACTTTTTAACAGTTCCAGTATGTCAACACCTTCAGAGCTAACGTAAGGTGAGCAAAAGCCCTGCTATCTGGCAGACTGAGTTATAACAAGGAACATCTGTGAAGAATACTTTCTTGGACTATTCCAATTCACAAGCCATGACAGTCTTTTCTAGAAGTTACTAAAGCTTTTGATGCCTACTTTATTTCAGTCAATGGAGATGAATACACATGAAGAAGCCTTGCCTCCTAGACAGTACCACTGGAGAAGCTTCTTTGTCCTTCACTTTACAATATCTTAACATTTCTGTTAGTAAGGTTTTCAGCCTTACAGCTATTTTTAATAAGGCACTGGCAATGACTCCAAAGTAATTATAAGCAACTCCATCCGATAATACATGAAATAAACTGGCATGAAGAGTAATTCTGCTGTCAGTCACAGTTATTGACAAGAAGTCAACTTGTGAAGCAATCACACCTATCCTGAAAACCAGTCATCAGTGCTGTAATGTTGAAAGTTTCAGTTGATATTGCTGAAATAATTATGCCTGAAGATCAAACTGATGGATCAGCTGAAACAACTCCTCTGCATCTTTTTAAGATAGTAAGCACTTGGTTTTCAGCCAAAATCAACTTTTATGAGCAAACTTTTCAGATTTGGTAGCAAAAAGTGCACATTAAAAGCTTTCATAACTGCACAATATAGTGAGGGTAAAACGTTTATGGATCCAGCTTTCACAAGAAAAACTCCTGTCTTATTTCCCTATGTAATCTTTCTTCAAAAAAATCTGTTTTGTTTTTGTTGTTTTTTTGGTTTTGTTTTTTTTTTTTTTTTTTAACTAAGTTCATGGCATAGGTTGCTCAGGAAGATAAGAGAATCTATGCTGCTGCTGCAAAGCTCATCTGTCTGGTAAAGGGAGAAGTCAGTGAGATACTAGAGAAGAAAAAGTTTGCCCATATGAGGCACCATGGTTATTAACAGTTGGGAAGAACACAATACTGATACTTTGAGGGAAAAACAGAAGGCAAAAAAAGGCACAGAACTAAGACTCTTGACCAGTAGGGAGGATTTTTGGACCACAAATCATTGATGACTCTTGATGTACATGGGACTACCTGTAGGCAGATTTTTGAAGACACCATTTTCTCAAACGTGGGTTTTTATCACAGAGGTATTGCTAGAGAGGATATTCTGTCTTCTGAATATTTTTATATTATTTTTCCTGCTCTAAAATGAGCCATTTACAGTTAAGTCACAGTAATCATAATGCAGCAGCAAACCTGCCAAAATACTGAATAAAATGGCAAAAGCATCGAGTACTACCCTTCATAAGTGTTGCAAGGGGAGAGAGTCATGAGAATGCAAAAAGTATTGGGTGACCACATGTGGAAGTTTACAGGTTAATTTACTGAGCAATCTAAACTAGGACAATTAGCAGATTATAGTTGCCATTGAAAATTTAGTAGGTTTGTTTTAATTTTCTTTTCTTTTTTATTTTTAATGCCCAGGATGTGTGTAGTTTTCAAGTTAATTGCAGATGATGAGTGACATCCCAGGTTCAGACAAATAATCCTTTCATTGAGTTAACAAAAACAGTTTACAGCACACATGTACTGGAGCTCCCTGTTATCCTGAACTGACTTTATCTTCAGGACAATATCATTAAGTGGAGTCACCTGTTTATAGACAACAAAACAACACATGGGACGGAATAAGTGAAATATGGCTAACTACATACAACACTTGGGACTGAATCAATATTTAAAGCCAAGTCTTTTGAGACCCAGCTTACTGTCCTAAGAAATGAAATTTGGTCTGCCCCAAGCTAGAGTACCTCCATTGGTTTTACACCAGCAGAGACAGGTCAGACCCACAGCACTGTTCTCATTCTTTTGACTATTAAACTACTACACACCTCTCAGACTCTTCAGAGTTGACAATGGCCACCAGCTTTACCAGCTAATTTCCAGACAAAACATATTTGAGAAGCAAGAATCATAGAGCAGTTAGAAGGAGGCAGGAATTAGAGGACAAAACAGTTAATGTGTTAAAGTGTGCACCAATCCTGCAGACAATATTCCTTGAGTTGCTGTCAGCATCCCAATCTTCCCAAAATACTCACTAATGTAGCTTTAAAATGTTCTAATTAGGTGATCTAATAATCCTTTATACAACTTTACATTTCTTAGATTATTGTAGTAGTGCAACAAATGCTTTTTATTTTTTAATAAAAGAGGAAGCTTGTATGGTATTTTAGACATATTTTGCTATTTTAGAGAGCAAGAGGAAAAAACAGCAGTAAATCATTCAGTACCTGCAAAAACTAGATAAGAAAGCAACAATTAATCCTTGGTATTAAAATATTTTGCCTCTCAGAAAAAGCATGAGAATAACTTTGATAATCAAAATTAAGAAAGTTTACCACATGCCATAACAAGTTTACCACAAAATATCATCTGAATCCAATTACTCTTGTTATATAACATTTCCCAGGGCCTGAACAAGGCTCCCTTCTTGGTGTAGCCTGAGTTTTTCTTTTCAGCGCACATAAATGAGTATTTTCCAAACCTCTCTAATTTAGTTCACTTCTCTAGTTTTTCCACAACCCCTTCCTCAAATCACTGTCTCTCACAAACAAGAATGTGGATTCCTATGAGCAATCAGATGCTGACTGACTATGGATTTGTTCTTCTTAATTATCTCTCATGAATGTTTAAAAGTAGTCCCTCTGCTCCTGTGGTTCCACAGATGACAGGTGGGAACCTCCCCTGTACATTTTCCCTGAAGAGTTTTCAGTCTTCTGGTTGGTCCCATCTGTAATTTCTGGTTTACCAGGTTTTCCAGATAGGTCTTATTCTTTTCCTCCCAACCCTCCCAGAACATGAGACCAAAAGAGCTTCAGGCATCAGTCCAAGATTTCCAGAGGCCCCACAGCCTGGCCAGCATGCCAACAATATGTGCGCGCACAGTAAGGACATCTGATGCACTCGGAACGCGTGGGACTCCCTGCACAGGCAATATGGAACACATGTGCACATATTTCCATCCTAAATCCTACATAATGCACCCCAGATATTCCCCTCTCTTTTTTTCCTGCATGAGGTCAAATGGAGTTGTTGAAACTCTGATGGACCCCAGCATTCGTTATAAATTCATTCCCTCTGACACACCACATATTTTCCTGTGACATTTGCTTTCAAAGGTATTTTGATATCTGCTTATGCCTTTCACACATTTCCAGCTTCCATAACTGAATGGTAGTCTGGAAATAGAATGAGGTGACACTGCACTTACCCAGGCTTTGAATTACGGTTTCTCTACACCAAAGTCCCGTTTGGGCTGGTAAATGCAGTTACCACATGGATATTTCTGACGTTTTTGCTGAGTTATAATTTAGGCAACTGCAAAAAGGTAACTAAGAAAGAGAGGTTTCTCAGGTTTCCAGATTTATTTTTTCACAATAAACAAGTCCATCCTCTTTTGGTACAGGGACAGTGTTTTAGCCTTGCTTAATGGGTGGTTGAATGATCACTTTAAAGAACTCTTTTGTCAACAAAATCCAAACCATCTAAAATACTGTAAATAATCTGCTGCCATTTATCAAACATGCTACTGCTTTAATTAAGGCAAGCGGCAAAGAGAGGTAAGATAACACACTTGTTTGATAGCACTGATAACTATACAAGCTGCAGCTCGATAAAAACAAATCATAATTATGTTATTACCTTGATATGCTACAAGATGCCTCAGAATGAATCACATTGGAGACAGACACGTTTTTTTAAAACCTATGATGAAAGAGTTTTTACTACTTGCTTTACCTACTAAAACATTCTTTTCAAATCTGATGTTCCCAGAGTGAAAAAAAAAAAAAAATCTGATTAATGTCTCCTTTCAAGCTCAAAGCCAGCTTAACCTTTCCTTCATTTTACCACAGTCATTTCCTTTAGTTTCCTTAAAATTAAAGTGCAGAAATCTTTGCCCATACATGAAAGGATCACTGTACCTTGCCACTTGCTTCAAATTTGTTTCTTTAGTATTTTGAGCATAAAGGCATTTTCTGTTATGCTGGACTTTCTAGTTGTTCAGTGATTTTATTAAAGTTTCCATGACCACAAGCAATTTACATTTTTGCAGTTACTTGGTTTCACCTGAAGCTTGTTCAAGTCACATCTTTGCTAAAGTATTAAGACCTGATGAACAAAGAGAAACAGATTCTATTTTTGAATTACGATGTTGAAAATCCAGAAAATCTTCACAGGCTATAGTGAATTTAGTACAGATTTATATTGAGGTAATGGAATAGAGAGTGAACTTTGGCTTCTACAACAACATTTTCCCAGTCTGCATTCATCTGGTAAGTTAGTTACTTGTAACTATGGTAGCAGATATTACATGTGAAACTTTAATAACAAGTAGGGCTTACATTATAAACATTCACAGTTCAGGAAACAAAATATTACTCCCCATGAAACCCTAACATGGGCTCTTTATTATCCGTTTAACATGCAGCAAGCAAAAGCTATTTCTGCTTTTCAGCAAGAGTATTTTCCTGGTTCATCTATCACTTTAAAACATGATGTTATATATTTAAAGAACAACTACCTGCAAGGCAATAAATTAAAAGCAGAATATTCATTAGTATGAAGAGACAAAATGAAAGAAGAATGTTACTGAAAATCACCCCTAAAATAATGAAATATGCTTATATATTGTTTTTTGTAACACACAGCACTTTCCAAACAGACTACTTACTCAAATTTTCCCTCAAAGTTAAACCCACAAAATGTAACTATGATCAGGTCCAGAAATCAAAGACAAAAATCCTGAACAAGTCAAAAGTCAAATTCTAATTTCATTCTTTGATCTTTTATGCAAATTATTTACATGTAAGCAAGCACACCTAAAGGCTTTATTACGAGAATAAGGCCAAATTGGACACTATAGTAGACAGTGTCCAGGAAATTTTGAATACACCATTAATAATCAAATTATATGTCAAACAAAGATAAGGAAGAGAGCATTACATGAGGAATACAAAAAATACATTTAAAATAAAGTAAAATCAAGACAAAGTCAGAAAAACCTAAGCAAGTACCTGAATTATGTCCCAGCTGTTGGACAACGTTCAACACATTGCAGAAGAGAACTTATAATATGAATTCTTAGTAAATTCAAACAAAAAAAATTCTCACTATGACAAAACTGAAAGAGAAAACTCTGCTTTTAGCCTTATCTTATTGGTATTTACTAATCATTAAAAATACACATTATCCAAAAGACATAGGAAAATAGCTATGGAAAACAAGTAGCTGTATTAAATAACCTGTCTTTTTTTTTCCCATAATTTTCTGTATCTAATCACCTTTCCTCTAAATGATTGTTTCCAACTGAGGAGCAATTAAATGAGAATCTTATTTAATTTTTGAGTTATTACTAAAAGCACTATATTAGACCTCCCAAGAATAACGTAATATTAAGAGATACTAAAATCATATTTCTTGCACATAGATTTAAGAGAAAGCTTTAAGAGTTGCATCCTTTGCCAAAAACATTAGCATTCGAGATAAACTCTCACCAGCATGCTTAGCTCATGAAAATGGCCTTTTCTCAAGTGCACATAATGCTAGAAGCAAAACACAAGTCTGGACTCAATAAACTGCATGAACATCACTACTGTCATTTTGTTACTCACTTCTTCCCTTCGCCTTAAAGTCGCACACAGATTAACTCCATGTACCTCTTTTCTTTTCAACCACATACTCCTCTGATCCTTCAGTCTGCCTACATATCTCAACTTGCAACTTTTCTTATTCTCATTTCTATATTTTTTATTTTGCTGCCCAAACTATTTTGAGTGCCCCTCAGCACTCACACAGCATGCCAGGCACTCTGTAACCATTCACATCCCTCCTGGATGACTCACTGGTGTGATACTAGAAATAAAAGCCTCAGAAATAATAAACTACTGGCAAAACCAGATCTCTCCAAAGTTACCATCATCCTCTAAAATTTCATAGGAACTCCTTGCCTGTGTTTTAGTACAGACTAGAGATCCCTCAGGGCAAGAACCAAGTTATTTATGACCTAATTAAACAAACAACAGCATTATACTAACTCATCCTTCAAAGAGATACTCTGAGATAATGATACATATCACTCACCCAGATCTCCAAACAATATGCTATCTATCAAAACCAGGTAGCTGACAGCTGAGGTAGCTTCCCGTACCACACACGCAGGTCACTCAGTAATCTGGTCCATTCACATCAGTGTTTTCCACTATGAACATAGTCAGGGCAATTCAAGCATCCAATTTACAGCTGTTTTAGGCAATCCTGTTGGTGTTTTCTTTAAAACACTAGCAAACACAGACTTAGTAGTTAGCAGCCCAGTCTGCATGGTGACAGATGTGAAGTAAGACCTAAGGGTTTGCTTCCATCACCATGAGAATGTGCCAGAACCATGCAGGGGACAGGGGCATTACATGGCTCCATCCCCAGCTCCCACTGGAGCAGATATCCTGGGATGCTTCTGTCCCAGCTGAGGCAGAGCTCCAGCGGGAGAGTCTGCAGGGTGACACTGGCCTCATGCTGGGAGATACACTCTGGCTGGGGCACTGGGACACCAGCAAAAGAAGCTGTGGGAGGAGGTGAACAGACCATGGCGCTTCATGGAGAACAAACAGAACACAACAGGGTCGCTTCAGGGATGCTGAAAAGATTTCCAGAGGACTTGGGGGTAAACTGTATGTGTCTTCCCTCAGATCTGCTGCTGAGGAAGAAGGAAGAACTGGTTGGGGATATGATAATCAATGGCAGCCTTGACTGTAACAACCATGAAACAGTGGAGTAACAACGGCAAGTAGCAGAGGTAACCAGCATGGTCAGAGGCTGGAGAAGCTGCTCTGGGAGAGGATACTGAGGGACGTGGGCTAGTTCAGATTGAGAGGAAGCTATGAGAAGCCCCCCAGTACCTGCACAGAGGTGACCATGATGATGGAGCCAGGCTCTTACAATAGCATACAACAGGAGAGGGAGACATTAACGGCATAAACCAAACCAAGAAGTTGTAACCAGGTATAAAGAAAAAATTCTTCACTATGAGGATGATTTCTCAGTGGAACAGGTTAACTAGAGAGGGTGTGAAATCTTTGTTCTTAAAGGTTTCAAGATATAGCTGGACAAACTCCTCAAGAGACCAGGCAGAATTCATAGTGGGCACTGCTTTGAACAGGAGGATGAACAAGAAACCTCCTAAGGTCCCTTTTGACCTGACTGAATGTCTGCAATTAGTAATTTTCTTTGGACCAGGTGTTTGGTTTTGAAATGGATCAGATGTCCTCACTTCTGATATTTCAGCTTTTGCTGCAGAGTTCTCCTAAAGTACACAAAATAAACTCCTGCACCCAAGGATTTCAAATGGAAGTGGAAAGTAATAAAGAAACGGAAAATGCAAGTTAAATCAGAGAAGTCAGGTATCAGTTCATTCATTTTCCAACCTTCTGCTGTATATGGTAGTTGAATAAACAAGAGTTATTTGAAAAAAAACAGTATCTTAAAAGTGTTGGTCTACCCAACTGAACACTCAAACTGAGATGCCATGGTGTTTTGTAACTCCCTGAAGAGGCCCACAGAGCACCTCCAAAAAATTCTGCAACAAAAATGTTTGCCAAGAAAGCCACCTCTGTACTCATAGGAACAACTTAACCCCATTAACAGAGGGTCACTGTTTCCTTTGCAGTTCAATATATAACCCAACCATGCAGCCAGGATACCTCCCATGCATCTCAAGGTCCAAACAGTTGGACACCAAGGCTGACTGTGCTTCTGGAACTTACTAGGGGGAAAGGGGAAAAGAGCCTGGCCACCAGCATTTCTTGAACATGGAGCTTCATAAGGTATCAGGAGTAAATGATTTGCAGATAATGCACAGCACAGGAGACCAGTCTTCTGCTTATCAAGCCACATATCTCATAGAAGCATCTGGACATGTAACACCCTACAAGAATGCCATAGCTATTTCTCTGTTGAAGATTTACAACATTACAAGATTTCTGAGCCCATATTACAAAAACATATAAACCAACTCAAAGGATATTTTTATTTTAAAAACAAAACAAATAACACATTTAAAATGCCTAGGTTATACTGAAAAATAAAACCACAGTCCTCAGAAAGTTTCAGTCTTGATTAATCTTTTATGGATTGGATCATCTGCTGCTACTTCAGGGAAAAAAAAACCCAAAACTAGCTGGTGAGCTGATCATCATATCTACTGTAAGGCTACTATCCTTTACAGAACTTGCAGGCAAATGCCTTTCTTACAGGACAACTTACCAATGGCCTTTGTGTAATGTCTGGCCCCAAGTAACAGCTCTGGAGCTCTGTACCAGAATGTCACCACAACTGGATCCAAGTCTGCCAATGGCTTCAAAGGTGAGTTAAACAATCTTGCAAAACCCATATCGGCTGGGGAATGGGGAGAAAGAAAGAAAGAAGAGAGTATGTAAATTTTAATACAAATAAATCAAAATTTAATTGTATTGTCAAAAAACAACTACAGCAAAAGCTCAAAACCATTAAAAATTATGAATCAAAGTTTCTAGCAAAACAAAAATTACTTATAACAATACTGGACCATATTTATCTAAGGCTAAATTCCATTTACTTCATTTCTAAGACTATGAAGGATAACATTTCACATGTTTTCATCATGGTATTGTAAAACTTTACATAACACAGATGGCTGTTCATTTTTTAAAAAACTGTAACAGAAACTTGGTTAACTGAAGTCAATAGTAGTAGGTCTCTAATGTACATTTTCTCCTTTATTTTTATACATACTTACAAAACTGTGAGTCCTTGTGACTGCTATATATTTACCCAAAGTGCAAAACCAAAATGACTGCAGTATAGATTGCTTTGCACTATTTTTCAAGGCATGCCTCCTACTTGATTTGTAGGAATGAGCTCCAGAGTCAGTCAGTGTGCACTGTTACAGAGGTGTATTTTAAAACTAAGCATTCATTCCATACAAATCAAAAATTCTCTTTAGATGAGCCTGGTAACTAACAGTAAGAAATGCTACATGGGAAAGCACAGAATTTAGTGTACCATTAAACCCACATATTTTAAACCCAATTCAAATCTGAAACTTTTCTTTTACACAAACTCGAGTATTACCATATGCTTTATTTAAAAGAGGTAATATCCACATGACTAAAACTGAGAAGGTAATTAGATTTTGGAAAAGACCATTACAGCTACATGTGTTACTCACCTTGACACCACATAACTTTGGCGTAGCAAACCTTTGGATCTCTACAAACTTGCAGTAATGTTATTTATATAAAAACATTAAAAATCAAACACAATCTATAAGCAACAATGTTAACTTACGCTAACTAATCATACTAGAAGTCAAAAGAACCCTGGCAATTGCCACTGTTCTCTGTGCTGATTACCTTTTTGTTTCATACAGATGTTTTGTATCTCATCAGATATTAGAAATGTCTAATAATGTATCTGGAATTTCTTAAGTCTGTAAACTCAGTGAATGAAAGTTAAAATTGAAGAGGTTGTAGGTATATATATGTGCAAAGAATATTGAAGATCTGGTTCTATGTTACACTGAACATGCATTTTTTTCTACAGTAATGTCTTAGCTGTGCAATTAAATTTTCTCAAAATGTTTACCTATTTTGACTCTTCCTCTTTCAGGACCTTCACCCATTACCAGAATGTTTGCTGGTTTCTGGAAAACAAAAGCAGAATTTTTACTGTATTTACTGTATAATGAAAATATTATATACATTTACTGTATAATGAAAATATTTCTAGAAACATCCTTAGAAGTCTAAAATTACCATACCTTTATGTTGCTGACATTTAGTTTTCATCTCTAGTTAGCGATTTCACAATTAGAAAACAGAAATGTACTTTGACATTTCACAGTAAGAAATGCCATCTTTAACTAAATGTGCATTTCCATTGTTACTAGAGTGATTACGGTCACTGGAGAGATATTCTTCCCTAGGAAAGTTTCATATGAGGCTAACTTCTGTGCTACACATCAATAATCCGGCAAGCACCACTTTTGCTGGTATAACTCATTTAAAGTGATGCCAAATCTTGGTATGCAAATGTATAGTTGAGCGTCACTTTTGTTATCATCCTATATAATTACAATTTTAGAGCTGTGCGTGTTTTTAGTGTATGAATGATAAAAATCACATGGGCAAAAGCACTTTTTTCAACAAAGTTGATTTCATGCTATGACAATTCACTTGAAACAGGGGTATACACAGACAGCTACATCCAAAAGCTTTTGACAGTGCAGACAGCAGCTTTACAACTCGAACAAAACCTTTATAGGCATTTTTTGCAATCTATTTGTTTGCAACCAGCTGTTAGTGAACACCACATAAAATCTGCACATGACATCACAGCAATTGTTCTGCAATTAGGATCTAGGTTCCCTCAGACATCAATAGTAATTCCTTGGAAGCTTTTACCCTATTGTGTTAACAGCTGTAAAACAGTAAACAAGATTGAAAACATTAAGTGATTTGAATGAAGAGATGCATAACAAAGCTTCAAAGCAGAATTTCTGGAATGTTCATCCAAACAATAATTATTTTTAAAATCCTTAATGCCTGCAGAGGGGCCTGCTCAAACAGGATTTGCTCAAGAATCTGAAAGAGATGTCCAGAAAACCAACATCAAAATCTCACTTAAATGCTCAGTTTCATGCCACTATTTGCCTGAAAAGAGACACTCAAACCAGGGCTACTAATTTGGCTCAAAATAACACATCTTCAGCTCTTTTTAAAAAGCAAACCAACAAACAAACAAAGCACCCTACTTTACCTATTCTTTCTCCTTTTCCCAGGAAGATGTTCTTCCCATCCCAAATCCAGTGCTAGACATTGTTTCTTCCCTCGCTCCAACCACTGCCTCTCTTTCCAGATGCCTCTTTTATTCCTCCTTTTAAAATCTCTAATTCTTAATACGATCCCTGACTTTTCATTCCCCAACATAAATCTGGAATCATTCAAGAGGCAATGTGCACTCCTTCTTGGGGAACAAAAGGGTGATTTCAATTGACCTTGAGCGAACACTCGCCAGCAAATCTAGGAAAGAGAAAGATGATGCTTGCTCTTAGCTAATATTTAATGATAATAAAATCAACACCTCAAAATTATCATATTTTTAATGATAATAAAATCAACAACCGAACTCTGGTTGTACATGTATTCCCCTGAATTGAATATTCTGGAGAATAGAATAATATTCAGTAACCAGGCAGCAAGAGAAGCATGCACACTACATTTTACCTCTGCTAGAAATCTGCTTGATGATTATCTAGAAACCATATGGCTACAATTGCCCTAACTAAGAGAGCAAAACTCCAGTTTCTCTGATGAAATTTTTCCTAAACTTTTGCCTAGCAACTTTGATTCAGAGTTGAGTACAATGAGTTTGCTGGATTGATGATCCAAAGCCAATTGTATGAGGTTCAACAAGGCAAAGTATTGGGTCCTGCCCTTGGGTCACAACAATCCGTGCAGTGCTATAGGTTGGGGAAAAGTGTATATAGTGGGGAAAGCTGCAGCTGCAGGCATTGGAACAGGCTGCCCAAGAAAGTGGTAGAATCACCATCCCTGGAAGTGTTCAAAAAACATGAGGATTTGGCACTTGAGGGCACTTAAGGTTTAGTTGTATAGATGGTGGTGTGAGTTTAATGGCTGAACTCGAGCTGAAAGGTTTTCCAACCTTTATGATTCTATGAATAAAAACACTTCAATAGGCCTCTACATTCAGGATTGGAGTTTCAGCACTATAAAAATGCATTTATTTGTCAAGTGAAGAAAACTGAATTATATATACTGCACTGATTTATAAGTCAGGTTTTTCGAATAAAAGAAATATGCTGTAAGAAATAAACATTGTAACTCCAGGAGATATACAAAGATAAAAATTAAAATCTAAGCAGAAACAACAGGATTCTCAAAACATCTCACAAGAGCCATATTTTATCTGTGACAATACAATATTCTCCAAGCAGCAATTTCTTCAAAGAAAAAAGCTCCCAGCTATTTTATCTGCTGACATAATCCACAATATTCACAGAATGGTTCAGGTTGGAAAGGACTTCTGGAGATCATCAAGCCTCAAAGCAGGATTAACTACAACAGCTTGCTCAGGTCTGAGCCTAGCTGGGTTTTAAACTTCTCCACAGATGGAGACTTTACAGCCTCTCTCTGAAACTTCCAGCGTTTGACCATTCTCACAGTAAAAAAAGTTTATTGATACACTACATCTATGTCTTCTGCCTCCTGTCCTGTCACTGGATAGCACTGCAAAGAGTGAATGAAAAAAACTGAGCCAGACTCTAATCAGGCACATATACCCATTGGTAAGATCCCACATGAGCCTTCTCTTCTTTAGACTGAATAGTCCCAGCTCCCTCAGCCTCATAAAGATTTCCCCAACCCCAAGGAGACTTAGTGGTCCCATGAATACAGGAGATACACTAGGTTAGAGTCTATGGAAGCAAAAGACTTGTCCATTTATGTACTTTTTAAGCCAGAATGTTTTGAAGAGATGTTGTTCTGATTAAAATTTAAATCTGTATTGATATGTAATCCACTGAGGACCAGAACCCTACTTAGGCAGTCAGCAGAGAAACAAACTGATTTATAAACTTAGCAGATGTCACGTTCATTAGCTCCTGTGAACCCCTCTGAGAGGGGTTTCATGGATGGCAACCCGATGCCTGCAGGATTCCTTCCCACTGTCTCAGTAACATCTTGCATCGTGGCAGTTTCCTGCAAGATGAGAAGTCTTGGTTCCAACCTCGGTTCCAAAAAGAAACATACATCTCAACTTCTTATTTCCCACATGAGCAAATTAACCACTTGGTTATCTACTAACTAGCACTTTTTGAGTTTCTCTTGCTAATCAGAGCTGCTCTGGCTAGGAAAGGCTTTTCAATGTACATACACTAAACCTGATGGGACCTATCTTTTTGAGATGCAATATATGATACCAGTTCCCATGCCCACGAATTTTTATTTAATAAAAATAGCTTCAGAGGAGCTTAAAACATAGGTCACATATTTTGTGGTTGTTTTATATAATCCTGGCTTGAATACTGTAAAACTTTCCCCACAATGCACACGCCATGGTGAGAGTAACACAACCCTCACAGAGCAGCAGTGCTTGGTTAAACAAGCAGCATCAAGGCAGAGCAGCAGAACTTCAGATGCTCGGGTGTGGAGGAAAGACTTTGGTTTACTTCAGAGGAACTAATTTGGCATCAGAGATCCTCAGGAAATCATGCAATGAAGGTTTCCATCATGAGGTAAGAAAAAGGACTACTAAAAAGGAATACGAACAACCTCCGCTTCTTGGAGAAGGTAGGACATGTTAGTTCTACCTTAGTTCTTATAATCTCTGAAAATGTAGCGTTTAAATATCAAAACATTTTACTCCAAGATAATAACTTAATAATCGACAATAAAACTACAGCTTAGTATACTATAGTTACTGGACAGCTGCAAAAATCAGATTAAAAAGCAAGAATTAAAAAGCCCCACACTTCATGTATATTCAGGCTACATATAAGTCATAAGCACCAGTCTAGTTCCTGACACAAATCCTACTGCTATCTATGTGATGAAGAAAACAGGGTTTTAGGTGGAAGAAACCATCAAGGACCAACCAGCAGCTAAAAGACCAAAAGTGGACACATATGAAGAATAAATCATGTCTCTATCCAAGAGGACAGAATTCTAATAAATAATAAATTCTGTTTAAAATCATTAACTAACTCCTCTAGAGTAAAGGGTGACACAACTCAACAAGGAGTATACTTGTCAACCAGTCACATCCTAATTAATACTCTATTTTCTTCATACTCTCCCCCCTTGCTGAGAACACAAACACCAGCTGGGAAGCAAAGTGATGCTGCTGCATCTACCCCCATCTAGTTGCTATAGGAACAACAGAAACAGTAAGAATTAGGAGTCTCACATTTAATATAAGCTATAAAATTGAACAGGCAAATCCCTGCTGAGAAATTCAACTGAGGTTTGACTGTCTAAAAAACATTTGCAAAAAGAGCAAGGTCAACAGCAACAAACAACTGAAGCAAATATCTGAAAAATCTGCAAAAGGGGATGAAGATGATGATTCTTGACAAGTCTTTACAATAGGTTCTTTCTAAGTAATAAGCATGTATAATAACATTTGCTTTTCTACATTGGTGGGGGAGAGGGAATAAAGCAATTTTAAAAATCTTGGTGGGAGAGAAATGAAAATGATGGACTAACAAGTGTGTTTTCACAAATACTAGAAGTGTCACGACTGGGACTCATATGGACATCCATCTGCAGACGCATCCATGCTTCTCATTCTAATATTTAGGCAGTAAAATAGAAGAAAGGTTGAAAGAAGAGAAACCATCTATGGTATTAAAAGAGTATAACAGTTCAAAACAGGAACAACCACTTAACAATGGATGGCAATACTTCAGTTTTAATGGTTGTTGTTACCTCCTTATGCATAGCAGTGACAATTCTTAAGAGATTTGGTGCAGAATTACAGTACTGTGAGAAAATGTCCATAGGGATAATACCACTTTCCGTACACCATTCTTTATTGTTTATATCCAAACAAATGTGTTTCCCTTTTGGAATGTGTCACTGGACAAAGAATAATCTGAAATTAGGAGGCTTCTATTGTAAAAGAGATTGCAAGTCTTACAGATAAAAGCTCTCCCCGCAGTTACAGACACTGCCTTGTGATGAGGTCTTTTCAATTCTCCATTATTTAAAAAAGCAATTGTAAACAGCACAGTGTTGATATATAGAGATACTTTCATTTCACAAGCAAAAATGAGAGCAATAGTATTTTTGTCTCAGCTTTTAGCACACTGCTCCCCAAATGCCAAAGGTCCTGAGTGAGGTGGCAGTGTTCCACTCTGCAGGCACTACTCCAAGGACCACTGAGCTTTTCAGTTCAATATTAAGAAGGAGATGCTGATTGTTCACAGAACTTTGCAAACAAAGCTTTTGTTCTCAATTGTAAGGAAATGCCGATATTTCCCTGCCTTAAACCAACACTGTTCAAACCCAGACATGGTGCTCAGATCAATAAACTGGTATATAGATACTAACACTGTTGCTAATAATTGAGTTAATAAAATTTAATTTAAAAAAGTACAGGTCTTTGAAAGATTGTATTATGCACTGCAAACCTCCAAATTATTACCACTTCCATTTAAAATACTTCCACATATTGAAATGCATGTAGGAAAATTGTTATCCCCATTTCTCTCTCTCTTTTTTAGAAAATCACTTGGTCAACATATTTCTGATACTGGAGCACTACACAGAAGTATACCATGCAGAGTAAAACACTTCACATCTGCTTCTCTTTAGCCTTACACACTGCAAACTCATTTGAGAGGCACTATTTTGATTACACAGCATCACTTTCAACTTAGTTCTTACCAGTTGCTATCTTTAATGTTATGAAAACCCAACCATATTTCCTTATTTTTAGGCCTAGATTTGTAATCCATACAATTTTCTTCCACTGTTTCTCTATTCTGTTGAAATTATTGACCTTGCAAAGTAATATCATTAACAAATCCCATCGAGATATTTATCATTTCATTCAAATCGATAACATAATAATACAGATATAATCAAATTTTCAAAAGACCAAACATAAAGCTGATTACTACAGCACATGATCTAAAGAGGCAGCAAAATCACGAGGAATACAAAATGCTTTGAAATAGTAGATCATTCAACTGAACTCAAAACTCATTTAAATCTGAAAAGAAGGGGGGGGAGAGAGAGGTAAACACATTAAGTAAATATATGACTACACAGGAAGCAACGAGTATCACAGAACGCTATTATTCCATCAAGCAGAGTCCTTGTGCCTCTGGTATAACAGATTTTTAAAAGGCAACAAAAAGTTATTGCACAGAAGTAATTGAGGTCAGAGTAGAGAAGAGTGGAAATATGTGAGAGAAACTGCAGAGACCAAGATCAGTGAGGAGGAGGATAAGGGAAGATCAGGGAGGGAGAAGAGGTGGTCCAGTCTCTGAAGCCATAAGTCCTCTGCAGCCTGTGGTGCAGATCACGGTGAGGCAGGATGTCCCTCTGAGGTTCATGGAGGTCCACAGTGGAGCAGAGATCCACCTGTAGCCTGTGGAGATGCCCCAGGCTGGAGCAGGTGGATGCCCAAAAGACAATTGTGACACAGCACTTGGGATCCCATGGGGGACCCGTGCTGGAGCAGCCTGTTCCTGAAGCGCTGCACATCATGGAAAGAAAAAAAAAAAAAAAAAAACAAAAANNNNAAAAAAAAAAAAAAAAAAACAAAAAGAAAGACCCACACTGGAGCTGTCTGTGAAGAACTGAAATCCATGGGAAAGACTCCTCTAAGAAGTTCATGGAGGACTGTCTCCCATAGGAGGAACACGGCAGTGGAGCAGGGAAAGGACTCCCCTCCCTGAGAAGGAAACAGTGGCAGAACCAACATGGGATTAAGTCACTGATAACCCCATTCCCTATCTCCCTGTGCCTCTGAGTGAAGGGCGGAGGTAGAAAATCAGGAATGAAGTTAATCCCAGGAAGGAGGAAGGGGGGGGGAGGTGGGGAGGTGGTTTTAGGATTTGTTTTACTTCTCATTATCCAGTTCTGATTTTGATTGGGATAATTCAACTAATTTACTTAAGTCTGGTTTGCCTGTGATGGCAATTGGTGAGTGATCTCTCCCAGTCCTTCTCTCACCCCATCAGCCTTTTTTTCCGACTTCTCTCCCCTGTCCAGTTGAGGAGGCTTTGGTGGGCACCAGGCATCCAGCACGGATCAAATTACCATAAAATTGTATATAAAATCTTACAGCTGAGTGTCACTAGCCTATATCTCTAAAAAGTTTCCAAAATGTATTTTATTATCATTAGATGAATATTAGTAACCTTTAATCTCCATTCTTGGTCCTTACAATAATTTCAAAATGAAATGTGTACAGAACTGACAAAGAGATGAAAGCATGTGCCACTCTTTGAGAGGGAAAAAAAAAAACACTCTTGCACGATTCTGATATGGAAATTGGATATTCAGTCATAAACCATGCTGTCAGATTATGGTAGCAACTTATGTATTTCATAGCAGCTGAACTGATATGGTCAAAATAGTCATTTAACTGCAGATACCAGGAATTCTAATAGCAACTACAACTGAAGAATTTACCTGAGACTGATAGTAAAACATATTACTAACCAGAAGTAGGAACAAACTGTACAGAAGATACCTGAAGCATTTCTTTGGAATGCCTTAGGTAAAGAAGTTGGTTAAACACATTCCTTGTTTGTATTCATTATGTGTTGAGAGGGGAAATGTGCTGTTTTCATATGGAAGCTAGTTAGGCAAGAAATCTTTTCATGTTTATACACTCTTATATAACCTTTCTCTGCACAAAAAGCAAAGGTAAAGAAAAGCAGAAACACAACACATATTTAAACAAAAAGAAGTCCCTGAATTAAACTTAAAGTCATCTAGCCTAGAACAAAAGCAAAGATGTCACTACACAAGCTTCATTACAGACTGATTTAAACCAGTCCAACAATCTGGATATTCACCTGCAGGATCAGTCAAAATCATACAATACTTATAGCTGGATAGAACCTCTGGTGGTCATCTGGTCATTTTGCAGCTCAAAACAGAGCCAAATTTGAAGCTGCATCAGACTGCTCAGTATCATGACTAAGGGAGCTGCAAGTCTCCAACACTGGAGGTTATTCAGTTCTTCTGGCGGGCAACACCTGGCACTGTCTGACAAAAAAATTGTTTCCCATTACCTAATCAAAATGTCTCTTGTTAAAACATAGACCTGTTCCCCCTCCTCCTTCTCCTACATTCCTCTTAAGAAAGCTTCATCTTTTCTACAACCCCCATCAGGCAGCTCAAGTCTCCTCAAACCACTTATGCTGCTGAGTGCAGTGGCAGTACAGCTGATACTCACAGAGCCATCTCTGTCACCCTGCTGTAACCAACCCTATTGCACCTTTGGCTGAACAGCTCCAGTGCTACATGTTTAACACCAGAAAAACATAACTGAGATGACAGCATCAGCCTGGAAGTACAGCCTCTAGAACACACTCACTACAAAAGTATTTTACCAAAGGGAAAGACAGACTTTTTCACTCCCACCTGCATTTTAACTAAATCACACATAATCACAGACATACATTGTATTCAAGCTACTACACCTTCAGTTACTCTCATACATAACCACCCCTAAAATAATGAAATCAGTGGTCAGGTAGAGTGTTCATGTCTCTGACTTCGTTTTTCGTAGGTCAGATGTTCTCTTGAGACATAATTAAGCATATACCTCAACTGACATTATTTTTTTTTAATTCACTCTCCTCAGTTCTATCAAAGCCTTCCTCAGAAATGGCCAAAACATTCACATTCCTTGTAAGAATGCTCTGCTCCAAAAATCCATTTGATACAATGGTTTCTTAGGCAATTTCTAGAAAAAATATTTAATTTATAAACTCAAGGTGTTTGATCATTGTTGAAACAGGAAAAGACTATTCATCTACTCTATTCCCTGGTTAACCAATAGATACTACAGTTGCACTTATGTCATTGGAAAATTGACTGTAAACACAAGGGGAACATGAAATAAGAGTAATCACAAGAAGAGAATATTATTCTGGGCTACATAAAAGTTCAGACATGAAACAGTCTTCCTTTCACACACCATTTCAGGTTTCCTATGGCTGACAGGGCATTAAATTACTGCAAGACAAAACCAAAGACTCAAGACAATTTTGGATGCTGGGCATTGCTTTGATTAAAACAATCTTCACGATGTACCAGTGTACCAATAGTTTCACTCAAATCAATGGCAATGCAATTTAAGTGAAAAAGAAAAGGATGAAGAAACCTCACATTAAAAGAATGCCAAAACATTTGACAGAAATTAAATTTTATGTTGCTATGCAACACTATCCAAAGCATTCTGCTGTTACTAGTGCTGCAATAGCATACTTGAACTTAAAATGTTACATGCAACCTTGAGAAGGACAAAGAAGGGGGAAGTCAGAAACAAAGAGAAAAATATGATCATAAATTTTTCAATGAAAAATAAAAGGCCATAAAGCAAATGTTCAAATAACATGCTGAATTCACATTGTCCCTGGGATTTTCAACACATTGCAGTACACACTCCAGCAAAATTCCCATGAAGCTACCCAGCAACCATCTAGGGCCTTGTCTTTAGACCTTGTCTGAGCTCTTTGAGAGCACCAAGTGTAGCACAGGACAAGACAGATTTTCCAACCTCTACTACCCATTTCTGAACAGTGAGATGTGCAGGCCCACCATGTACAGGAACAGAAGAAAGAATCACTTCAGGAATAATTAGGAAGAGTGTTCTGCTTTTAACATATTACAAAAAAAAATTTAAAAATTTTAAAAAGGCAAAAAAAATTCAAACAAACAAACAAAAAAAAAACCCCAAAAAACAAAAACAAAACAAAAAAAACAAAAACAAAACAAAAAAAACAAAAACAAAACAAAAAAAACAAAAACAAAACAAAAAAAACAACAACAAAAAAAAAACCAAAAACAACAACAAACCAAAGGGGATAAATTTTCTTCCATGAAAGCACCATCAAACTCTTCCTCTACTGGGCCTTTAAGAGACATCCTGAACGGCCCAAGACACTGCGGTCAAGCCAAGTCTTTGCATCTTTGCCATCAGCTTTTCATTACATACTCTTCACACATGATCTTTACTCAGAATAATAATCCAAAGGCAAATAAACTAAAAAGGTATTTGCACATGTGAAATCTTACACTATTACTTTCTTCACCTTTTTAAAGGCAAAACCCAGGAGACAGTAAGTCTGACAGCGCAGTAACATAAGAAAGTCTATGCCTGGACTAAGCTTAGGACTAGAATTTAAGAGAAGAGGGAAATTACGTGATGTGATTCTCACCTATTCCTTGCATTACTTTGTTTCTCTTAAAGCAGCATGAAAATTAGATGTCATAACTGGTAGTTCTTTCAGTTGCAACACTAAATTCCACCATTGCCAAAACCTGGTATCTGTTTTATACAATATTCTGACTACTCCTCTTGATATAGCAGGGTTATTAAGACAGGAGGATGAAGCCTCTATCCAGTCAAACAATAAACGACTGAAGTGAGACTGGTGACACCATCATAAAACATTTTCTTAATTGCCTTTCACAAAGTATCTTTGGCAGTAAAACTGCAATACCTCCATTCCCTCAAGAGTCTAGTAGAGTCAAATAATTAACAAAGCTTTTCTGACTGCAATAAATAATATAGTACCAAATGAATAGACATAAATGCAACCCATTTTCATTACAAACAAGCTTCTGCTTGGATAGCTTAGAGGAGTATTAAAAGCTCTTTAGCAGAAATTTCAAAGGAGGAAAAGAATAGGGTAGCATGATTACCTGAAGTGGTTACTTCCATGCTGAGTGGGTCTTAACGAGTCCTTTTTTGTCTGCATATGGACATGGGAACATAGCTGAAGGGACTCAGAACTATGGAATACATTTCTTTAGTTATTAGAGTATCAACTTGGCAAGATTTAGAAAAGCAATAAAACCATTAAATTTTACAGGACTTTAACAATCAAAGGTTTATAGCTAATAATATTTAATATATTTTTATTTGTTCTTCTCGGTTTATTACAAACATAATTTTGTAGCATCAAGCTACATTTTTTATCTGCTTTTCACATATGCTGTTTTTCTCTGTTTATAATCTCAAGGGTAGAAAAGTAAAATCCCATCTCTTCTCCCCTCCTTCCTTCATGTTGAGTCTAAGACTAAAACTAACCCTTACTTACGTGAGCAACTTAAATCCCTGTTATAGCATCAGCTTCCCCCCTGTGTGGAAATAACTGAGATCAGTGATTTATAATGTAACCCCAATCCTTATATATATTTCTTGGAGCACCTTCTTAAAGCAAGCTCCCAGGTTGCACTATTTGCAGATCTAGGTTACATGTCCCTTTTTCATCATGGTTTGTCCACCAGGCCAGTTTTCAGGAAGAAATTTTATCACCATAATGCAAGCCTTAATGCCTACAGCAATACAGACTGGGATTGAAGCCCTTGGACCTCAAGGTCTCAAACTCACCATCCAGTAACTATGTTTAGACAGCTCACTCATGTATCACTTGAGGCAGCACAACCCCAGGTGTCTTGCAGTGGGAAAAAAAGCACTGTGGACCTCAGAACAAGCAGCTGGACAAAATACCACTGCTCAGCTGACAGATGCATTATAAACAAAGCTAAATAAAACATAACCTTGGAAACCCATCCTAACAGAAACGTTTTTCCTAGTTTACCACTGTCACCCTGTTCACCTCAGGACCCAAATTAAATCTCTCTATCTCTCAGTTAGTTCTCTTCTCAGCCTCCTGAGTTGTGGGAGATCCTCAGGCCCATGAAGACTCTGATTTTCAAGAAGACAAGCACCAATGGCCAGCCTCTTTAGCAAACGTTGTATTTTAGACCCAGTCTTGTAACATCAAGTTAGAGAAACCTTGTGCTCCTTTCTCTTGAAGGTTTTCCAAAGGTGTCTCCACCTGAACAAGCAGCTATGAAGTCTTTTAAGTAATCAGTAAATGCAGTCAGCTGAGAGCATGCTACAATGTGGTTATAGATCCTCAATTTCATTTCCACTGTTATTCAGAAGATCACTTGTCTCACAACATTAACCAGAGTTTATAGGAGAACAGAATCCTCACACCATCTCAAGAGCTGTCTTCCCTCACACAGCCCACATCTCCACTACTGTACTCCTTCAAGCAGGATCCCTGGATAGCTTTTGTGCTCACCCCTGAGTCAATAACCCGCTCGTATGCTCAAGGTGCTCTGTCATGGCTGGAGCTGCAACAATTCCCTTGGATGAAAAAGCACTGATGGGATTTTAGGAGGCAGTGAACCTCACAGAAGACATAGCAAAACATTTTTGGATATACTGCTATAGCAGTACTCAGTATTATATTCAATATTATAAAGTTATTTAAGCACCAACAAGATATGATTCTCTGAAATCTTTTTAGGCCCTTTTCATGTAGAAGAAAGTCAGAAAGAGGTAACAAAGGCTATGTTTGCAGATAGATTCATAAGTTACAATATTTCTACTTGTTTTCTGAAGCCTGAGATGCATTCATTACCTGCCATTACTCCCACACACAGATGAGATTAAGGGATATTAAGTAGCACATCTGCATGTGTTTACATTCATGATGTCTTGGTAATGTTTCTCAATACAAATGCACTCTGTAAAAAACCATGTACTCTGCAAAATTTAGAAGAATATTGCATTCCCTCTTTTCTCATTTTATCAGTAAACGCTAGGGAAAGGAGCTTAATATTCAGCTGGGATACAAATTTTTATGGTGTTTCTTTTGTAGTATAAGTTCCAATCATTATAAACCCAGCGTAACAATGAAGGTCTACATGGTCTAGATGTGCCTGAAGAACTGAAGACCTAACCCTTAAATCAATACTAATTCAGAATTATCAGCATCTCAAAACAATTTAAAAGCATCTCATCACAACAGTTATTCACATAAATTAAAGGTCATATGTGCTTAAGAAGGTTTTCCACCGATTAAAATAATTTTCTAACAGGCCAGGCAGGAACAAGCACAAACCCTTTCAATACAGAATGTACTTTCCAAAATTACCATAAACAACTAAAAGGCATAGATCTGGAATACTGCTATACCAAACATGAATGAACACTCCCTACACAACAACCCAATTCACGTATTTTATTGTTTATTTATGCAGCCTTTCTCACACAAAGGGCACAATGGCTAAAGTACCAAAAAAACAGCTCCTCTTTTGGAAAGCTCCAGGCTGGGAAAGGCCAGTACAGCAACAAGGCACAGGAGCGAACAGAGAGCAGTGCATGTTGTGTAGGGAAGACACAGCAACTACACCGACACAATTCAGGGCTTTGGTTTCAGGGAGGGAGAAAACTTGGAGAAGAGTAATCAGAGAGGTTTTTTCAAGCAAAGACTGACACGTAAAACATTGAAACTGGGAGGAGCAAGGGACAGAGACCAAGGAAAGCTTCTCCAGCCACAAACATAGTTGGTGAAGGCTGTGAAAGGTGTAGAAGCAAAAGGGAAAAAATGTGTAGAAGCAGAAGGGGAAAAATAAAAAGGCATCAAATACAGAGACTGAAAACCTGAAACTAGTTGAAGAAAGGAAAAACTATTTAAAATTAAGCTTTATTATGCCAATTAAAAAATTATGGAGACCACAAATCATCTTTTAAGCCTCCTAAGCATTTATCCCAGTTACTTAGCTACTGTATGTGTAGTCCAAGATTGTTAAGTTTTCTTGCCTTGGAAAAGAAGAATATTTTCCTTTCTCAGATATCACATTATTTACATAGCTTCATAAATACTTATGTTTTAAAAACCGTTACTGAAAATCAAACAGTTTCACTTTAAAGGACGACATTTGTAATTTGTGTACGTACCCTGCCACCTTGGGCACAAGCATTTTTGCCTGTTAATCCAGTTTCCTGGTTTGCACTCAGAAAAACATCACTTGCTTATCTAGAAGAGTCTTGCCACAGAATACTTGCAGCCATTCATTTCAAACCAGCACCTCCAAAATTTCAAAATAAAGATTCTGCAGATGCTTAGGAAAAGTATGCTGGGCACAAGCAAGAAAGGTTCCTAACTCCACAACACCATCACTTCAGAGCTGGAAACACCGCTCCCTCCTTTCCATCTATGAATCTCTTACTAGCAATGAGATAGTGTTTGAGGGCCAAAAATTTCACAACAGTCTAGACAACCTGGTTTTGAACCTAAAAAACTCTTGCCACAAAGAGCTCACTTCTGTGCTAGTGGGAAGTGCCAGGACCCCTCATACATTTGCTTGAACAACCAAAAGCAGAAGGCTTTCACCAGCATACTTCTCCACAGCATAAATGAGTGAGATCTTGCTTAAAAATGGTTGATAAACACATCCATTAAACAGTTATGTTACATTCTTAGTATTTGCTATGGGCATTTTCATGTGCAGAGTAACACATTTGGAGTAGCCTTAGATATTCATGCAGCTGGATGAACAAATTAGGCTAAATGAAAGCAGGAGTCGTCAGCACCTCTACCAACATGCAGGGAATTGCCATAGGCATGCTCTTATCATGTGGTATCTTGCAGTAAGCACTAAGCAACTTGCTCCTTTCCAAGGAGGCATGGACGTATCTTGTATTTACCACAGGATACCACTGGTAAAAGCGTGCTCACAGGCAAGTAGAGCAGCTAAAGGGCTTTGAGTTCATATTCCCCATCTCAGTCACAATAACATCTTCAAGAAAATGTGCTTATACTCTGACCTGCAAGTCTCAGAGGAAGAGGTTCCTCAGGTTAGAGACTCCACTGATAACTGATAAATGGTAACTGAGCTGCAGTAGATCAGTGATGAAATCTCTCTATATTAATGAGTTTATCCACCCTGACCCAACATCTTACTGTGTTTACGAAGTCAACACAAGATTGAGGTGATGGCACTCTGTGAGATGCATGATTATTCCATTTAGGCTTCCATGATATGTATGGCAGCTTTTCAGCCTTTGAATTTAAAATACCCTAAGTAGTAAAGAAGAGTGTTGGTATTGAACATACTTGATACAGTGACTTGAAGTGTTCATGGAAATTACTACAGTTTATTAAAAGCTGCACAGTAAAGCAAAATGCTAATCTTCTGTCATGAAAACATCTTGATTTATGAATGTAAACAGAACAAAAAAACCCCATGTTTGAGGAAGCAGTGAAGGCAAGTAGGCCAGAATAAGTTACACAAGAAGCAAGTATTTTTAAAATTTCCTTTCTTCAGAAGTGTACAAGACCTTTTTTGGGGGGGGAAAGAAAGTACATTAAATATATTTATATAGTGTAACATACTGCTACAACATGGCATTTTAGATTCTTAAAATTTGTTTCTGTAGTATATTGCCAGAATATTCATTTTTTATTTTACTACCTAATAAAAATACATCAAAGACAATTATGTTACGAGATGCTTTCATGAACAAAAAGTAATAGTAACACATTAGGTGTTAGTATTACTTGTCCTCATTAAAGCAAACCAAAAAGCAGTTCTCAACAGGTGATGCTTAAATATTTTAGATAAGCCAACTTAAGACGATGTGAGATTTTGCTAACTACTTTTGAAGATTAAGCTCTTTCCAAATGACATACACAGCACAAAAGGAAGAAATCATTAAGTCACCTTAGAAAAATTTAACCTAACACATTAACATTTAAGTAAAACCTTGTTAATGTCTCTGGAGTTATTTGTAACACTTTTATAATAGTTTTATTGTAAGCATCAAGACCCCTCTTACACATTGAAGTTGCTGTGCTGTATCTAATACCATGTGGAATGGCTAATTAGTTATTGACTTGGAATGCCTACATACAGTTTACAGCACCAATTACTAGAAGTTTTTCAATCAATTGTCAATCAAGGCCGATTATAGACTGAAGTCTGTGGCTGAAGATTTTCAACTTTCATGCAAGCTAGTTAATTGTGATATGGGATCAGCCTGACACCCCCAAAAACCCTTACAAAAACACATTTAACAAGTCCGTCACACATACACTTCTGATAATATAAATAACACAAACACTTCTGGAATTTTTCAATTTTTTTTATTTTTTTTTAATTTTTAAAGTGCACTGACAAAAAAGTTATCTGTTGTTTTTTTTTAAAAAAAAAGGCCTGCCAAACCCAAAATGGATAAATCTCTTTTTTATTTTGTAAAGTATTTTCCCAATGATCTCCAAATGCTTTATAAGAATTACATTAAAACTAAGACATATCAGAACTATAGATTGTAGTAATTTGAACATACATGACCATATTCCCACATAAAGCTACCAATGGAAGCTAAAAGCCAAAAGGGATAGGGAAAGAAGATTTGGTACATATTATGTTGAGTGGGGAAATACAGAAAAGCTGTTTTGGGAGAGAAAAGCCTTAGAAAAGTCAGTCTCAACATCCTTCTGAGGCAGAACCACTACAGTAAGGAGCATTACCAAATTCAGAATCTAGAGACTAGGTTTTAATGAGTCTGTAAAGTTTTTGTATGAGCATGGTATTTTTCATGAGAACCTAAAACAAGGGAGAGTCACTCCACCTGGAATGTGTGAGCTTTTCCCACATGTGGGTTAAGTTATGAAACACAGCACTCTACCTATACCAGCCACAGAACTCAAAGTTACGAAGGCCAAAGGGAAGAGCGATAATTAAGATTGTGAGATGAGATAGAGGAGTATTTCAGGAAAGTCAAAGCTGAGTCAAGGTTATATGAGTAATGTTAAAGAAGTGGCAAAAGGCAGATCAACAGATATGAAACGTGGGCAGGGGAGAAGGAAGTTGGAAGCAAATGAAAGATTTGTGTCAAGAAAAAAAAACAACAAAAGAATAGCTGTGAAGAAGGTTCTACGTGCCGAAAACAAAATCTGAAGTAGTTCAGAACTAATTATAGTATTTTTCCATTCAACAATTATGCCCTTTTAAAAAATGAAAAGCAACCTGTGTAGACATGCAATGGCTGTGAGATACTGCCAATTCCTGAGAAACATTCTGTGATTCACGTCAAAAGCACGAGCATGTTAAAGAGTGGCAGGTCAAGCTGCCCTAACTTTTTAAATTTTTTTTTATTTAATTTAACAATTCCAAACACATACGACACTTTTAAAGTAAGACACAATTGTCCTTGCTACAGCAAATTTGCCTCAGCTTACTCGATAAAATATCTGTGTTTTCAATGCTCAGGCTTTAGGATGTACCTCACTGTTGATGTTCCCAACAAGTCTTTAGACATGCTTACAAAAATCAAGTGCTTAAAATGCAAACAAACTCCCTGTGGAAATCTCTACTTTCTTTTTTCAAACTGCACAAACAGTCTAGACACTCAAGTCCTGTTACTCAAAGCCAGATTATGACTTTTGAAAAGTTTACTGTATAACAAAATGCCTTTGGGAAAATCCCTACTTTTCAGAACACAGCATCAGAGCACTTTAAACTTCCTGTTACTCTGTTGCATGTTTTGTAGAGTCTGTGCTCATTAGCTGAAATTCTTCTCTATAATTGCAACATCAGTTTTGAAAATAGTCACGTTACAAACTTAGGACCAGGACTAAAGTCTAGGGAAACTTTATTGGAGGCAGTAATAGCTTTAATACAGGTTTAATGGTTGTAACATTACTACTGTTAAAAATCCCAAAGCTATCAACACATTTAACAACTTGAAATTTATGTTAATAAGATGAAAAGACACACTCACACCTTCAATTCTGAACAACATTTTTTGTAAGACTTTAGTGCTTCTTGCATGCTGAAGACTAAACTAGACATGCACTGAGGAAGACTGTACCCAAAAGGCTGAATTGTTCTACAAGCTCAGCATATGGGTACCAGTCAGAAAAACCCAATATCATACTGTCATTATTATACTGACATTTTAGTCACTCACATTTTAATGAAAACATTCTCAGAAACAATGTAAAGCACTTGGAATTTAATAGAGCAGCTATCCAGTTTTAATGACAGTAAATAAGACAATTTTATCTCACCCTCATTGAGGAGTAACATATCAAAGGATTATGCATTTTCTGCAGAATAAAAACATGCAGGTGAGAAGATACCACAAATCACCTAATGCAGAGTAAATCCACACCCTAGACTACCTTGCTGTAACTTGTTCATGGAGTCATACCCTCTGCATTAGTTTAAGGCTTTCAACTAAATTAAAACTACCAAAATACTAAAAAAGTGTTCCACATTGTATGCACCAAGAAAAACAGTTGTACAGTATAAAATGTTGCTGCCTCTAGCAGTCTGTGCTGTCTCAGCTGGAAATAACCACCCAGGCAGCAGATGGTTGGAGTGGATCAACTCCTCTGCTATGGCACTCCAGTCCACTTTTAGCACTTCAAAGGCAAAAGTCAACACTGGGACCATGGGCTGAGTCAGACACAGTGGAGAAGCACCCTCACATCACTGACTGCCTGGTACCCAGCATCGCCCACAGTGCCACAGAGCGCTGGGCAGGGACACCATCACCTTGCACTGGCACAGCTGAACTGAGCACAGACCACTTCCAGAATAGTCACATAGGTACTTTTCAGACCACTCTGAAGAGCCACAAAGCAAGTTTAACACAGTTTAGGTAAACTATTTTAACACTTTATGCACCCTTTCTTGAGTGTCCCCATGTACACCACTTGTGAGAGTGAGGAAGAGAGATTAGCATCTAGTATTTTTCCAGTGAAGAAAAAAGAAAAGTCCTTCAGTGAGCAGAACTGTGGGGAACAGGACTTGAATAAGCTACAAGTTAGAAAGGAATGGGAACATATATCCCTATAGAAAGGGGGAAAAATATGAGTAAAACTTCACACTGCAGAAGGGAAAAGAAAAATCTTGAAATAAGATAAACAAGAAAACAGCTTGATTTAACATTTTTTCAAACTTAACAAACCACTTGCAGTATACACTCAGGCACTCTTATGGTACATAGAAAATATTACTTTTAGGGTCCACTGAAAGGTTTACTGCTACTGCAAGCCCTGCCCATCGCACTACAGAAGCTGGCACCAAAGAAAAACAGCAGCTCCCCACCAGAGCAAGGAGACACGCACAGAGAAACAAGCTTCAAGCAAACCCTGCATCCCAGAAAAGAGCAGCAGCCAGCCAACAATGGCATATGCATTTGCTGACAGCAAAATTACTAAGAAACCACTGAAAATATATTATGCTATCCAGCTGTAGCCAGAATTTCAAGCACACACCTTACCCAAAACCTAAATAGGTCTGTGATTCTCTTGGTTTTAGCTATTAAGAGCTCAAATTCACATTTACTTGATAAACAATTTTAGGGCTGAAACTGAGATTCACACTGAATTTCTAGAAACAAACCTAACTTTTAACATCTTATTTAAGAAATTTCATTTCAGCTGAGCTGGCAAATAGATAATCATAGCTACAGTTCAACAGCCACAAAAACAGTCAAAATCAGATCATTAAAATGTAACCTACTGGAATATGGCACTTATTTCATAATTCTAACATCCATCATCCACAACTGTTAACATCATCCACATCATCTAACATCCACCATCCACAACTGTTACATCAAAAGTAACTCCATTAAAGGCAAATCAAAGTAAAAATGTACAAGTGCATTTCATGGATTAACAAAGAATGTAGAACAGAAGACATTTGTGAAAAATCCTCTCTGGCAACAATTACAACGTAAGACAAAATGGCTTGAGTAGCTGAAATCCCCATTCTAAAAGGAATTTCAGGAATGCAAAATATTGTCTACGGATTTTTTTTTTTTTTTAACATAAGTTATGTTTGAGAACACCAGCTACACAGAACATTATCATGCTAAAGCTTGGGATTTGGGCTCAATATGTAAACTAGCAAAACAAGCAAGCATAAAGTGCTACTACAACCTGACTTCATTTTTATGATTAATTTTTTTGGTTAGGTAAAATGCTTCAACTGAAAACAAAACCAAAAAAACATCCCCAACAAACCAGAATTGATTAAATAGAAATAAACGAAAAGAAAAAACAACCACAGCCTATGTTCGAAGATTATTAAACCAGTAGGAGCCAAAACATCACAGATGGAGGACTAGCTTGGGGTAGGAGGAAAAGGGTTGCAGGAAAATGTAAATAATTCCAATATAAAGAACATTTTTCAGATGCCACAGTTTACTTACATGGAATAAAAATTTCCACACAGTTTTCAACTACTTTACACAGTAGCACAGAAAGGTTATTAAGTTGCTGGGAAGTGCTATTACAAGGTACTCAAGGAAACCAGAAAGTGAATCGTGCTTTAACACCACTGAGGTGCTGAGTAAAGTGGAATGGGGGTCTGTCAAAAGGCCTGTCATATATTCACATGCATTTTAACTTCTAGAGGGCAGGAAAATAACAAAGAAGAGCAGTTTCAAAAATCCTGTTAGTGCGGAGGTCTGGTATTCAGAAAATTGTGTGTGTTTAACACTGACTACTTGCACTGTGACAAGCCTTTTTTGTCCTGAAATCTTTGCTGCTTCGCTGTTAAAATAGGTGACAAAATATTATAAATATTTTACCAGTGGTCCAGATATCCTGAAGGACCTATTCCTGTATAATTAAAATATCCTGAAATTTTAATTCCAAGACGGTTTCATGTGAAATTCAGAATAAAGATTACCATAATCCTCCCTAAAGATGAATCTGAAGACCTAATGCTCACTTTCTGAGAGGATCACTTCACAGATTATGCGTAGTATTTCCTTTGTTTTCTTTAACTGACATAACTGTGGTATTTGGTTTTAAGAGTTACCATAAAGCCAGAAATTTCTGAAACAGTAACCAGAAAGCAGAAAGCATGGAGGTTGGAGAAAACAGAGGCTCTGAGACAAGGCATTTGGGAACCCAGATGATCAGCCATTTTCTGCAGCCGAGCCAGTTTCTTTGACAAAGTTCACACATAGTAAAAGGAGAAATAAACCAACATCCTTTGCTAGTCACTGCAGCTTCCTGGATCACTTATCCAAGATGCTTAATTTAAATGCAAGACAATCTGCAATGTTACTGCAATTGCTTAGTAGAGCAGCAATAACTGCAGCATGTTTGCAAATGAAGAGAAATGCACCTGAGAAAGCACAAGATGGTAAGCAACATGGAGAAAGAATGCCCTTTTTTCATTTTTTTTCTTGATTTTATGTTGTTACATTAGTTGTACTCACAGATTTTAACATACTTTTCTTAAGCTTGATAATTTCTATTACTATAAAACAACATAGCGCCAACCTCTGTAGCCTTACTCAGAAGAGGTAATGAAATAATCCCATAGATGCACTTACAGTCAATCCCATTATCCCATTATCCAGCATAAAGGGTACTTTCTCTAACAGAAAAAAAGGTAGTAACACTTTTACAAAAGAAAAACTCCTAAAAGCAGGTTCCAAACTTCGTATTTTCATTTAGAAGGCAAAACTCAATTTGCTCACTCCAAATGGTCTGCCACACCAGTAAGCTTAAATATATCATGTATTTACTGGAAACCTCCTTACGGCAGATGATACCTAAACTGGGGCTACTAGAAAAGATGACATTTTCAATCTGTTTATTCTGTATCAGGAAAAAAAAAGCCAAATAAATTCTAGAAATATTTTAATACTTTCACTTCCTTGTTGCCCTTTTTACATCTCAGGAAAAGAGATAAGTTCGCAGGCCATATGTCATATGTTGACTTAAGTAGCAAAACGTAGCCAAAAGAACATTAAACCAGTCCCTTTGTTTCTTCTGACTCATCTGAATTTATATCCAGTGAGGGTTTTATGAGCATAAGCTTGTTTCAGAACCTGAGGTAAAGCATTTCTCTTCAACTGTAATTATTTTTATTAGTAAAAATTAATCTACAAACATCTTAATACTCTTGCCACAAACCAAAAGGTATGCATTAGTCAGCCATGGAAAAATTGCTGTTTCCATGTACACAACAGAGGTAACAGTCTGCACATCTTCACATACCTTTTTAAATCACGTTAAGATTAGTTTTTACAATTGAAGAACAAAAGCAAAGGTCTGAATAATGAGAAATGCACAATTTTTAATAGATGCCCCCAATATATGCTTAATAACTAAAAAAAAGATAAAAGCATATGCTGATAAAACTCAGTTTGTTAATCAGCATGTAAAATTTCTGGTTCATTTATCTATCTAGAAGCATGTATTCATACAGATACATGTATAAGCACCTTCATACTGCTCTTCCTCGGCAGTAAATAAAAAAGTTTATCTTCTCTCTAACCAGATACAAAAGAAGAAAAATGTGTTGACCTTTCAGTTAGTAAATTCAAATCACTTTCTAAAGTCATCAGTGGAGTTTAATCTCTTGAAATACATAGGTTTAGCTTGCACTTCCTTTCTTTTGGGAAATCTGCAGGCTGAATATGATCATTCCTATGGGTTCTCTGGCACTGTGGAAAGTGCCCTCCATCCCAAAGAGATCATGCAGATAAAATAAATTATTAGGAGGCCTGAACCCATACACAGCTCGGGAAGAACACGAGTCAGGAGTTCATGCCCATACATATTCCTCCATCGTTCCCACGCACGCACACACACGATGACACAGAATGGTGGGGATGACAATTACAGTAGGTTTAAAAAGTTTAAAGAAACTGGTAGACAGGCTGACTCGATATTTATTTACAGGAGTCATGTGCATGGTCCAATGGGTGCAACAAGGCCAAGGAGCTTTTCAAGCCAGTACAAAATTACTGGCAGAAAGCAGGACCCAACAGTTCTACATTCCTACATAGCAGCTGCTTGTCAAGAGAGGGATGCATGAACCTGTAGCTAAATTTACTCTTGCTATCAGTACATAAAAATCCCATTTTAGAATTGCTAGTAAAAGGGGAGTTTCCCACACTCAGCTATTTACATTTTATTTTTCAAACCCACAGTTTGCTTGCATAGCAAAATTGCAGATGGGAAATTTAAAAGCCACTTCAGTTCTGCTGCTTTTTAGGTAACTTTTCTAATCATTTACTGGAAAATCTTGGAGGGCACAGGGAAGAAGTGGGGTAAGGAGTTAAGTACTATAAACTAGTAATAATAAGCATTTATTTATCAAAGGCTTTGAAATGAAAGCATGAAAGTAGAAGCAAAAAGTGAGTATCCATGAGTTAAGCTTTCCAGTGCCTTCACACAACATGCAATTGTTTTTATTTTTACAAGAACATCAAACGACAAAAATAAGTTACCTCCATAAGCCATACCATACTATAGCAACTTCATAGCACATAAAGCAGTGAGCTACAAAATAGACTCATAAATAGGTAACAGATTGGGAAACAGAGGCAAAGACAAGTTAAGTGAGTTGTGTAATGTGAGAGCAAAGTTTTAGAGCAGAGTCCAGGTGTAGGTCCATGTCAAGAGATTCCATATTTACATACCTTCTAGAAAAGGATGACTATGAGAAAATGACCACGGGTTTTCCCTAAACTAAAAGACAATCAGTCAGCTAAAAACCTGAAAACTGTTAACAGCTTTAACGAATGTAATATAACTGAATTACTGAAAAATTACTAAAATTTTGCTATTCTATAGAAACATTGTGATGGGTCATTTAAAATACTTATTCTGAATAAACAAATATCTTTTTTAAGAAACCCCACACATTGTCAGAGTTCGAGAATGAAAAACTAATTAGTTCAATCATTTCTGAGAGAGAGAGACAGAATTTGCAGAGTGCCACAGAAAATCATCTGTCTGACCCTTTCAGTTTGGGCTTTCCCTTTCTGCTTTACTTCTGACAGGAGAAAACCCAGGTTCCAGATGGCTGCAGTTTCCAGAAAACCCTGAGAGATAACTACTGCATTGTCCACTCCACACAGTTTCACAAGAGATGCAGAGCAGGAGCACTGGAGAAGACAGCTAGACCGGAGTGCAATCAAGGCCAGCCGGAGCCAGACACCACACTGGGATCTCTTGGCTCTGCTCAAGACTTACCCTTGGAAAGATATTGGGATTACTGTTACTAGACCAGCTGAGTATGCAGGGGACTTGTTAAGATTCCTGAATCTGAGAGCTCATACATCTGATCATCCTAAAGGCTGTGTACAGAAATTTGCTATACAGACAGATATGTGGAGTCAAAATTATGTCAACCTCAATTGTCTATGTCCTTCCACCAAAAATGCCCAGATCAGTTCTCCATAAATTCTGAAGGTGGGAGAAGCACATAGACCCTCCATAATCCACTCCGTAAAGAAACTGAAACTCGTTAGCTTAAGCACACAATAAAAATAGCTTCTCTCAACAGAGATGACATAGTGAAACAAACTACAGAACACAAATGTTATTTTCCCTTTCTTTAAGAGACAAGCGGATGGTAATAAAAAAGCTGGAGATGGGAAACCAGTAGCAAAGTCTTTACCACAGCTGCATTCCTCCTCCCTCTCTGTAATGAAATTAGAGTGAAAAGGTTGATTTGGAGAGAAAGGGTTACATTGAGAAAACCCCACATGGACACAGATACTCCCAGGTTAATGTTTATATAATAAAAACACTTAAGCAACTTGGCTCATTTTTCTAAGTTACTTTATATGACCATCACAACAAGCAAGTTTTCTATTTCAGAATACTTAGAGCAACCATTTAACATAATTGGGGGAGGGGAGTGGAAGAAAACTGGATTTCTCTGGTGAGTTTGATTTCCGGTGTTCATCTTTCAACCAGTAGTTTTAATATTATTAAGCAGTATTCTAAAGTAATGCCCAAGGACATAAGTGGCATCTTAAATTAATTTCTCAATATGGATTCTGTGCACTTCAAACATCCCATAGATAACACCTCCCTTCAGGAAAATACATTCTGTTACAAATAGAAATTGCTTTTATCAACTTCTAAAGGATATAGTCTCTACCTGCTTTTGACCTTAAGCAACTAATCTACAGAGGGATTATTAGCGCAAGAAATCCTTTCAGTTGCTAACATGAACAGACACTGTAAACACTATATGGAAGATCTCCCATTTTTTGACATCCTGGCAAAGTAAGACCTGCGCTGAACATTCGCGTATAATCTAAACATTTCACCTCTCAGGGAGGAGGGGACAAAGATCTCAGAACACTGAAATACTGTACTTCAAGTGCTGCATCTTCTAACTTGCTCTTAACTCAAGGTATGGAGCACTGGTTAGATGCCATTCAAGTGGACAGCCCACAGAGTATATAGAGTATTTTAAAAAGCCAAAAGGCTTTTTCTCCAATACCCATCTCTATTAAACTCTTGTTCGTAATGAAATGCTCCAGAAGCTAGCAGAGCCAGCAAATCCTTCCTCCTCTCATGCACAGCTTTCAGGAATGCTGCTGTGTTGAAAAGGCACAATTATCATTGCCCAATGACATGCAATTCAACAACAAAATCCCATTCAAAAAGGGCTGACAGGAGAACAAATGTATAGATTTTCACAGACTTAGGTTAACTCCAAGGTGTATAAACTGACACAAAGATATTAAAAGAAAACAGTAATCTAGTGCTCCTGTCCCATAGTCTATACTTGTTTGAATCTTATAATAAAAGCTGAATGGATTTTAGCTGTCAGAAATTATTAGCTTAGCCAAAAAAAAATATACCTAAACAGTCACTTAGCACCTCAGAATACAAAAGCCAGACATAAAATAATCCAAATACTGCAAAAAATTGAAAGATACACTACACTAAATTAGTTTCCAATTTCTAGAAATATGAGTGCAAGTGTCTTTAGTGTTTGCCTCATCTTGCGCACCTTTCTAAAGCTGGACTTGTGTTGGCAGTCTTAAGCTGCTGTAAGCCTTGCAACACAAAGTTATACTGATTTAATCTTTTAAGAACACTTGCACTCTCTTCTAAGAATCAAAATGGTGCATTTTAACAATAAAATAACTGGGTCTAATGACAGGTGATGTTAGAAAGGCCTGTTGAGCTTTTTGCCACCTCCTCCTACCTCACTGAGGCTGCCTCTATGCCAGCTCCTGCACCCCTAGGTAAGCTCCCAGTGAGGTCCATCCAGGAGCAAACCCTGCAGAAAACAGATTCTGCAGGTGAAAAGCAGACACTTTTTGTGTGTTTAACTCCCTAAATGAGCTCACCATGAGTCAGGTGAGTGTCCTCTGCCAGGCCTTTAACATGGGTGTCAATGCCTGGTGGCAGCGAAGCTGGGAATGAGACTGTCTCCTTGTGGTAACAGGCATCCATTAGCTCAGCCCAAGGAAAGGATATGGATTTCAAGCCTACAAGTTCACATTGTTCACCACTTTTATTACCCTGTCATGTGTTTGCTGGCTACTGCTGATCTTAAAAATTATTTAACTAAAAATACTTTAGTAATTTTAAGGTTTTTAAGTAACACATTTGATATTCTAGCTTCTTTAAAAACCTCTTTGATTTAAGGCAGTAGTAAATGAAGATTTAAACAATGTCCTTCAAATACCTCTAAGCAAATACCTAACCTCACAGGTTTCTGTCTTTACACAACAACATTGGTTAAATAAATTACAGAGGTCATTTCTATGGCTTAGGACAATTTGACTAATGTTATGATAAATATTCTTGAAGAACCTAGTTGGTTTTTTTTAAGCAATAAAATAAGCATAATATGACTTTTATGGATGTCACCATCTTTGGTCAACATCCAAATACAGGTTAAAAATAGAACAGAGTTATATTAAACTAAGAAAGTACAAGGTGTTTTGATGCAAAATTTGGTTTACTTAAAATAGAAAAATACTTCATCCAGCAGATGTAAATTAAAACAGCTAAGAGAAAAACACCAGGAAAACTGCTCCCCATCCTAAGAAGACACTGAGGAGCTGATATTTACCTATTATGCAAGAAACTGATTCCAGTGAAATTGTGCCTGAGGTACCACTCTTAGTAGCAAAGAGTCACAAGTATGAGCATACAAACAAAAATTACAGATAAATAAAAATTTTTGGTTAATTGAGGATTTCAATTGGTTACTAAATTATTACATTGACCTCCAATTTCAAGTGCAGACACAAGGACGCATCCAGAGTAATACCAGTTTTTCCTTGCCATGCTCAAGATAAAACTATTCAACATACTTGAATTTTTCAGAAATCCAGAAAAATTTTTAAAAGGCAAAAGATTCTGATCACACCTTTAAATCACTAGTGTATCAAAGCAATTTTTGAAATGGTTTCCTTTGTCTTACTGAGGCATCCCGGAACCCAACAGTTTTCATTTATTTGCAGACCAACACACTAAGATTTCAGAAATTTCTGTTCTTCTCCCTTCTCAATTATACCAACATCATTCAAGCACTATCATTCCAGAACCAAAAAATACAGTTTTTCTTTTCACAACAGCAACCATCATCTCCCAAAATTCCAGAAGGAGAGACAAAGACATTAGACAACAGGTTTGCTACAACTCATCAGGAACAGATAAGAACTGTAAAGTAGCAGCAGTAGTCATGCAAAACACCTGGTGCTGAAGGCTGAAAATTACACCAGCAAGAAAACTCAAGGGTGTTTGTTGTTATCTTAGATATCATCTTGTATTTCCTATTAATATATCAAGTTCATGTATGGCATTTGAGTGTATATATAATTAACAGTTCCATGAACACATATGTTTCCCTTAAACAGAGCTGGATATAGACTTTTCAGGTGTTTCTTCTCAAGTTGTTTCTAATTACATCCGAGCACTCTGCCAAAGCAGCAGCTGTCTCTTTAGGAAAGTAATAATTGTAACGTGAAAATCAGAGTTGTACATGCTTCCTGTTTTTGGTCATGGCTACTATTCCAAAGGCAAACCACACCCCACACTCCTCCCCAAATATACTAACATCTGGAATTTAACAGAAAAACCAACAATAAACAATCAAGAAACAAAGTAAAAAAAATATCCATAACGAAATTTGAAACCTGTTCTGGCCACTGTTGTTAGGTATTATGACAAATTAAATAAAATTTAGTGTAGAAGATGTCTGTGACTTGTATTCCAGGCCTGCCTTACTTAATTCTTATCTACTAAAACAGAATTTGCTCTACATCCAAAAATTAATCAAAATCCTTACGTACTATTATAAACTCTAGAACAATCTACGTCTGACAAAATTGTAAGTTTCTGGACATGCAGTCCTATTCTGACATACTGGGACAACTATGAAAAATAACCAAATAAAAGCAGTGGCTTTATACACAGATTACACTACCATACCTATGAGTGTTGTTTTGTATACTAACCATCACATTGTTTGTCTCATACCAAACATTCTAGTTACAATGCAAGTGGCAGCACACCCGTATTAGTATTCTTCTCGTAAACCATGGTAGCACTTCACTTAATTATGAGGAGCGATGGAAAACTTTAAGGGGAAAAGGGGAACTCCAACAAGGCAAGTGGCTGCCCTTGTAATCTGCAATCAACTTCAAGAGCTACTTCAGGTCATGAGAAATTTCAAGATGATAACTCTTTTAGAGCTCTCTTCCCACGGTCAGAAAAAATACCACATGGAAAAGAAATACTGCATGAAAAAAATTACTCTTTCACTAGCTTTTATGGTACTGTGCACGTAAGCCAAACAATGTAAAAGGGTATCAGTCACTTGCCTATTTAGATGCCTTTTCAAAGTCATGCAAAAAGTTATAAGAATGTTATATGTTCAACAACATATATCAGCTGTCTCACGTAATGTTTTCGGATATTGATATCTGCAATCCTTTTACCGGATCTGGCATCATTGTCCAAGCTCAGATGACTCAGATAAAAACAATGTGAAAGCATAGTTTGTTTTCATGTTTAAAGTCTCAACTGGTCTCCTGCAACAATAACAGGAAGAGCTGTAGGGATCGATACGCAAGATTACTAACGGGCTTTTCTTGTCCTACTCAACAAAACACACGTGGAACTTTCTTAACCAGGTATCACACGCCACACTTACCAGGTCTCTGTGAAGCACCCAGTTTGCATGGAGGTAATGGATTCCATCGAGGATCTGGTAGAGTAGGGATTTAACCATAGACCTTGGCAACTGCATGGGCTTTTTATTTGCTTTTGAGGCACGGTGAAACTTGATAATATGCTAGAAATAGAACAAGTAGAAACACAAAGAAAGTTAGCTGATAGACAGGTGAGAAGGTTGGGTGTTTTGGGGTATTTTAACTACTAACACTAAATAATGGAATGAAATACAAAGTTTGTTGAACTTTGCAATTAAAGTAATAGTGATGCACTCACAATTATCTTAAACTGTTTTTATTCTCTGAGTTGCTTCAAAGAACAGCTGTCAAGTTTTTGTGAATATCTAAATACTGGCTACTTACCTCCAGTAATAGGTCTTAGAAATTCTGCTCCCTCCCTTCTCCCCATATGGCATCCCCTTACCCTCAGCAGCTAGAGTAGAACCTTTCAAACCAGGTGTATCTACCAGTAGGACGACCACACTCAATGCTTTCACACTTTCCCTCCTTCTCTTCAAAAACACTCAGGATAGCATACTTGCAACTACTATTCCCCCCTAAATCAGAATCCCAGTAGACAGAGATTTAATAAATATTTTAGTAAATATTTGAAGGGGGGGAAGGTGTAACTCCAAAAACCCCACACCACAACATTTGGATGAGATCATGTTCAAACACCTAAAAATGGTTGTCTTCGTGCTTCCAAGTTTTGGCTGCACACTTCATTGATGATCACAAGCTTGGATTACAAAAGTCAGTCAAGTCCACTAGAGGAAAAATAGTAGACAAAATCTTTTCCGCTTGAAAACATGGAATGCAGGAAAGGATCCCAATATTAGTAGAAGGAATGAAAAAAAAAAATCATTGAAAGATTGAGAAAGCATGAAATAGTCATTAGCTAATTAATTGTAAGATCAATGTGGAGATGATGGATTAGGTTTGGTTTTGCTACACTGGACAAGAAATAAACTGGAATGAGGTCATTCTACCTTTTCAATCCTCAGATAAGGTGGGGCTGTGCAATACACAAACCCAATCTTAATATATGGTCATTCAGCAAACAACTAAATACATTCATTCAGATGGGGGGGAAAAAAAAAAAATCTCCTTTTTGAAGGCAATTCAATGAAGTACCTCAAATAACAAAATAGTTTTCAATTATGTCTTTTAAAAAATGGAAATAATAAAGGCAGTCTGCATTTTTAATGAAAACAATACAAAATGTTAGAGTAGGACTATTAATTACCCAATTCTTTAAATATGATTTGTCTAATTCAAGATCTTCCCCTTTCCCAGGTTAAAGAGATAGCTAATGGCTGCGCTTTCATTAGACCACTGCTCTCTCCTCCACCATCCCCACTCCCCACTGAATTTGTTACTCCTGCTCCCAATGAAAATGGTAATGAGTTCATGTTTCCTCATGATAAATGCTATCTCCAGCTGTCACCAGTACTTTAGCCACTGTCAAACTGTACTTCCCAAAAGTGTAAACAATATTGTTTAAAGAGAAATAAGAAAGGCAGAAAACCCCAAACAAATCAAAACAGTCTACTTACTCCCTATAAATGATGTTCACAGTCTTCCACTACTAAATGTACAATATTTATGGCTGTGTATTAAAAAACAGTAGAAATTTACAGGATTGTCACTTTTTAATATACTCATGAGGATTAGTAAACAAGACAAGCTCTTAGTACCTGATCCTTTAGTTGGGCAATCACTCTGGAAACTGTAATGAAATGCTTTACGGGATTATTTACTTAGAAAACTTTTTTCTTGTGATGTCACAAGATTGTCTCATATCTTCAACTAGGAGTCTCTAGTACCACATAACACTCACCAGACAGTGACCTTCATGTGTAATTACACCGATTTCTAAAGCAGTAATGATACCATAAACTCACAAATTAATATATTTATTAATACAAGAGATGAAAAAATAGAGGACCACCAACAGGCAAAGTTCATACACAGAGACCCATAAATCCAGTCCTGCCCTTTTTCAAGGTGCATGTAATCACTAGAAAGGATTTCTATACCCATTTGAAAACTGACTACTATCCACACAAAACAGTAGTCCTTAGGCACAGAGAAAATGAAAAGAGTCTCATGAGACAGAATGGGACACAATTAGTCACAGATGTATTGAGGAGGAACACATGTGGCTGTGCCTCTGGCCCTACCTCAGCTGCTTTGTTACCTCTGGAGGTCGGGAGTGAGACAGCACTAGGTTGATGCCATCAGATTTCTGTCCCTGCCCTCCCATGTGGCTCCCAGTTAGAAAGGCTAAGGAAACAAACTCCTTTCTTGAAAGGGTTGTTGAATTGCAACAGTGAATTAAAACTGATAGTTTTGCTCAAAGTAAGCAATATCACCACTGGGTAAAATCCAATTTCCTGCAAAAGCAAATAAAACCTGTTGTTGCCAGCTTACTCAATGGAAGTTTATATCCACAAGATCGCAAATATCACAGTTTAGAGTCCTGAACAAAAACTAAAAATATACTGCAGGGCCAAGTACTATAGGGAACTGAAAAGCTAGATTTGCCCCATGACATTGGAATGAATCCGCAGTGTTTGTGACCAAGTCCTACACGGAAAAGTTTTCTAAAAAAAAAGTAGTTCATTCAATTTCTTGTAAGCAACTAGTCATATGAAGACCAACACACCTAACAAACATAAAACAGCAATTTTAGTGCCACTGTCCATCTAAGAAATAGAAGAGCAAACAGGTGCTGTTGCTGAACATCATCTCTTCCACTGGAGGCAGCAAGCCTAAGCTTTCTCTTTTTTCTTTATATTTTCAGAAATATATTTACATGGCTCTACCACTGTTGTGGGAAATTATACCTCAAATTAAATAAGCAGAAAAATAGATAGGTAAGAACATCAAACAGAAAGCAATGGGACAACAGTTTTGGTGATCTGGCTGATGAAGCGTACAATAAACTTCAAATCAAAGGATGCCACAGCAGTACAACAATGCTAAAGGAATTTTTTAACTTCAACAATTATGCTGACTTCAGCTATGGAAGGGAGATGTGCTCCTTCCATGTCAAAACACTTAACATTTAAGAGTCTAAATCCAAGACCTCAAGCGTAGAAACAGGTGCAGGTACCAACACAAACTAGGATGTTCTTTTTATGTAAGTGCACTATGCAAGTGGAGGAGGCACTCTTTACTGGCTTCACTGCCTGAAGAGTCCCAAAGTGCAGCTGCAAGTACAGCATGTAAAAGCCACAACTTTAGACCTATTAAAGCTATGGAATAATTTACAAGAATTTCAGGAACTGTGGCCTGCATTTTCCATTTCCCAGATAACTGACATAACCACTAGGCTTCAAAACTATACTTCTCTCATTCAATAAAACTTTTTGCTGAATAGCACAGAACCAAGACTGTCCTGTGAGTTGAAAACATACATCTGAACCCTGACATGTATGAAGGATATCCTGCATCTCTCTCTGGGATCCACGAGGTGCACTTGGACACTGCAGCTTCTAAACTTTAGGTATACTCAAGTTCTTTATTGAATCTTACCCCAATGGATAACCATTAAGGATAAAACATGAGGACTTCCACAATCCAGGAAAGTCAGAGGGATATTTGTAACAAGACAACAAGCAGAGGCTCGAAAAGCTTCAGCATTCCCCACATCTTTCTTCCCAGCAACTCCCTAAAGGTAACTTAACTCACATATCCTGATAGATCATCTGGCCAAAAAAGCTGGAAAACAATCGGACTTATTCAGCAAAATTAATGAGAGAAGCTTTAACTGTCAGTCCACACTATACCAGTCACATGCTACAGAAACCCATCCACAATGTTATGCAGCCATAAATTCATTTTAATTAGCTCATTAGAACACTGCAGATGCAAGCTCTCTTCTGATGTATCTAAAATCCTTCAAACTGAAAGAGCATATCATAAGAGGTAAACAAAAATCCAAGCAATATTCAAATCTATTCAGCAAAAGTAGTCAAGTCACTTTCCCTTTCTGTGGATCTGTATTTCAGATTCCCAAATCTTAAAATCACGCTTCCACTGACTGGATTCCAAAAATGGTGTGAGCCAATTAGGTATTCACCTTTAAATATAAACATAATGTAAAAAATTTTCTATTGCTTGTACATATTTTAATTTAAACAAGATAGTGACTTTGTAGAAGTGGTTTTAAGTCTTTATTCTAAATTAAATTAATACTTCACTGATCAACATTAAAGTACACATTCATTAGTAACCTAGAAAAGCAAGAAAGCTATAATTTGCTGCTTGCAATCTCTCAGACTATTGGTTTTACTTACTGACTGCTTATTCCCAATTCTCAATTTCAAAAAATGTAATAAAATTGCAAGAAAAATCAGATGAACTATGTTATTTCAGTAAGACCATTTTAGCTCTTGTAAAGGCAACACCATATAAAAGACGAAAAATGAAGAGGAGAAAGAGCTAGACATTTGGAAAAAAATGATGAAACAATACTCAATCTAGGAGTTTGTCTGCCTTTTATGTTACCTAGTGCATTGAAATTGCTTTGAAAGTTGGCTGGTGAAGAACTATATGCATTTTCTAAATTCTCCACCATAAAGAAAGCAAACATAATGCGTAACCACACAGAGCAATTTCCAATTCCTAGTATTTACCCAGCAATTAAATGGGCATCCCAAAAAAGGCCCTAATTTTAGTCTGCTTCCAAGTCTGTCTGTGTTATCCCATTCCCAATTCCAAGAACTGCTGTTCAGTATTACAGAGGTTAAAGCAAGCAAACAAACAAGTCAGATCCGGAAATTTTCATGGAAGTAGGAAGCCAGCTAACAAAGGGATTTTATGCATATCTGACTAAATGAAGTTACAGTGTGAGCACCCACCTCAACATACATGAGATAATCCATAGAACCCACGACACAAGCCCCTAGAAAACCTGACTGCTTGAGTTCTGCTTAAGGCACTGCTTGTTGAAAATTACATGCATCTTCATCAAACTGAAATGCAATCATGCCAACGCAGATGCCTCTTCCTGCTGAAGCAAACTGCTTGCTCCCACACTTCACCAAAAACCCTGCATTCTATCCAATCCCTAATCCAGCCTTTGAGAATGAAATAGAATAATGTCAATCTGCCAATAAAAAGTAAAGTTACATTTTAATATTAAAGAGAGGAAAGCTTAGATACATGTTAAATCTGTACCAAGGCCAAGAGGAAGATTCATATTATATGGCTTCCAGTCTCATTTTAAACACAAAATTATTTCAAATTACTACATTTACTTTAAAAGTAAAGCATTTTAAAAGGCTATGGAAGAACAAATCAAAATCTTAAGGTGGTATAAAAGCTAACTGTGCCCTGTTTCCATGATTTTCAAAAAGAGAAAGCAAAGACCCAATGAACCCGAGTAACATTTGTTTGCTGCACCAAAAATAAATAATTTCAAATGCCTACACTTACAACTCATTTCAGATGCCAAAATTTTAGAAATTACGAAAATTTTGTCAATTTACTTATCACAAGTAAAATAAAATCAAAACAGAAGTTGGTAGAAGTACCTCTAGAGTGATCACTTTAGTTTCCAATTTTGGAAACTTTACAGCAATGAACATAAACTGTTCTTCAAAAGAGAAGGGGGGAAAAAGTGTACTTGTTCCGTCTAAACGTTGCCAGGGAATGGCCATCATCAAGTATCTTCTTTAAAATGTCATTAACCAAACTGCCTAATGAAAGACCCTATTCCAAGTGACAAGAGGTCAACATTTTAAGTAATGGAGAAAGGCGCTTTAATACACCAACTTTTGCTAATGCTAGCTTGCTTTAAATATCTAAGCTTTGAAACACAGAGCAGGCATAAAAAGATCCCATATAATTTTCCTAGGTTTTGCAGGGTCTTTTGAGGTCTTATAATAACTTTCAGCCCTAAATGTCAAAATAACTCTATACAATGTTAACAAAATCATCAGAATTCAGCTATCCTTTCAGTACACATTTAAATAAAACACACAGTACTCACACCACTCTGTTCACATTAGTTTTCACACATTTTAAGGTTTGCACCCTTGCCTTTTTTGCGAGGCCTGCTCCTACCTATTGTTTCTTCCAATTCTCACGCTTTGTGGTGTGGAAATTAAGTCCACATAAACTGCCCTCAAATTCATACAAGTCTGGCAGAAAAAGCAAGTGTATATTCTGAGAATATGCCAAACAGCAATCGACAAGGAATTGCACTGCCCTCTGCAAGAAGTTCAGTCATCACTTTGATGGTCAAAAAACCTCATCTATTTCACTTGGAAGGAATCAATCATGCCATATAGACCTATTCCAGCCCACTCCCTTCTGTCTCAACAAATATTATATTCTTCTTTGAGCCAGCAGACTCCTTTGTTGGTAAATACGCATACAAGACAGAAGACTGCATAAAGAATCACCTAGCAGAGAAGGACTGAATTACAACAAAAGTGTAGACAAGACTTTAGAAAATCAAAAGATAAAAAAATAAAACTGTTACACTGGGAAGAGTATTTTTATGTATATAAAGATATTTGTCATCAACTAGCATCTGAATTATCTTCATTATTAAGAAGTAAACTGCAGCCTTTGGAAGAAAGAATTATAACTGACTATACTATATTTAAGAAATACATTAAAACTCAGCTTTTAGACAATATTCATATGATTAAACAAATATACCAGTTTATTGCACATATCAGTATGCAACACTCTTTCAATTTCATTTAACATAAAAGATTATTCAAAATGTTGTTAGCTGAAATTAAATATATTTATTTGTAGACTAAGAGAGTCAACTAGTGTTGTAAAATTCACAGGTAGGAAGAGTATTTTCTCCTTTCCATTACTTAATGACTATTTTTATGTACACATGACTATGCTAATAATCTCTACTCTATATATTTTAAAAGCAGAATATATACATAACAATTATTTCCTACAAAACAAAGCCAGTCTGCCTATATAATTTTAGTATTATCAACAATAATCCAAAGATGAATTTTACTCCACGTTTCTCAGTAGTATTTGATGCTAAGCATTTAGTTGTTAGAGATCACTGGGATCTAATAATAAGAGAGAAACATTCAACCAAACCTAAAAAATACACAGATCATCACTTAACTGGTCTTGGATAGTGAATGTACCATAACATTCAATATTATCAAATCCTAGTTAATTATTTAGGTATTTACTTACTAAGAACCAACAATGTTTTTTATTACTATAAAGCACATTCAACACATTTTACTATGATAAAAATGTCACCCTATTTTAGAATGAGATCAAACCCATTCAGAAGCTTCTTAAGTTACAACATGTATTTCCAGAAAAGAGGATCTTAAAGAGTTGATGTTATACACACATACTAAATGAGTCTGAGAATCAACTCTGTACCATAACCAGGAATGGTAGATAACCTATCAATATAGAGTTTAAAAACAAAAAAAAGGATAACAAAAAAATGTTGCTTAGAATGAAAATCCTGCCTAAAGCATAGAGACTACTACTGCTTAGAATGAAAATCCTGCCTAAAGCATAGAGACTACGCAATTGAAGACATCAAATGTGTGCTATCTGTGGTACTAAAAACGTGCACTTTAGAAAATACTTTTAATACTAAAAATCTGCTATAAAGGGGAACAAAAGAAAAGTTCTAAATATTATAACCTCTACAGTGGCTAAAAGTAACTAGACTGACAACAAACAATTCACCTCTGGGACAGATCTCATTTCTATCAAACTTTTCTTAAAGTTCATTTAAGTAATCATCATGCATTTAAAGCATTTGATATAAATTTGAATTATGTCTTAAAATGCACTACCTTTACACAGGAAGTTCTGGACAGCAGTATACTACCTAGAAGTATAAGACTAAGGTAAAATTAGAACATCCATGAAAGTACAAGAGAAAAATAAGTTCTTCCTTAGTGATAAAACAGCCAAACTCTGGAATTTAAAATTAACTTTTTTATTTTTAAAGGTCAAAAATGAACATTCTACAGCCTGTGAAGTTTACCAGTCTCTTTGACAGAGACAAATAGCCAAGAAAAATCATAATGACATTGTGTACTACACTAAGAATTTTCGTAATCAAAGGAAACTAGTTATAAATAAATTTGCCAAAAGAATTCCTTAATTCTTAGATATTCTCTATGGTAATCTCATGGCTCTGCACTGTTTTGTACAATGTACCTTGAGCGATAAGGACAGAAAATATCTTTGATAGGCTTAGTTATTAAAACCAATGACTATGTTTGTAGTCAAGGACAATATAATCAGTGTTCACCAATACCTGTCTAAAGTAGTTCAAATTAGCATAGCTTCTACTTTCCTTGGTAATAGTATCAGCAGAAGTTACAGAAAATTATTAAGTATGCACTACCTAAACATAAAATTTCCATTCTGAGCAGTTTCATCCTTGGGAATTAAATGCAAAGTTAAAATAAATAAATAAATAAAAAATTCTTGCTCACCATAGAAGAACTTTTTAATAAGTTTAATTAACACCAACCCTTTAGAACAGGACAATTTTTTTCAGTATTAGAAAATTAACAGAATAAGATAGCATCTAATATAGTTTATTCATCTTTTGCCAAATGTTTCCAGTACAGAAGCTGAAAAATATAATGATTTTAATTAATCTAATGATTGAATGTGATGAGCATTTATTCCTCTCATTGAAGCCAACAGGAGTTACTAAAGCTGGGCAGCTTTGAACAGAAGGATCATTTCCATACTTACAGATTTTGGTAAGTAACTCTAAGCTACCTACATTTGAAAACATTGGTCTCTGGAAATCTACATCTCCCTAGTGACAGCACACCTTCAATTCCAAAACTTAAATCCTTATAAACTGATATATCCATGCTGAATAGACTTATTCTGGCTTCATGTAGTACTGGGGAAGCACATGGTGCTAAGCAATTAAAAAAATATGCTAAACCCATACTACAGTTTCTACCCCAAAGAGTTGAAAGGGCACAAGCTATAAAGCACAGGAAATGCAAAACACAACACAACACAGACAGAATGACAAGTGGTTGGTATTACTGAAATGCGTTACAAAATAAGTGGGTTTTCAGGAGTTTTTTGAAGGAGGATAGTGAAGGATCTTTACGTACGTTAATTGGGAGGCTGTTCCATGTGTAGGAGGCAGCGTGGAAAAAGACACAAAGTTGGGAGTGAGCAAAACAGACAAAAGGGGAATTAAGAGCGATGCTTGGGAAGTGCTGACGGTAAAGGAAATGAGGACCAAGGTTAAGCCAGAACCAAGAGTGCCTTGAACATGGCCAACTTTATGCAAGGGAGGAAAAAATTCCTGGCAAAGGCTTAAGAAGCGAGGAAACATGGGCAATTATACAGGAAAGGAGAAATGATTTGTGTAGCATGTCCCATAGAAAGAAAAAAAAAAGCAACATGAGAGAGAGTTAGGAAGTGGGAGACCAGTTCATATCAAGTACCTCATTGTGACAAACATTTCAGTCTTAAATAATAGAAAATAATTAACTTCACTGAGATTATATCCAACACCCAGCCATATGTGAGGAGTGGCAAGAACATCAAACTGCAGTGATTCTTCATCTAAAGCTGTTAAATCATGTGAAAAATAACTATGTAGTGTAAAAACCACATGCCCAAAGCAAAATCTAATGGAAAAGGTTAGAAAAAAAAGGTGTTTAAAACACACGGCAAAAAATGTAGCAGTAAAATGTGTTTGCTATGACTGCTCCATAAAATGGGTAAACTCATTTAATGCATAAATAAATTCTGTCATACAGCGGTTTAGCTGATGCATTTCTCTTCATCATCACTGCCACCAGTTATGTAAAATACACAAACTCTCAGTGTCCACTGAGCTTTGATTAAGAAAACTTTCAAAATACAAATCTGCTAGCTGATAAGAGAAAATTAAATATCTTTCGAGCTTTTGCAGGGGAATAAATTACCATGAATTTACTTGTTCTGAGCCAAAAGTACCTTTTTGAATGGTCTACTTTCCTTTCAACTAAAATTTTGTTCCATTTACAAGCTCAAGAGCCAAGTATGAAGAAATTGAGCAATTTGCCACTAACATTTGTAATAGCAACATCTATATTACTGAAACTTTCAAAAGTAATACTGGGTTTTATATTACCACCTCCTTTCCTTGCCAGTATTTTCAAAGGAATCATAAACATATCAATTACACTTAGTAAGTGTTGGATATCTTTCAGGTTTCAACACAAATCCAGGTTCAAGCAACTCGCATCTTATCAACAGATGTGGAGCTTGAATATTTGCATTGGAGTTCAAGTCACAATGTCATTCATGTCCACCTCTACAACAGGCTAAACCAAATCATACCATATTTTGCTGAAAACTTAAAAACAGACATCTAAGTCTCTACTCCTCTTCCATGTAATGACAGTCTAGCAATAGGCCAAATTAGCTTACTTATTTGTTATTTTAGTTCCACTCATACTCTATTTAGGATGCAGATGATTGAATGTTGGTCACTTACAACATATCTCAGTCAGAGAACTCATCAAAGCAGTCCCTCTCCTTTTTTAATTTTGTGTATGTGCGTGTGTAAAATGTGAGGAAAAAAGTATTAAATACATTTCCAAACACTGTTTTAGAGGATCTCAATTTAGGAATGCTTTCTTTAACTCCAACTAAATCTTGCAGGAAAATCCTTTTTACTTCAAAATCCAATCTGACTTTAAAAAATTCTACATAGTCTTTGGCAGGCTTTAAAGTGCAAAAGTGACAAGATGTCAGTTAGATCCTTAATTACAGAGTAAGAAATTAATGAACCTCTGCCTATATGAAGGTACATCACACCCATACCAGTTCGAACAAGCTCTTATAACACTACCTCAAACACTCAGGGAAATCTGTACTTACCCACAAATCATGCTCAGCATAATCAAACAGCAGCCAAACCTTTCTGTCACTGTGAGAAAGGAAAACCTTCTGCAATGCAATCACGTTTGGGTGCTTCAACTCTCGTAAAAGCTGCAGAGAAACAGAGAAACTCCTGTTACTTCTGTGTTCATCAAGAAAAGCAAACACACTGAACAGGTCAAATAGCAAACAAACAATCCTAAAACAGGCCCTGGAAGGAAAGATGCTACTGATTCAGCATATTCCAAACAGCACTACCAAACATCAAAATCAGGATGTACACAGACTCCGTGGCATGGATTGCTGTTCTGCCAGCACAGCTGCCCATCACTACCTACCTTTCCCTGTCCTCAGTTCAACACAGAGCTGCCCATCCCACCTATTCATCCTGCTTGCCATCAGTATCTATCTTAAAAGATGTTATCACACACAAATATAACTGTTCTCTTATCAAAGGTGAACATCAGGATTTGAGAATGCCAGAATGAAGCTTGTGCAGCTGGCCCAGTTCTTTGTCTGGACAACAGGGTTCTTGATCACTACATAATTATTTTATTACCAATCATTTTCTTTTGGTTTGGATCCCTACCTCACTTGTGTCAAAGTTCACAGGTGTTGTTCTCAGAATATAAGGGTTTTTTCAAAGAAAAGTTTACCAAAATGAGTTCTCTATTGGTTGTTTCAACTACTATCCTGTAATGCAGAAATAATCCCAAATTTATTTATTGCTTGCCAGAAAGAAAACTAGGTCTTATCACTAATTAGGCAGCATATTAAAGCAGGCACTGTTGCTGAACTCATCCTTCTGCCAGATTAAATCAGTCTCAGAAGGAGCTGGGAAGTGGTACTCCCAAAAACATCATTTCCATGGAATCACCTTTTTTTTTCCCCCTCTCCACAATGTAGTCACAAGAATGACTGATCATTTCTGTCTTGTCTGGAAATTGCTTGCATCTGCAGCACTAGTATATACATTGCCAAGAACCAATTTATAATGGTAGAATAGTAAATTAAGTAGGTTCCAAGGCACATTTGAGAGAAATGAATCTTCCCTTTTTTCACCCTACAGAAAAAGACTCAAGATGTTTATTTTAGGGGAAATAAAAAAAAAATACTAATTTTAAATTATATTCTCTTTTGACTATACAGACATCTGTCAAGACAAGAAATCTAAAGAATATCATAGCTGCTTAAATATATTCTGGTTTTCCAGCAAACAAAATAATTTTTTTTTTTTTTTTACCACGCAAGAAGTGTTTTCTCATTTTTCTTTCTTTCCCTAACCCTGAGCCTCCTTTTCTCCAGGCCAAATAAACCCAGTTCCCTCAGTGGCTCTTTGTAAGACTTGTTCTTTGTTATATTCTGGCTGCCAAGGCTGGGTGACACAGCAGTCAGTGCTTCAGCAGCAGGAGACAGATGAAGGAAATGTCTCTAGGAGTCCAACACACCACTTCAAGCATGAGAGCTCTGTTCGAGCCATGCTGGACTTGCAATGGTGCTCCACACCAATTGGGGGAGGTCAAAAAGGATAATGTAGGGTACAAAGGGTGAGTATGAGCCACAAACACAAACTGTTGGTCAGATTTATGCTTAAAAACCACCCTATCTAGAAACAGATTACAGTAGAAGAAAAGGTGACCACAGGGACTGAACTGATGTAACTCATAGGTATGCAAAGAGTAGAGATGAGGGAAGTCACTCTAAAAGCACTGGAAAGATGTGATCAGAAAGGAATATAGGGCAGAACCAAATGCACAGCTGCAGAAATCAAAACACAGCAAATTTGAGACAAGTGTTTCAATGACAAGTATCGATCTAAGGTTGAGCTAAAAAGAAATGAGGGACTTCGGAAACTGTATTTTCATTAAAGCACAGGTGGAAACCAACAATGTGAAAATTATGGGGACATAGCAAAGCTACTTGCATCACAATTGTACAAAGCTGACCAGAATTTCATCAATATTTACCTCCTACACACACCACATATATCTAACAGACAAGTTATGCACCTTCTTGTGATATGGTTGTTATGCCCACACATCACCACAAACACCTTTCACAAATGTGCATTTTAGCCCTACCTAGACATGGACAACTTCAGGGATGTCATAAATCATTGCCTACAGTTTTCCTGGAGCAGATTGCTGTATAAACTTTAAACAAACAGAACAGATAAATGCAACATAAGACCATATTGTTTTCTTAGAATTTCTGCAGAAGTAAAACAGTTTGAAGTAATCAGTTTGGTTAATTTAAGCCTGAAGTTAGAAGGAAGAAATTAATATTTTGTGCTAGGAATTGAAAGATTCCAGTGTACTTGACAACATCTTGTATTACAAGATAACAACCTGCACATAAAAAGGATCTGCTAGAAACTACTAGAATTTATTACTAAATGAACACAGCATAGTATTTTAATAGTAGTTTAGCCTAGTGTTCCTCTAAAATTTAAATTCCATCATACCTAACTTGAGGTAACATTCTAATAAAAACCTGTGTCTCAGTTACAATACATTTCTTTCTTTCAGCAGCACACAAAGCAGTTTAGATAGAAAGACATCGGGAAGGACTTCATTGGTGAAATCTGTGCAGCTTTGACTGTCCTGTGCAATGGTTTTCACCTAAACATATGATAATGATTATTATTAAGATTATTATCAAGAGAATTGTACAAGCATCCTTGCTTATCACTTCCCTTAGCTGATGCCACAGCCTAATGTTTAAAATCATGCTTTTGGATAGCCCAAATAGCATGGAACAGCTTCTAGGATTCCCAGATGGCTATCTGCTATATGCAGAATTGCTAGTAATTTCTTCAGTTGTCTCATGAATAACAAGTTCTCTATGATGGACACTGTGAGAATTTCCCTCACAAGTGAATGTCTCTTACAGCAGAGGAAGGGGAAGGGGAAGGTCATGATGTGAAAGTCTCTGATGCCTGAGAAAAAGTTAAGTTGGCAACAACACTGGTATAGAAGCTTGAAAGCACTGGAAATGTGAAGTATCAGTATTCATGCTGAAGTAGACTTTGCATGGAAAATCAAAGTAAAGAGTAAAGGTTGTCTAGCCAGAGAAGAAGCACAAGAGAGTGTACAAGACTAAGGAAGTAAAAGTGGGATATCATAAAACATAATGCAAAAATAAAAACATGAAATATTTTACCTCAGGTTTTAATAATAGTTACGTAACTGATCATGGAATGAACAAACACACAGATAATTGAAATGCCTCACATTTAAGAAAGCAGAAACTAGCACAAGTCATATACAAGCAAAACTCAGAGGTGATATCAGATGATTAGCAAATAGATCACATACATTCAAAAAAAGGACACAAAGGAGCCAAAGCATTTGGAAACCTGTGAATCCAAAGCACACAAAAGACCAATTTTGAAACAATGAACACAAAGAAAAATGTGTGAAAAACAAACTACCCTGACTTTCTTCTCTGATAACTGATTTTCTACACAAGCAGAAGACCTGTGCTTAAATATCAACCTTGTAATAGTTTTAAGTACTTCAGATGGGAAAGATGACAACTGGAATACGTGTAACGTGAGCAAGAAACTACCTAAAAGTGCAGCTGACAATGGGACACATTTCAAGGTAAAGTAGCTCTACATATTAACTATTTGGCAAGTTACCAAATAAAAAGTATTGTGTTTATTAATAAAACCCATCTTAGTATCAACATCATGTGTGAATGAAATTATCCGACTAAATAAAGACAGGATTTCCAAGGAAGAAAAGGAATGTGATAATGCATCACCTTTTATGCTACTTTATTCTGTGACCAAGTAAACAAAGAATAACAGAAATGAGATTAAATTAACAGCACAAAATCTGAATTCAGGTACTTAAAAACTAACCAAGAACCTCTGCTATAGACTGAAAAGTCGTCAGGTGCAAGCGACAAAAGACAGAAGTGGTTTGACATTAAACAATGAAGAAAATTAAGAGGGTAAATCTCATATTAGATATCCCAGTTGAGGTATTTACAGGAGAGAATGGGATGTAATGATATCAATTCATAAAAGGCTTCTATGATAAACTTTTTAAATACTATATGCGGTTTTCTCTGCTCAAACACCTCCCCCTCCACACCCACACCAAAGACAAACTCACCCTGAAAGAAGGAAAGGGTGACCAAAGGAGCAAAACAACCTATCCCTCAACAGGGAATTCTCAATTACTCTAACTGATCAAATATTGAAAGGAAGTAAGATGGATACCCACTAAAATACAAAGACGTGACCATCAATGATGAAAGAAATCATTACACTAGATCATAATCATGGCTGAAGAACAGAAAGACGTCTAATAAGAGATAAAATTACCCTGCAAGATAGCATCTCATGAATGGGAAGGTTCAGGAATATCTTCTCAGTAGCAGGGAAAAATAGTATATCACATTTGCTTCTTGATCAATATTAGAAAACAAATTTACTGGATTAATTTGATATATGCCAGCCACTAGATTCACTAGATAGATGCCTCTGCAATGCACGCTTTTGCAGAAGCCTTCATGAAAAATGGGTTTAGTGAGGTTTTACTGATCATCTCCAGCAGATGGAAAAGATGATTGACAGCAAGCTCCTTCAGCAATTTGGTTTAAATCTTGAACTGAGCCTGCAAATTTATCACCATATAATGCAAGCTCCTTTTACGTGAAGTATACTAGCAACTGGGAACTCTCTTGTTCTTTTGAGATATGTAAAGTTCTCCCTTTTTCCTCCCAAAGTGATAGACAACTTCTGTGAATGGGAGGAGAGTTGCAGTGCTACCAATATAAACAACATGATCAATTATGAGGGCATTTAGCATGTTTAAAAACAAGTCAAACAGTACATTCGTCAAGGAAATAAACCTCACACAGAAATACTTTTACACCACAGGATGAATAATGCTTTGTAGCTACCACTTACAAAAGCAGGGTGAAGACACTTTCATCTCACTGTGAAGGAATCCTAAGAAAAATTAGAGAAAACAGAAAGACAAATAGTGCTCTCACTACTGACACTACTAAATCTTGCAGCAAACGTATTTCTGTGTCAGTGATGACAAAACCCATAACCATCTTCAGAAATTTATTCAGAGGGCAATCTCATCTAAGAGGTGTACCTACTTTTCACACAGTTTACGTCAGTCTTTTGATCTATGTACTTAAACTGATCTGGAACAGTACTGGTAGTTTCTTTGATGGAAATGCACACTGTACTGCCTTTAACCGTTTTCAAGGTTAGAACCAAAACCTTTAACAGGCAGAAATGTGGATCACAAGAAATCACAGGAAAGACCAAAGCATGAGTCTGATTGCTCAAAAAAGCAATCGCACATTGTAGAATTTTAAAGCTGCCTCTTGTGTGATGAATCTATTTGAAGCCTCTAGGGTCACTCAACTTGTTTTTTAATTGAAGCTGGGCTTTTCAAAGAAACATAAAGAACATCATTTTACGTCTTCAGAAAGTCTTCTAAAATACCAACTGGTTTAGATGTTATAAAACAATACTGGATCCTCTCCTCTGTGTTATTAATATTATCCTTTCCACATGGACCTTCTGCTGCCTGTTATCATATCAAGCTCATGCTGCAGCTTTTCCCTCAGGGAGGTATACATGGGCCTCTCAAAATAAACCAAACAAAAAAACCCAGACAGCTATTCATTTTATTAAACATGTAAGAACAATCCTTTGCTAACTGTGCTATAGATCTTGAAGTTGATGAGAAGTTACCAAGAAAAGAGAAGGGAATGCAAACAGGGTACCACATTAGAAAACTACTCAAAATTCATCTTTGTTTAGTGATCCAATTGATTCTGAAGTTTGGGATTTTACAGTTTGGATTCCCTTCTGTACTTGGAGAAATTACAATTACAGAGTTACTGCATAACTGAAGTACCAAAAGTCTTTATAGTAATACCTTCAAACAGAGCAGGTATGGAGGGTTTGTTTCCAGCTTTAAGTTGTCTTTAGCTGACACATAAAAGATCTCAAAGAGATGCAGACAACATAAAAATGGACATGGAGATACAATGATATACATACATACAAAAAAAAAACCTAAGAAGAAAGGTAAAGTTTAAACATTAGCTTAACCCTGCTTCAGAAAGTACATATTCTTTGTACACTAGTCTGGTAAGCCTGTCCTTGGACAGCCTTTGGCATGCAAAACCAAGTAGGGGAGGTAGAGGAAAATGCCAAAAATTAACTGCCATTCTTATACAAATTGCTAGGAGTGCTGCCTGAGTTTACAAGGCACACTCCAAATTAAAATTAACAAGCTAAAATATTTCAAAACAGATGCCAAGCAGAGTCTATGCAGACTCTCTTCTTCCCTCTCATTCTCCTATACATGCACCCACTTTTCACCAGTTTGATCCCAAACAGTCCTTCCTATTGAAAGATTCCTCCAAGTATGCTCTACACATTCTTCATCCTTCTTTCTTCACACGTGCAGTCCAGGGACTGTGTGCTTTAAAGAGATGCAAGGGCTCCAAACTACCATACTTGAAAAATCAAGTATGTTTAAAAAAAAAAAAAAAGACAACTAACAGGATCTAGCCAGTAAACTGCCAAATGTCAGGACAGGAAGAAGACAAAAATGTGCCCCACCCTCCTCCTATGAGAAGGATTAAGAAAGTATTTATTCTATAAATATTTTCATTTCAGGAGCTGAAAATGCTCTGGCATTGCTAAATAACATTATTATTCTGAAACAAAAGCTTGGCAAAAGACTTCTTGTAAATATTACATTTTAACTAAACTAAAGGAATAGAAACTAGGATAACTGCATTTTCAATTCTTGAGGTTCCCAGCAAAAAAAAAAAAAATTATCTTTGGCATATGTCTTGAAGCACATGGGCAGAAATACAAGTATAAGAATTCTTTCCATTTCTTACTTACCGGTATCATACACCATGGCACAGACTTCTGAATACAGAGAAAGGACTACTGTAAAATTACTTCCAAAACAAGAAATTTCTTAATTTTTAATACAACTATATAAGGAAATGCTGACATTAAGGTAACATAATATCAACTTTGCTCCAGTGCACATATTAAATATATTATTTATTTTCATGTCTTTTCTACAAAATACATCTGAATTATTATTGAATTTGTGCATCTTCCTAAAGGAAACCTCATTTCCTTTAGGACAATTGAATTCTACACTCTCTCTTCTGTTAAAGGCAGCTGTGTGTTTAATTTTGGTCAGTCTTGCAGAGATTTAGCAATAACCATTCTCCTCCTAACTGAAAGGTATAGATAAGTTAAAGCTCTGTCTCTCGCTACAGAGATTTTTCTCCTTATTTGGCCTACAATAAAAGAACATCCAACTACTCAGATAACACTAACAACTAAATTGAAAACATCTATAGAAAATAACTTGCTAAAAAGTAATAGGGAATGTTTGTCCTTTCTGAAGATTTTAAGATACCCTCAATTTGCTTCTAGGCTGACTAGAAATTTCTTCTGCTACTGAGAGGATAAAGAAATTTCCTATCAAACTAACAAAGACTCTTAAACCTAAAGCTATATTAAAATGTTACAATGAAGCAGTGGGAATTCAACACATCACTTTGCTAATACCTCTTTGAAATTCACAAGCAGCATCATACCATTCCCCAAACCTACACATTCAGCCCAGGATTTTAAACTGCACCAAGTTTTCTCTTGCAGGTCTTATTCTAACATTTCCACACTTTTCTGAATTCCTGGCAACCAGTTATCACCTTACGCTAGCACTGTATCTCACAGTGAATAAACAGTGATGGCAACTGAGGTGTTCAAAAACTCTTGCAGAAGGGCAAATAAGACGAGTATACATCAATTCTGATCAATCGTCCATTTTCCAAAGTAGATTTTCCTCTCATGAAGACTTCAGAAAGATAAATGTCATATGATCCAGCATAAGAGAAACAATGTTTTAGCAAAGAATGGCCAAAAAACATGTTTTTTCAGCCTCTATTAATTATGGCACCACAGTGATGCACCTCTCAAGAGGTAATAAATTTCTAACCTATGCAAAATATTGGGCAGGGATTGCAATACTATCCTGTAAAGATAATATTTTTACAGTCCATTTTTCCCCTTTAGTCCTACAGTTTACTTATCTCCTCTGCTTAACTGGCTTTTTGATTACTGTTTTTATTATTAAAGCAATTTTTAATTTTTGTGATAATCTGCCATTTTCCACAGTTTATACAGTACAAACTGTATAAATAGAAATTGTGAAACAAGTTATTTGAAGTTACTATTAAAAAAAAAAAATCTACATATTGAAAAAACTTCCACCCAACAACTTCATAGATCTGAATAGTGACAATGACCAGCGTCCCAACCTGGTAAATATGTCTGCTGGGCTCAGAGAAAAGTGCAATTCTGTGCCTCTACTTCTGATCCTGAAGTTCTTTATCCTAAAGTAAGAAAATTTCCCACATTTGCTAGAACCAGAATGCATCAAGTGTGACAATGTTGAGCTGATCCAACACCTATACCCAAGATCCGAAGTCTCTGCCAAAACTACCTGTAAAATTCAGTATGTGAGTGGTTCTCTTAGATGATGCATAACAGATCTGGCTCCATAGTAAATTGGTTGTGGGACTGCCAGCATCTCCTCTCAATCTGACAGCTCAAACAACAAAGCACTCCCACCAAGTGGCAAACCTGGCTTCAGTCCTCTCCACTACTCTGACCTGCTGAATGTGAGAGGCACAGTGCCTGGAAAGACACAGCTCGAGCACTGCAGGACAATACTCCAGGTAAATAGAGGTGACTCCCAATAGCCTGAAGGAAGGCATGCCAGTGCTGGAAAGAACCAAAAAAATGCGGCTTCTCAAGTGTGCATGCTGCATGTTACAAATCCAACTTCAGAATTTAAATCTATCCCTGCTTTGTAAAGGACTTGGTGTATTATTCAAGGTCAGGTGTGCTGCTACTGAGTATTGTCACATCCAAGTTCTCAACTTGCAGGCAATTATTTTTCCAATACAAAAATATACAGGAATATAAAGCGTTATAGTGACACAACAGTCTAACAATAATTTATCATTTCCAATAGCATATTAAGAAGGCACTCTTCTGATAATACAAAGTATTAACACAACACCCTTTTGTGATTCAAAAACTGTTTGGAAAAAAACCAACTAACTTGGCTTAACTTTGTATCCAGAGGCTGTATGCTAGATCAGGTATCAGCTATCCTGTGTTGTGGTTTAGGAATGGTATTCTCCAATTTAGTGTTCCCTCCAAAACCACTTCAAACTATGTATCGCTCATTCACTCCTCCTCTTCCCCCTCCCTTCTGAGAATTGCAAGCACAAAAGGCAAAGAGCACGGCTTGAGATAAGAACAATTTACTGGAAACAGCAATGAGGTAAGAAAAGAAACAGTAAGGGCAACAAATATTAATAACAAAAGCGTACAAGAGAGGTGAATGATTCATCTGCAAATACTCACCACCACATCACAGGGAGTCTGACAACACACGACCTCTTTACCCAGACCCAAAAGGGACCCCCTTCCCCCATTCCTGGAAAATGGCATGAGGTGGCCCTTCTGCTAAAATTAACCCTGCCATGGCCAGAATCAGGACACCTGTCTGCCTAAAGCCAGCATAAAGTCCATGCTCTGAGAAACTCAAAAGAAATTAAATCAAGTGCCTCTGCCCCAATCTGGACCAAACCAGAAGGCTGATCCAGTAATAAAACAGCCAGAATACAATTCCATTATACACCGTTTCCATGATGCTCAACCACAGAAACAGCAGATGTTTCATGGAGGAATAACACAGTCTTGTAGATCACATCAAGTTTTCAGTGACACTATTATGTGACAAATTGTACGTATTTTAGCATTTAAGGATTAAAAGAAAATACTACTTTCATAGTGGGAAATGTGGGAAAGAAAATGTGGGAAAAGAAAAAAGAAAATGAAGGGGGGAAAAAAAAAAAAGGGAGAAAAACTCCTAATGATTATGCTTCATATGTACTCATTCTACTTACTCCAGACTGGGATGCAGGCATTTAGATACATAATTTATAGTTACAGTCTTCTTTAAATAGAAAATTAAATCAAATCAGAGGTATGAATTCAAAACCTATCAAGCATATTAAACCTCTTTTCCTTATGGGAATCCAGTTAAAGCCGCTTTAGTTCTGAATGACAGCATCCATTAAACTTTGATGTACTTCAACTGATGTGCTTTAATGTCTCAAACGTCTTACCTCTACTTAAACAAGCTAATATACAAGCCTGTAGTTGCAAGTGTAAATTGAGTCTAATACCACAATCCAAATGAGAAACGTGCCTGTAGACAGGAAAAGATAATGTATTATTTTTGGGATTTAACTTCCTTTTATTAACTTGGGTTTGTTTAAAATAGGCAAAGCTGAGCACCTAGTTTCAAAATCAGGTTTGTTGTATACTGTTTCCAGATAAGATTGATTTAGAAATATTACTCTTTTAGAGTTTTTACTCAAAAATTATTTCTATAATTGGTCTGTTGACAGTTATTTACAACAAATTCAGCATTTCACTCTGGAAGCACAACACTAGAACACTCTCAGTGTTCATTAATATGATTATCTGTTCTGCTTTTGCTCATAGGTTTCCACTTTTTACCCAAATTTTCTGCAATCTTTAGCCACACATTAGACAAATCTAATGTGTGAAGCAAGCTTAAACAAGGTTCTTTGGCATTCTCCCAAGTCATTAAACGCCTACCACAAGATTCTTCTCATACTCTCACGATCAGACTGCAACTGGATAAAAAAAAGTCAGTTTGTAATCTAAAGCCTGCTATTTCCTCATTCTTCTATTAAATATGAAAAATTCTTTAATGAGACAATGAATGCAGCAAAATTGTATACCTCTCAATGAGGACCAATGCAGTTTGGGAAAGCTCAAAAGGTGGCTTAATGCAAATAACAAAATTTAGTGAGCAAAGAGATAAAAATATAAACCAGATATGGTAAATATGCTCTTACAGCAACCCACAAGGACTCAGAACATGAGTTTTGTGAGAGAGCTTTGGAAACAACAGCAGGCTGTTATTAGATTAAGAAATTAGTAACTGGTTAATATTTACCAACATAAGAAATTAAGCGTGCGGCACTATGCATTTATCTTCCACTGACTATAACCCTTCTCTAAAGTAACTTCTACTGCAAGCAAACTTGCAGTAGTGAACTGAATAGTGAACTGACTAAAAGCCATGCAGCCCTGAAAACAACATACCATGAACACTCACATTAAACTTTCTTCCTGAGAACTGTCTACAGACACTCTCCCAGATGTTATGCAGAAATGAGTAATTGGAAATCTCTCAAGACTCTCAAGACCTACAACAGAACTCTTCCAGTATCTCATTAAGTATGCAATTAGCAGCAGCAAATAACATTTTTCTAATCCCAGCCAAAATTACAGCATTAATTTACGTGCAACCTCCTTCTGAAACAGCAACTTTGAACTGCCTGAAGGAAAAGAAGTACATCTTTCAGAAGTTAGGTAAATCTGTTACACAACAATGTCATGATCTGCTAAGAATACAGCAAGCCTCCTGCATGTTTATTGATTCTAATTTTCCAGTCCAGATACTAGTGAACAACTGATTATAAACACAAACCATTTTGCCATTTATAAGAACACCACTGCAATAAAAACACAAAATATATGTGCATCCCTAGTCAAAGAAGTAAGAGCTGTTGTACTTGATTAAGACTCAAAACTCATTTCAATTCTACTTACTATCCTATCCGTGATGAAGCTGAGCCAAACACCAAGTAAAAGAACAGGTTGAGCAGTGCACAGACAGTACGAGCCTTTTGTGATATGAGCAGTCAGCTTCCAGTAACCCACTGGATCAGGGATTTAAGAACCAGAGATCGGCTATCTCCCTTCAGTTGACCCAGCTCTTCTTTTCTGATAAACACTGAATAGCAATTCCCTAATTAACTTTTCCGTCTAAGTCTGTGATTTTAGGTCTCCCACCTCTTCCTTCAGCACCCCTCCCTTCCAACCCACAGATTCCCAGTCTATTTTGTCTCTGTTCAGACAGAAGTAATTTTGTATCACCAACCTTCTCTCTACCTTTACTAGTACTACTGTATCCTTTCTAAAGTGGAAAGAGATCAGGATAGCACAAAGACACTCATCAGAACACACCAGAGATTTATGTGGTTGACCAAATCTGATTTGCTCTCAGGGTTTGACTTCACAAACTCACTTGAAAATCATTCTAGTGACTTTGAATTTGCTTTTTTGACTGCTCCTTATCTTGGAGCTCTTTACAGAAGAAGAATGACAAAGATTCTCTCCGACCCTCAACCTGCACTGAAGTAATGATCATTTAAGAAGCCACTGCTGTCTGTAAACAGGTAGGATAGTTTCTCTCCCATTTCTACTACATTAAAATTCAATGATGATAGACATAAACATAATTTTCTTATACAAGCTGCACAGTATTACGAGATCTTCTGCACTTCTGCAAAGGTTAGCAAAGAAAAAATCAGGCTAAGCAATTTTTTATCAAACTGCCACCTGGTGCCTCATTTTCACTTGGGGAAAAAAAAAAAAAAAAGATATTTGAGCATACTCTGTAGAAAGACCTTTAGAGCTATTAAATGATGCAGGTCAGAGACAGCTCTAGCACTAAAACAAAGGAGAAAATGTCCCTCATTTTTCTCCTGCTAAATTCAGTCCCTGAGGAGAAGGCTGACTTTTTCTGGGGCAAGGGACACGAAACTCACTCCAGAAAGTGCAGAAGTAAAAAGAAGGTGATGGAAAAGCTGATCAGGAGAACCATCCCAGGGAGAAGGAACTCAGCATGGAAGCCTGCAGGAGGACAGGGACACAGGTGCATCTTACTAGCTGCTCTGCTCAGCAACACTGTGAGCAGGAGAAATGGCAGAGCTGGAAACAGAAGTGAAGATAACGGCAATACCTTGGAGAAAGATGCTAGACCATGGGAAAAGGATACACGGACCACAGTATCAGTGGTGCGGAATGCAACTGGCTGTGGAAACAGCGGTGGGGCGGGGAGCAAGGAACACTAGCAAAACTGAAGAGGGAAAAAATGGTGTTGACGAAAAGTGAGAAATGGAAAAAAGAAGTGTGAACATGAATGAAGGAAAAGAAAAACAAGACTGAGGCAAAAGTAGTGGAGCGGAAAGCAAAGGACAAATACAGAAAAACGCCAAGGGAGACACACAGAAATATGTTCAACACAGCAAATACTCCTCCTAACTTTGCCATAAAGTCCAGAAGCCCACCAACCCTCTGGCAAAAGTGCTCTCCTGTTCTCCTCTTGTAAGCATTAGTTCCCATGACAGTGAGGTTATTTAAGATGGCAGGCTGCATTGCGAGCAGAAGGTCAGAAAGAAGAAAAAATGAGGCATAAAGGAAATGAACCGGTGCAGGGAAAAGAAGGGGCATAAGGAAGAAGCTTCTATTTCCAAGGATAGAAAATGGAAAAATATATAGTACTTTTGTCAAATTCTTTTATTCTTTGAGCATGACTTTCAGGAATAAAATCAGTCAGAATGATTTGTATGAAAAGGGGTGGTGGAAAAAGAGGAGGGCTCAAAGTGTGTGTCAAGGGTGATGAGAAGAATCTGGGACTGGCAATATGTGATACAATTGAACTGCAAAAATAGAGAAAACTCTCATGAAATCAGGTGGAAAAACAGCAGACACTGAGTAAGATTTTATTATAAGCACTCTAGAATACAAAAGAAGTAGCAATAGTAGTAAATATTGCTGCTGACAGACCCTGTGATAAAATAGGGAAATGCAAAGAGAATCAAAAACTGTATCAACAGAAGAAAAGCAAGAAGGAATGATGTCACAAATGAGAAGCCGTGACTATTTACACACCAGATACCATAAGGAGGCCTAAGCAACAGAATATGAAGGATACTACAGAACGAAGAAACTGTACAATAAAGAAAAGGTTTGGAATAGAAATTAGGAACAACAATGTTTGAAAAGCCAGGAATCAGAGTCAGAGGAAGGATGACAAGTAAAAGATTAAAAGTTAATCTTAAATGCAAGGAGTCTAGTAAAAAGATTTAAAAACCCTAGAATTAATTTTTTTTTCCTACTCAGACTGCAAAAGTTTTACAATGGTTATTGAAGTAACTGAATGTAGTAAGACATTTTGTCCCAATCAACATGTCACTACTATACAATAGGATAACTCAGCCAAATAATCTAAGAAGAGCAACATGCACTTTGTTTCCACTCATTATGACATTTTCCACAGTTAGATAAAAATCAAAACAGCATGTCCTTTATCAGAGGGGGAAAAAAAAAGAAAAAAGAAAGAAAGAAAGCAGGTCAAGGATTCTTCCTTTATCCTATTACTGCCAAGACAAAAAACATGTTTTTGCAATGCCCTACCTAAAAAACAGAATATTTGCCTTTTATATTTGGCAAGAAGCATGGAAAAATTCAGGCAATGGGCCAAATCTTTTGTCTAAAATGCATGATGTTGTGGCTTAGCTTCTCTAAGGACTCACAAACAGTGCCCTTGGTGGGGTCCCAATGCCTTATCTTTTTATTTAATACCCAAAATCAGATTTTTCTCTCAAAAGTATAAAAGTATACACCTCCCACCAAATCTCTTATAAAAGACAAGAACATATCTTACACTGTAAGGACTACAATAATCTCCCAGGCTGACAAAGCCATATCCATAAAGAAAACAAACACTTGAATCCATACATGAAGCTACTTTAGCACAACTTCACACAAAAACAAGGCACACTGCTGTTGAGTGCTGCAGTGAAAGAGCTCAGGCACTCTCGTTCCACACAGTCCCCTTCAGCTCCTCTGTTTCTTGCCACTGTTACCACCTGCTTATCTCAGCACACACAAGTTGTATCCCCATTTAAACAACACGTAGTGGGTTTTCAGGTATACACGTTTATATGGTTTCCTTTTTTGCCCTAGGTTTTAATAGCACAGTGTCTGAGTTGCTGTGCTTGGATTTTGCCAGAAAAAAAAAAAAAGAAAACAAAAACCAAAAAAAAAAAAAAAACCCCACCAAAAAAAAAACCAAACCCACCCCTCCAATCTCAGAACAGATTTGTATCACTTAGAAAAGTCCCTCCATCTCTTTCTCCACTTCAAGCATCCTTTTAGCCCCTGCCTTCAGATTTTTAGGTATTTTAATGAACAAAATAAATTAATGTGATCAAGAAATGGGACTCAGTGGATCATGAAAGAGACACTACAAATATCAAATAAAAAGACTGAATGGTATGGAGGAAAATGGAATAATAAATGGAAGCTTGAAAAGGTACACTGATGAGTGCTATATTATAAACTGCAAATATTTTTTAGAAACCTCATTCAGGAAAATCCATGCGAGGAAGATTCCCTCCTTTAAATTTTCTTTACTATTCACTGCATATGAATTGGACTGTATGCAACAAAGCAATTAGTTTAAATACTGCCAATACTCTCACTGGTGATAATTGGTTGCTTCTTGCAGGAACATCTGTTCCATCTTTCTTAAGAAATGGAGTACAGACCCTGTTACCTAGACAACAGAATCCTTCTGAGCATCGTGCACTATAAAAGGGCAATATCAGCTTAAGTCACACTGCACAGTCGCTCTCCCCACCACTCCCTTATCACCGCTAATGCAGCCAAATGCTGTGACTTTTTAACATTAAGCCCATATTTATTAGATCACACACACTCAAGCCCACTTTCACATGCACTAAAAGCAACAGCTGTGTCACTGTCCTTTGGCCAAGCAACAGTCACTTTGAGGCGCTGTATTCAGCCAGTTTCCACCACAATGACTGCCAAGTTGCCAAGCTGAAAATGCTGCAGCTTATGAATACTCTGAGAGCAAATCTTATCAAATCTAGAATTCTCAGCTCAGTCTCCTTGAATGCGGTGCATAAACAGTCACTTTCACTGCCATCTCCCTTGATTACTGGAGCTATTCTAGCACTAATGAGACTCATCCCTTACTGGTGCTCACTAGTGTCCTCCAGCCAAATTCAGGAGACAAGCAGCAGACTAAATTTCGAAGATGCCTTTTGTTGCCTTAAATTCATTACAATTCTATAAATATTGATAAAATGTTAACAACAATGAAGTGCACCAGATGACCAAATTCCTTTGCATGCTTTAGCAAGATGGATGGATTTAATTTTTCCCATATGCATGCAATGGAGGACCAACAAACACAGAGGCTGAAATTGTAGAATCACTAAGGATAAAGAGGGGCTTTTCACAAGAGCACGTAGTGACAGGACAAGGGGGAATGAATTTATACTGAAAAACAGTGGGGTTAGATTAGATATTAGGAAGATGTTCTCCACTGTGAGATGGGGTGAGGCACTGGCAAAAGTTGCCCGGAGAAGCTATGGATGCACCATCCCTGACAGTGTTCAAGGCCAAGTTGGGTGGGGCTTGAAGCAACCTGATCTAGCGGAAGGTGTCCCCACCCATGGCAGGGGGATTGGAACTAGATGATCTTTAAAGTCTGTCTCAACCCAAACCATTCTATAATTTTATGAAAATAATCCCAGTGAGACAGGACTACAGATCTGTTTTCCAGTCTCATCTGTGTTGGAAAAAAAAAAAAGCATAAGTTCTAGAAGTACTGAAGATAAAAAATAAAAGCTTGAAAATGCTCTGAATTTGAAATGTCCAGAAGAAGCAAAAATTAAATAATCCATCTGGCCTTAGACTGAGAATCTGAACAATGGAGATAGCTGAAAATGATTAAAACATAAAATCACAGTAGAATTCCTTATTTTGACTGCATTTTCAAATGTGAAACAGTACAAAAAACAACTTAGCAACAATAAAGTATTTCAAAGGCTATAACAATGTAAAATGTAAAGCTGCTAAAAGTATAACAAAGTAAAATGTAAACTGCAAGGATCACCCATCCTCAGAAAAATTAAATAGACCAGGTAAAACCTAAGCAAGCAGAAAATCACTAATACATAACAAATATAACATGTCAAAAAAGAAGAAACAATTATTAATCTAAAGTGCAAAGATACTAAGGCAAATGAGGATACTGAACAAACCCTGGAGTTTGGTCAGAGAGATATCATTAATCACAGCAATAAGAAGCTTTTTTAGGGTAGGAGCTTAGAGAAATCAAAATGGATCCAAGATAGAACCAGCAGACACGAAACCACTGTATTGCTTGTAAATATTAAAGACATCTGGAGATAAAGGAAAGCAAGGGAAATAGTACAAAAGGCAACTGAGGTAAAAAAGAAACTAAAATAAACTAATAAGCAAGTGAAAATATGGAAAGACAATAACAGTTGAGAAATAAACTCTGCAAGGGCTATGGGATGGAGTAAGTTCATTAGCACAGAAAGGAAAGGCAGGGACTCAAATGTCTTCAAGAACTGGCAGCAGATCTCCTATTTCTTAACTGCCTCCAATCAAAATTGTCCTACTGATAGCTTTTTTCAATATTTCACAAATTCAAAAAACTAGTTTTTTTTTTCAGAAGTATAGCCTGTCTGGACTACATTAACTTCACTATGTTTAGGTGGTGGCATATTAAAACGCTCAAGGTCAAGTACACTTGTGGCCTATTCAAATACCCACAATTTAGTACATGCACTATGTACAGGCAATAGGCAGGTTCCAGGAAACATCCTGACACTGCAGTGACAGAGGAAGCATGGTGTGATGCTCTTTCAACAAGACAGAAGTATTTTGCCAATTAGATGGCCAAATGGAGCAGAGAACAAGACTGTGATGCTCACACCTTTCTTATCAAAAGTCAAACAAAGCAACAGTATCACACTGTAAGATGCATCACGGGACTAAAGACTCCAGGCTATCCACACAGTGTTGTGCTGTTAAGCTGTTAACTAGAGTTTGGAAACAGGAAAGCCTCCCTGTATCTTAAAACCCCCATACATTAATGTCTCAAGTCACCATAAAGACAAGAATAATCTCAGCAGGGTACAGTAGAAGCTGTATTTAAATAGAGCTACTGTTCAGCTTACTACAAAAATAGACACAGAGGTTCACAAGAAAACAAAACACAACACTGAAACTGTTAACATAATGAAATTCAATTAAGTGAATAAAATTTTAGTAGAAGATGACCTTTTGCCTTCAATAACAAAGCTGACTACAATTTGCACACAAAACCTTGCAGAATAAAATATAACTGCAGACTAAAAACACTATCCAATTAGCCATACACAGGGCTGAAAACAATGTCGGATAATGTAACGTAAAAAAGTAACATTTGACCAAATTCCTAGAATTTTTTTCCAGTGATGATCCATTTGCAACCTAGACATCTCTGTTCTGTATTAAATTTACCCAGTTTAGGCACTACTAATAATATTTCATTTCTGCCTCACAGACTCCATGGGAATCAAGAAGTCTCAGGCAGTTTACAGATCTGGGACACCACAGAGACCAGTAAGGATGATATTGTGTTGGGAGTACATTACAGAACCATCTGACAAGGACAGGGAATAGGGTGAAGTCTTCTCTACAGCTCAGAGAAGTCTCTGGACCCATAAGCCATCATTCTTACGAGAAGACATCTACCTCCCTGACACCCACTGGAAGAGCAACGGTGGGACACATGGAATTCAGTTAATTTGGGAGGCTATCAGGAACAACTTCTTGATACACATACTGGAAGAGCCAATAATGGTAGCACACAGCTGTTCTCAAACAATGAAGAACTGGTTGGAGATTGACAAGGTAGCTTTGGCTGTCATAACCATCAACTAGGACACCTGAAGATACTCAGCACAGAGAAGAGAAGGCTCCAAGGAGATCTTCTGCGATCTTCCAGTACCTAAAGGGGGCTTACAAAAAGGAGAGGGATTTTTTTACATATGCAGATAGTGATAAGACAAGGGAGAAGAATTGTAAATTAAAGACAGGAGAGATTTTTTAGAAGTTAGGAAGAAGTTCTTTACTCAGAGGGTGGTGAGGAACTAGAACAGGTTGCCCAAAAAAGCTGTGGATGCACCATCCCTCGCAGTGTTCAAGGGCAGGTCGGATGGGGCCCTGAGCAATCTGATCTAGTGGTGGCATCTCTGCCCATGGTGGGGAAGATGGAACTAGGTGATCTTTAAGGTCCCCTTCAACCCAAGCCACTCCATCATCCTTTGATTCTAAGATTCTGAGTAAAGAAGGCATATAGCAGAGCACAGACCTGGAGCTTCAGGAAAGCACACTTCAGTTCATTGAAGAAAGTGGTAGGTAGCCACAGGAAGCAGTTCTGAAGAGCAAAGTCGCTCAGGAAAACTGGCAGGTCTATTACAAAATACAGGTAAGGAAATCTGTTTGGCTAAGCAGATTGTCAGAGCTCAAATGCAAGTGTATAGAGAGGAGCAGATAGGGACAGGCTACATGGAAGAGTTTAGACATTGCCAAGGCATGTAGGGATGGTGTCAGGAGAGCTTAAGCTCACCTTGATTTGACACTTACACAGGATGTTGAAGGCAACAAGAGCTTCTGCTACTACACTGGTTAGGAAAGGCTGAACAAGAAAATGTGAGCCTGTTTCTAAATGAAGTGGACAATTCAGTAATAGAATTTGAAGACAGAAGTCCCAGCTAAAAAAAAAAATCCATCATCTGAAAAGCCATGTCATTACCTCTTAGCCTGAAGGCATAAAGGCATAAAAATAGTCACATGTAATGTTAAATTAGAGACATTCTAGTTACGCAAAGTCAATATATAATTCAAACTATTTTACAGCTCCACACAGAATAAACTGAAAACACGCTAATTTTACTTGATTACAGGGAAAGCACAAATGGAGGAACATAAGGAAAATATGCAATGTGAAAGAATGAGAAACAGAAAACTGAAAGTTTATGACAAATTCAGAAAATAACACAAAATCTACAAAACATTCCAAATGAAGATTTAAAATATGTAAGTATATATGTTCATTTGTGCGCACACAGGCAATCTTGCAGGGAGTATTTAAGTTTGGCAAGCAATCATTTAAAAATCTTTTCCTTGCATTATCTGCAACTCTGTTGTTCTTTATCTGAGTGATGAAGTAGTTATTTGCTTTCAGTGCATTGCTGCCTAAAGCTTGATCTAAAGCAGTTTGGCTTTGATTTTTTGTTCACTTCAGCTGAAGGCACCAGCAGTTGCTTTTGCATTTTTATGTTCTGAGAGTATTTAGAGAATATCTGAAGAAAACAGCAAATTCAGAGTGAAAATAACTGAGCCTAAACAGCACTGAACAGTCATTTTCCCTAGCTAGCTGCACTGGGAATTTGGATTATATCCTAACTGAAGTCAAGTGTGAAACTCATAGAGAAGTTTCCTCAGCTCACACCATGTTAGAATGGGGCAAAAGCTTTCTTTTTCTTCTTTTTAATGTACTTGCCATAGATTCATTGATATTGCTCTCTTGCTTTGAGCAGAAACATAACTTCAAGAAAAGTAACTGCTGCATAAAAGGAAGTTGCAAATTTTGCATTTAGAACTCTAAAAGCAGCATTTCCCTTTTCCCTTCTCCTCTGCATAATCTTTTCTGTTGTTAAATTGCTGAAGGAGGTGGCTGTACTTAGACAATGGAGCCAACTAGCTGTTTCAGCTGATGCTCTAACTTTTATCCAATTACTTGATATAAATTTGATATAAAATTGTACTTCAAGCTGTGAAACTTTATTTTCATAAACACTACAGTGTATTTATGGACTGATAAAAACATCAACTTACTTGATTAAACAAGAATAGTTTTATTCCACATATTTACTACTTGTGTATTTTTTTATTTAATGATGTTAATTGTTCTTTCAGATGCAATAAAATTAAGAAGACAAAAAATGTCCACAGAACACTTTTGAAGAATAACCAATGCAGGAATTTAAGTACTCCTTTACAAAAAGCATTTAAATTACACAGATTGTAAAAGGTTAGACCATGTAATGCAGAGAGCTCTTATTCTTCCTATGGCATGCAAAACACACATTGTCATGTAGCTGAATGAAAAAAACCTTTTTCCAGCTGATTCATACCCATAAAATCACAATGCACAGACACTTCTAGCCAACGCATGCCTTAGCTCTCTAATAAAAATCCCTTAAAATTTTCTTTTTTCACTTATTTCACTACCTCCAGCTATTGAAAGAGGGAGTGGAGTTTCAAAGTTTCCACAAACAATCTTTTCTAATTAGGTAGTAGAGAACGTATGGGGAGATTTTACATTGCCAAATATTCTACTCATTTATCCTGTCTTGGCACGGGAAAAGAAGTCCTGACATTCAAAAGGAATCTCCTACAGCAAATGTACTCAGGTATGCAGACTTTTTAAAAGCCTTTTCTTACTTAACCTTGCCTCCAACACAGCCAAGGACCAAAGTCTACACAGGTCTACACAACAGCAAATACTGCAAGTTGCTGTGATAGTCACAGACAAAGAAAAGGTTGATACAGCCAAAGCACAGAATTTATACCTACTATGAAATTTCATGTAACTTCACCTGAAGAGAGCCAATAGCACTACAAATCTTCTAAGAGTTTTATAAATACTGAAAAGTATCATTATTCCTGTACAGCTGACTTTTTCCACATTCCTAAGAAATGCAGAGACAGGTCAAAGATGTTGTAAAGCCAGCATGGTCCACAGTCCCAAATTATGTAACTTCATGTTTTGCTCATTTGACCAAGCAATTTCCAACCAGAGAGGTGAGAGCAGCTTGTAAATGATGTGCAGCACCTGACAGAGGTAAAAGCAAGTTTTATTAGCCCTATCAGCAAGGCACAACATGTCCCCTTCAGTCCCTGTGCCACGTTGCCAATGGCACCAGAGAGAAATACAAAGAAAAGGCACAAAGTGCTTCAAGAAGGAGACAGTAAGCCTGGCTGACTTGCTTGGCTTAATTTCAGCACCCCAACATCACAGTATACCCAAAGCCAAGAAGAGGGGGACACAACCCCAGAAGAAATGCCCACAAGGAAAGGAAGGCCATGGACAGAAGGGACACAGAAAAGAACGTAAATACAGTCAGACAGTGCCTTCTTCAAGTGAGCTGACAAACACAAAAAGGTTACAAAGACCTATTATTTAATGTGTAAGGCTCCTAAAACTTTGTCCACCCTCAGAAACCAAAATATTTGTGTGCTGTAGTACTTTGGAACATATACTGCATGAATAGGCAAAAGGCCTGAGAATTATTTGGGCATGCTAAATTGTTCAAATGAGCTTTCAGTAACTCATTTAATATTATAGTCTGTATTTATTTTCGCCTGTACCCATAAATGCAAGCTTGAACACAAAGGCCAACCAATGCTCCCACTACTGTGCCGCAGCATACTGGCAACATTTCAAGGTCTCCCAGAAGGAGCAGTCTTCACTAACAACCAGCACACACAGGCACAGGATGTGGCAACTAAAATGGTTACAAGACCCAGACCCAACATTCACACAGGGTGAAACAGCAGCAATTTAGGGCACTCCTTAAAAAACATTAGGCTAGCAATGATGCTGGTTTGTGGCTCAACTTCTCCCATTTAAATCATCTGCAATACCCTAGTCTCTTTCTTTTCCCTACAGAAAAAAAAAAAAAAAAGCTATAAAACTACCCTGATATAGAAAAATTGAATTAAGTTTAGAATTAAGGTCACCATTTACAGAAAAGATGGCTAGAGGTGGTAATTTATCCTTGGAAGAAGGCAAGTTGCCATTAGTGACAAAAAGCTCGAAAGGACCAGAAGTTGACCCAAGAACATATAGGACTTGACTCAAGTCAGTGGTTCCCATTAAACCTTTAGTAGAGTCAGTTTTGTCTGCAGACCGTGTTTGCTGGTTGGTAAGAATGTTATGGAAGACATCATCAAAAACTTTACTGAAGTCAAGATAAAAGGAATCTACAGCATTCATCTCATTCACCAAGCAGGCATCGAGTTGTAGAAGATGAACAGGTTCATTAAGGATTATTTTTCCTTTAAAAATCCATGCTGACTACTTCCAATCACCATCTTGTCCTGCATGTGTTTGGAAATTATTTCCATGAGGATCTTCTTCATCACCCTCCCAGCAACTAAGGGGTAGCTGACCAACTTGCGGTTCCCCTTATCTGCCTTGGAAACAGGAGTGACAGTTGTTCTCTTCCATTCATCATTATCCTTCTAAACTGAGAGTAGTCTCATAATGAAATCCAAGCAGCTCCCAGCACTTTTGGGTGCAGCTCATCAGGCACCACAGACTTGTGTATGTCCAGTTTGGATGCTCCCTAACCTGGATCTCCTCTACCACTAAGTCTTCCTTCCTTAACTCTATCTCTGGTCACAAGAGTATGAGACTCCTGAAGGCTGGACTTACTGGTAAATATTGAGGCAAAAAAACTATCAAGTACCTTGGCCTTTTCCATACCATTTATTCCCATTCAGCTATAGGCTCATGTTTTCCTTAGTCTTCCTTTTGATATTCATTTACTTGCAGAATCCTTTCTTGTTGCCCTTCTGGTTCCCTGCCAGGCTCAACTTCATGTCAGCCTTGGCTTTTCTAACCCCTATTCTGGCAAGATCAAACAGCAGCTCTGTACTTCTCTTGTTCTGCCTATTGCTGCTTCCAATTCATATATCATTCTATTTCATGTCCAAGTTCAATAAGAAGCTCCATGCTCATCCATGCAGGCCTCCTGTTGCCCTTGCTCGCTTTCCCACTTGCTGGGATGGAATTTTCTTGAGTTTAGACAAGGTGAGCCTTGAATACCATCAAGTTTTCCTAGATGCCTCTTCTCTCCAGGGCTGTATCTCCCAGAATTCTTCCAAGTAGATTTGAACCTCTTCAAATCTGCTCTCCTAAAGTCAAGGGTTGTGACCCTGCTTTCTGACCTGCTCCACTCACTCAGGATCCTGAATCTCATCATATCAGCTAAATAAGCCAATAACTGCACTGAAGTCCTTCCATACTCACGGACAGGATACACACACAAATATTTACAAAGTACTCGGTGAATACTAACTAAAGAAAAGGTGCTTTTTTCTCCTTTTTTATGAATTAATTTTTCCCAAAATCCACAATTAGAAGTTTGTAGTGTCTCTGCTGTGAAAATCAAAGTACTTGAATTAACTTGGATATACTCTCACAGGAATTGAAGCCTTTGGGACAAGAAATGTCAGATAAAGCTTTTTTCCCCCCGGTGCTTTTTTGATAAAGAAATACCAAATTCCATTATGTCTACCGGTTTGCAGACTTTTAAAGTCATAGCTTTTGGTTCTTAACAGATGATGGCCAAGATACTCCACAGGAAAAAATCCTTAACAAATAATACTCCTTTGGTCTGTTTCTTCTGTCTCCACTTCTTGTTCTAAAAAAACCCTTAGATAAAGGTAAGGAAAAAATGTAAAACGCAAAAGCAGCAGAATTGACTAAAATCTTCCTTTCCCCCAGCCTCAGGTTCCAAAATAACCTAATGCAAGTCATGAGCTGAAAGAGACATCACATCCATTAACTAATAATCTCAAAATGAAAACACTGTATTTCTTAATTCCCATTCATATTTCACAGCTCTGCTCTTCAAAAAAACATTACTTAAACCAAGCAATAATCTCCCTCATAACAAGAACACAGAAATAGTTGGCATTTCAGAACACACTTGAGTTACTGGCAACTAATTAGGTTTTTACATACGTGCACAATTCTTTGATGTATAAAGAGGCCTTTCTAATACTTTCACATTCAATACAACAGAATTGGCTGAAATAAGGATTCCTTTAGCAGGGATCACACTACAGTTGAAATAAAGCAACAATCACTTGCCACAGGAACCACTGCCTATATGATGTTTTCACTGACGTAAATCTTCTTCCAGAAAAAGCTCATATGAATAGTGGTAAGAGAAACGTTATGGTTTTTGAAGTCCTAAGCAAAGACAGACCAACTTGATCTAAGTAATGTCAGAAGAGTTGTCTGCCTTTTCCTTGAAGGAAAGTTAGCCAGCAGATCTTATTATGGGTCTCTATGCAATAAGACACACAAAATGGTCTTGGACTGTAAAATTGAATGCCTTTCAGTACAGCAATACATTTCTTGAGTACATTGTCAAGTGTCTTCAGATTATAGAACTACCAAAACATTCTGAACATACATACACAGGACCATGTATACTGGCACCCCTGTCATTTTCTCATCTTCTAAAGTGGGATTTGGGTTTGTTTTGCTGCTGGAGAGTGTGGAGAAGGGTTAAATGCCAAAAGAACTACTCATGACAATTTTTAAATGGCCTCTGTCCAGGCTGATAATCTTTATTTAATCAGTAAACATTACCTTCTTTGTCACCTATCTAAGCCTTTAAATACAAGATAAGCTATTGACGCATTAAATGGAAGCCTGTTTCTCTTTATGGAAAATACACTTGATTTGGGCCTGTTTCTGTATGACAAAAACTTTGTACTTTTTCTTCAAATATTTCACCTTTACCTTTTACACATTTCTAATATTTGATCTGAAATTTCACAGAGGCAAATGCTGATGCGCTGCATTAGCTCAGGTTACAGAGTTTTACAGCAAGGTTTGAAGAGTGAAGTGTAACTCAAGGAAGAATTACCGGAAGAACCACTGAAACCAGTCAAGTAACTTATACAGTAGATGTCAAAATTCACAAGCTGTATTGACTTTTGTACAAAGCTTTACTAATTTAAGAAGACCTTTAAAAAGACTAAAAGAGTGATGTATCATCAGAGTAAAAAAATAATTTCACTCTCTCTCCTTCCTTACATTATTGTGTCCAAGTAGACAGAATCAGCTCCATACCACAGTACTATCATGACAACAAGAAAGTCTCCTTCAGACTATTCCACACATCATCTCCCTAGCAGCACAATTTAAAACAAAGAACAAGAATCCAAGAAACAAAAACCCCTCAATACTGTCAAAACCAATTATAAAGTAGCAAGAATATAATCTAGAACCGATGTTTAAAGAGGATTTCCTATTTCCTCCAAAGGCAGAAATAATAGCAAAAAAATGTCACTGGGTAAATCCTGTGTAAAGTGACTGACAGCAATGCGGCCACCTCTGAAATCCACGAGGGACCTTGACCTTATAGTGATAAGCACTTTAAAAGGATAGCAGTTTTATCTGTTAAGTCTCTTCATACAGAATCTCCATGGACACTACACTAAACAGAATCCAGTGGTTTGTTCAGTTCATGGACATGAGTTTCTAATGCCTCACACTGCATTGCACATCTGAATGTTGTATTTCAATGCAACACTACCAGATTATAAAAAGCTTTAGGCACAATCCTAAAACACATTTCAACGGCTGGCTGCATAGTGACAGCAGTAAGACAAGGTAAATATTTAATCAAGCAAGTGCACTTCTTTTGCAATGCAAGAAATTCCTGCATTACAAAATTTTACTCAGTATCCAGCATTTTGACAGTAATGCACATTTTCAGACATTAAAAAAAATTTAAAGACCAAATTCTACTTTCATATACAAACACTTAATTTTTACCAACTTTGAAGGAATGATAGGCACTACTGTGTTCCCAAGTGTGCAATTTTTGAATCTCTTTTTTCTCTTATGACACATGTAATAAAAATACAGTTAAAGCTGGTTTTCATTTGGATATGATATTTCTCTGTACTTAGCAAAACAAATAAGAAATGAGGAGAACAAATTGTTCTCAGATACTAAAGAACAAGTAACCATTAGTCTGAAATAAAATACTTTATTAGTAAGTGGACTTCTGATGGTAGTTGTAATCTTCCAGAACCTTTTTCCTTCAAGTCATTTTAAAAACATTCCCTTTTTAAACTAAGTTCTTCACTTAAAAATTCGCATTTATATCCCTCTTAACACATAAAAGAAGGTAAAACAAAGTTATATCAGAAAGAAGCATTACTATTATCCAGAAAGAAAGAAAATTATTATTTTAAAAGCTTCTTTAAAAATCTCAGATCTGGATAAACTTCCATTCTTGCACACTTTAAAGAAAATATTTAGATAATCTTTATGTTACTTAGTTCTAGGAAAATAAAATATCTGTTAAATAGTAATGTCAGTAAAAATACTTTCATTTATGTACACTTACTGCAATCTCTCTACAGGCCGACATGGATATCCCTGTACCTTCAATTTGCTTCAGTGCATACTCCTTTTCATCTTTTCTGTACACACATGAAAAAAAAAAAAGAGACAGAAAAATATATTTAGCTCTGACTTACATGACACCAATCAATACAAGTATAACAATGAAACACTTTAATTTGGTCTGGATCAAGAAGCTGAGAAGCCAATCTGCTTTTACGCATAAATTACACTTTGATATGAAAAGCAAGTTTTCTTTTAACAAAGATCTTACAGGTCCCAAACAAAAACTTCTTCATAAAGAAACTTGGTTAACTTGTATCCATTTCTCTCTGAAAACAGACATAATATCTGCAGATAACTGCAAACACAGAATTTCGGAGGACACTTTCCCTGAAATTCAAGGACACTGTCTACTACTGTGAAAATACCACAGTTGTATCCCATGCCTGGAAAACTCTCCTAGAAATATCTGGGAATGGCAAGCTTCTTTCTTGATTTTATGAGCCACTCTCTATCCACTTTTATTTCTGAAATACTACTATTTTAAACTAATTATATAATAAGCACTGACTATGGACAGATCCCTACACAGCATATGGAACTGCATTCTCTGATGTACAAAGACAGAATATGTGAAAATGTTCAGCCCAAACATTGTGCTATCCTTTTAAATAATCACAGTTTGAAGTGATTTGGAGGGACCACCAAAATAACAGGAAAACCAGGTAGAACCTCAAAACTCTCATGATATAACAGAACTGGCCTACAGCATGGTTTTGGAGGATTCAGGTATCACTGACAGATGCCGATAGGCATTGATGCCCCTTTGCAGACTCATGAGTTACAACTCAACAACCCACAAGCCCCTATCCAAATTCCCCATGGCATTTCTGGTAGACCTCAATTCGGCCTTCTTCCAGTCCCAAACAATTCTGTTTTGCCACACTGAAAGGTTATCAACTTGCACTTGCTTCAGCAGCTTCTTTGGCGTTGAACTCCAAACCTGCATACTGCCAGTTTCAGCCTGTTTCCCACCTTCCTCCAGACCCTCTCCCTCCAAAATTCACGGGATGAAAAGCAGCCAAATGAAAAATGCAGGGACAGGATGAGATAACTAGAAATACTAGCCGTCTACACATATTATAAGTAACCACAAGCAAGCATTATTCTTGGTAATTTTCAGTAGCAGCTAAACCCTCAATGCATATCTATAGTTAACACTGAGCTATACTTTTTGAAACAGAATGTTAACAAGAAAAATTACAGATGTTTTCCAACTACACATGAAAACACATGTAACTTCACAGGTAATAAGATCACACCTTATCTCACAGAAATTGTTTTTTATTTCATTAATTAGTCCAAATTTTAAACAGTAAATAATAAATGCCCATCCTCTCTTAGACATGGTCCTGGTATTTATGCAGAGGATATCCATACACTGCAAAGTATTAACTCCATTAACTCAGGTCACTTACAGAGACTGTGAAGACAAAATTATATTGTCTGCAGAACCAAAGCCAACTCTGGACATATAAAATTGATCACAGCTTTTAAACTATGGTCATGTTTAAACTATGCAGCACAAACAATCCCATGCATAACTACCAGCTGGAATCCTAAAGAAATGTAGTCACTACAGCATTGCACCACATCCTGTGTTTGGCACATCTACTGAACCAGGCACAGGACCACACTGATATGGGCACCCTTGAACTAGTTCTACATGCAAAGCATTGCATGCAGTGACTCAGACCTTCACAGACTGAAGGTCACTGCAGAGACCGAGCATTGCACTTGGCATACATTGCCTTCAGCAGCACTGCTGAATGCCACCACCACAGCAAAGCTGTCAGCACTTGACAGACAGCCACTCCATGCAGGATTAAGATACAAACAGGAAATTACAAAATATGTTTAAAAAAAAAAAAAAACAAAAACAAAAAACCAACCAATCCAACAGCTTAAGGTATTATGGCATGTGGGAAAAGAAGGCAGTTTTACTGAACTGCAACCCACATAGTTCTAGAACACTAGGTTTTACTAAAAATGAGCAAAAATAGGGACAATGAAATGCTTACCTATAATAAATGGCTGGCACGGATAAAGAATTCCAAAGAGATCATATTCTAGATCTGACTTTTTTTTTTACCAACAGCTTTGGAATCATAAACACACCCTCCTTTAAATATTATTTACTTGCTTTGGCAGAAATGCAAGTCTATACGAATACTTTCCCAAAGTTAAGTGTTCTTATTATGCAAACATAATAGCTGATTAAAGCACTTTCCAAAAGATCTCCACCAAGTGGTATTTTAGCTAATAATATTTCCCATTCAAGATTTGAGAAAGAAATAAATATATTCAAAACTTCAATAGCAAATCAGCCAATGCAATCTGATGAAACATACACTTTTGGTTATTCAATGAAGTGTCCAAAGAAAAGAACATACAGGTACTTTATTAGCTATGTCTCCACTTGTAAGAATTGAATAAATAATATCAAATGGTGTGTGTGATAGGTAAGTACACTATTCAACTCCCTAAAGACCAACGTTTTCATGAAACACTTGAGACGGGGAAGTACTTCTATTTCATTTCAGAAAAACTCCCACAAACTCTGAACACACTTCAAGAAATTGTACAGAATTACAGAGCAGGAAAGTTTTTATTAATCCTTTTCTGACAAATCCTATGTCGCTACTTTTTTTACTGGAACGAAGTAAGTGTGATTAAGTTTACACCAAATCCAAACAACCACAACAAACCACACACTCTGGTATGAGGGAAAAGGCACCCTTGCCAGGGATAGCCAAGCAGAAAGCAAGGTCTTTGTCCATAACTATTTTCATCTGGTCCACAGAAATAGTGTCTCAGGAACAGACCAACTAACTTGAAGGTCTTAATCTCCAGCTGTGTGGGGGTTTTGTCTGAGGGCAGGAACAAAGTGGCACAGATCAAGGTTTAATGAAGCAGGTTCTATCAAACAGCCATCCCAGTTGCTAACAGTGGCAATGTGTTCACTATTCTGAGCAAAAAACATAGCAAAGCAGAACACAAAGGAAACCCATACTTTATGAGGCTGTGAGTTAATGATTTTTATTAAAGCTTTTCAAAACTGATGCAGAAGAATTTGCCTGATAAAATGAGCACCACAACACCACAAGGCTTCTCTACACTTCAAGCTCCCTTATCCAAAACTAGGGGTTAAAGACTAAAACCAGCATTGTTTCTAGCTTCAGAAATATTACAATTCATGCTATTCTAAGAGGGATTAACGTTTTACAAAAATGACTCTGCCAATATGAGATACTGCCCTCCTGAAAACTTCCCAACTGGTATTTCAGACTGCCAAAGGCAGCACCCAAACACCAGGGTCCTCATGCATGCCAGCAAGTATTGAGAACATGCCTCTACTATAAAAACTTGGTCTTCAAGATCAAGTTTTTCTCCCTCACCAATAAATATCCCATTTTGCAATCCTTAAGGTTAGTGTTAACATTTTAATTTGTACCATGCAAAGGAAAACTCTGTCCTCTTGCCCCAAAAAATTGTACTCAGTGGTTGATGTCCAGCTGCAGTATTCAGTAGAGAAAATGAAAATATGATTACTATTTTTTCTGGGTAACACCTTCAGTTTCCATTTTCCAAGTGCTTTGGAAAGAATGAAGTACCAAATTCACTTTAGAAGAATGCAGTTCAGAAGATTTAGAATAATTACAACATTTCAAAGGAGCTATACTGTCTTAACTGTTGCAACTGTACTTCAGAGACCTCCCATCATATGAGAAACTACTTTAGAAACAAGTGAGTGGAAAACTAGAAACAACTTGCCCAAGACCATAAGAAAAATAGGAGGATTTCAAAATAGTGCATGGTTCAAACAGTTGTTTTATCCCTATTATTTAAATTTGACAACTTTCAATTATGGTCTCTCTTGAATTCACAGATAATTTAACATACATCCCAGCTTCAGAATTAATTATCCACATCAAGGAACTGGCTTGAAAGACTGCAATCACTCTGAAGCTAGAACTGTGACTATCACATCAGTTAATACAGATATTATCATTACAGTATATCCTAATAATAGCTGCCTTAAATTAAGTGCATAATACCATAAATAAATAATAATTAAAGTGCCCATTTTCTTAAGCAAAAAAAAGTACACCATAAAACCATTTCAAGACTTAGCTAGAAAAAGTAACAGAAAACAGCAACAATTCACCCTTGTAACAACACTAATGGAATTTAAGTATTTGTGACTTTGTAGGACAAAGCCTGGGAACACTATGGAGTTCATGTCCTTCACAGTACTGCCTGGAACACAATGTCCATACAGGTATCTGGTTACGCTCTGATCACGGTTTTTAATTGCTGCCAGACAGCATTAAGTTAATCACTCAGCAGGAGATCACAAAGAGTTGCAAATTCTTTTTCCCCCCTGAGAAAAGGCAAAACCATGACACTGAAGTGCAACTAGAAACTAACTGAAAACCTCATCTGGAACACGGCAGCCAAGCCACTAAATTGACCATCCTCAGCACTGGTTACCTTACACAAGCTGCTCATGGATTTAATCCTATACATAGTGCATGGCCATAAGCCTTTACAAAGGTAATAGTACCAGAAAAGATGTCCATGACTGACTGGAAAAAAGGACATAATCCTTTCCAAAAAGTGATGAGTTCTCATGCATTAGTGTTTTCATGGATATAGAAGCAGTCACTAAGACAAAAGAATTACAAGATCAAAAAATCCACACGTGGTGTCTCTAGGGTGCACATTCTTCAGCAGACTAGGGAAGTAATTTTCTTTTATCATTATCCCCCAAATGTATCAAGCCTTATCCAGTCAGCAGCTCAGCCAGCTCCTTTTCATCCACGTGGCAACCAGTCACAAATGACAGAAGCTGAGAATTCACAGGCTGATTTTTATTTCTAGCCAGCAGTATACATGTTGAAATTCCATGCATTTACATTAGTTCGTTTTGAGAACCACATAAGGAAGAATGTAAAATAGTAAGTAAGGATGGTAAGCAGAAATTTGAAAAGAAATCCATGACCACATCAGCCCTTAAAAAGGTTTGTCTTTCTTCACCTTCACAGGCAGCAGCTAAAACTTCACAGCAGCTACAGGCTGTTCGGATGACCCAGACAAGTTCAATACAACACAAACTACAACTGGCTGGTTTTGGCGATGAAAAGAATGGATGAAACCAGCAGGCATTTACCTCATTCTGCTACTGTGAAGAGTTTCAGTAGTGTCTGTGGACTGCATAGCTGGCCTCTGTGTTGATGCATCCCTCAGAGGGTTGGTGGGAACTTCCTTGGTGTTGCAAACAGATCACATGTGTCGGTCACAGGAAAGGACTTCTCATTGAGAAAGAGAAGACATGTATGTCAGCTGGACCTGGGCTTTCCTCTTAGTGGCAGCGTTGTAAAATGTGGAATATATAAAATTTTCTTAAGAAAGAATGTTCTTTAATGTTTGTTCTTTGTATACGTTCAAGCCTAATCAACAAGAAAGGAGATTTAATCTGTAAAACAGAGAGTAGCCAACAATGTCCAGGAGTTAGAAAAACAAATTACTTGTTGGTAAAATTGCCTTTTTAAGCTTTAGGGCCTGACAGGTTTCAGTGATCTCACATCTAGAGGGAGGTTAACAAAGCTGGGAATAAAGATGTACCCCTAACTGTAGACATAAAGAATGCAGAATTTATGGGCCACAAGGACATTGGGCAGAACCCCCAAGATAAGGAAGAAACTAATAAACCCAACACAGCAACTGTGCTGAATCAGCACCCACTGGGTAAAAGGTAATTCTGCAGGGGGAGATCCCAAGCACTGACTCACAGATCACCAATTCAAGAAACCCATGGGCCCAAAAGAAGAGAAACACCATGGGACTAATTAGCATGAGAAGCGAGAGAATCATTAACCAATAGAATATAGAACACTAATTAACACAAGAATTATGTAACTTGTAGCAAATGAACACTTTGTTTGCTGACATGTATACACAGCAAAAGGTTTTAACAGTTGTTTTGCTTGATTTGTGGAATTCTACTGGGCACCCTGGCTTGCAGAACTCTGAAATAAAATAATCAATGCCTCTCTCAAATGTGTAGTTATTGGCTTGTTGTACACTGGGTACCAAATCCGATTTTTGCGGACAACAGCAGGGCGGTAAACCAACCTCCCCAGCAGGCAATAACTATTCAGTGTTTAAAAGCCGAGCTTGTATCTTATCTGAAACATCTCCAAGTAAACGTGAGGAGTGGGAACAATGCAACAAACTTGCATCAAACAGGACAGTCTCCACCATAAAATATTGAAAAGAACTAGAGTGAAAAGAGAATCTCCAAGGCTGATCCAGGTAAACAAAAGGAAAAAGCTTTTTGGAATGGAAACAATATGCTGCGTTAGATACTGCATTTCTGAAATTTTTTTTGTCTCAAGTCCTTATAATCTCAATTTTCAAAAAGAGGCTTAAATGCTTCTCAGCTCATTGGTGTCACTGCCTGATGATACCCACTGAACTCCACTAGGTCTCCCCCCAAACACCAGATGACACCATACAGCTCAGTATATACATACAATAACACAAGAAGGCAGCACTTTTCTCTGGCTTCTGCTACTGCCAAGATTTAAAGTCTACCCATGAAGCCCTTCTGGAACAACCTATGAACATCTTCAAAAGGCAGAAGTTTGTGTGTCATTTTAGATGTTACTCTTCTCAAAATGCAACAATACCAAATTCATGAACACTGTATGACTTCCTACTTCATTTTCCAATAATTTTATAGACTTGTCAATGTCAGATGGCATAAATGCATGCCAAAAGAAGGCTAACTCAGGAACCATATTGCAATCCATGAATTTTTAAAGTAATTACCTTTTTTAGTTGGTTGGTTAAAAAAAAGCTTTAAAGAAAATAGAAAATTTTTTGGTTGAAATTAGCATTGTAAATTTAAGTCTACTATAAATTAGCAGAGACATTCAAATATAGAGCAACTGATTACTACAATTAGCCTTTTTAAAAAGATATCTGACTTTCATGACATACAGTATTGAGACACAGGCAGCAGAAGAGATACACACGCCTTAGCCTGCTGGAAAATCTGCCATGTTCCAGTCATACTAAAAGAGTTCTTATTAAAACTACCAATGGCACCAGATTATTAATAGACACTCTGTGTATCATAGCACCCTACTAGAAATTGAAACCAATTTTGCTTTATCATCTGTAGAACATCCCCAGATGTATCTCTAAATCACGCTGCTGATATATCTACCCTTCTCCTTGTTTACTCCTCTGTAAACCAGTTTATGAACTCAGGAGGAAATCTGCATGTTAATGAACACAGCAAGTTCTTAAAATAATGCTAAGCTACTTGTCATTAAACACAATACCCTTGATATTGCTTACTTCCACAGAGCCTCATAAAAGATGCTAAATACCTGTAAACAAACCCCCCACAATCTTCACCTAACACAGATGATGAGTTCTTTATGAATCCAAAGACAGATGATTAAAAGGACAAGAAGTGAATCTGAGCACGGATAACGTTTTCTGTTATTAAAAAAAGGATGCCTTTTCCCAGCTATAATTTGACTAGACAGGGAGTGGGGAATAGAAGTCTCTTAATATCAATGTGAGGAGACTAAAACTATTCCAGTACCATTACACATAACCTAACTATACCCTCTTCTTTTTATTCCAGTAGTTTCTAACTCAGAAATTTAAAAGCAAATCTTCGTAGTACAGATACCTTCTAACTGTTAACAACAAATTCAGATTATTTCACATCACAGACAGTCTTTAAGATGTCTGTAATACCAGACCACTGGAAATCTTACTAACCTGAATCTACTTAAATTTAGCCTTTATACTATCATAATAAAACTTTGTATTTGTAAGGAAAGAGAGCACAACTTCAGTCGCTCCCTCACTCCAAATTTATTGATGAAAATTCAGAGACCTCAACCAGTTACAGGGTTGTTGCCATTGCTAAAACTAGGCTGATTCCAAAGTATCTGGAATGACTGAGAACTGTGAATTTCATACAAGCATGTTCATAGTAGATTGGGGTAAGCAGACTTGACAGCCTGTTTGTAAGGGTAAAAACTGAAGTGTTCACATCAAACCCTGAAAGCTGTAAAATTATTCTGCTGCTCCAGGTAGCTTCTTCCAGCATTTGCTATATTTAAACAGAGGATAGGGCTGCACCTGATTTTATTTCTTTACTGGCAGACTTGATTAGATAATTAACAGATTTAGGAAATACCTCCCTTCCTGAAAGGATACCACATGTGAGAATTTGCTGCCTTAAAACAAGAAACAGCAGCAGCAAGGAGGAAAATACCTCTGAAATAAAGAGGAAACAAACTTTTATTTGTCAGTGAATTATGTGCCAAGGCCACAGACACAGGGTCCTAAGAGTATGCCTAAAAATCATCTGCCATTTATTCCATAAAACCACGTAAGAAAAATGCTTGTGACTAACTATAAATGTGAAAAAAGGAGCTGTCTGGTTTTAGAATTTTATAAACACAGGTCCTAAAGCCATACTGTAACTACACAGTCCAGCTTCATGTGCATCACGTCTCTTTCTCTGAAGGGCTAAATCTGGCTAAATACTGAAACTTTGATAGGTGGAAAATTATTATTAAATCACCAAACAGTAGAAAACCTTTATTTCTTTGGGGTCTTTTTTGGCAAGAACATATTTGAAGTATGTTCTAAATAATCCCTATATTAGGTTCACCTATAGCAGAATACACAAAATTACTCACTCAATGTAAAACTTATCAGAAGGACAATGGCCTAAAAGCTGCAGTTACTCAGTTTTTCCTTTTCTGACTCATGACATAATCAAATGCTTCCCCTAAAGCACGTGAAAGCCCAGATTTATCAGAGATCTATCACAAATTTTCTGTTCTTTTTCTTCAGACTTTCTAACTCAAACCATCTACAGTGAAATTTTCAATTCTCAAAGCCAGACCTGTATGAGAGCTTACTAACACAATGTGGATGTAATTCTTAGGTGGTAAATTAGCCTTTAGGTACAAAAGCTGCACCCAGATCATGAATAAGAAGCAAGACTCAAACTGCATATGGGCAGAGTGAGACAGAGAACATTTGTTACAGTTGTAAAGTTGCAAAGTTGAAACAACACCCTCACAAGAAGGTATAAGGACTCGAATAAAACTCCGTAAAGTCACCACAAGATCTAATTTAATTCAATCTGAAATGCAAAATTAAAAAAAAAAAATAAACAATTTTTGATGATTTTTTTTTTTAATGGAGCATCTCCACTTTTTTCCCCTCACTTCAGCATCAAGAGTCTAGGTTTTCTTGAAGATAGAGGTCTTAATTCCAGCCACTGAGACAACCTTGCTACTTTTCAACAACAAACATCTTTAGTCAGCTATCTGTATAGTATCTGTTCCCGGGGAGATGGAGGGACATTCTGCTTCCTTTGAATTTTAAAACTGCATGTCCCATAGTTAGAATAGGCTTCTGTCACAATCTGACCGTTCTGTTTAAGAACAATGCTTGATGGAAGTTTCAAGTTGTTTTTTCCCCACCACTGAAGTCATGCTAAAAGTAGAATAAATGGCATTCAACTTGTAACTGGTTGTTTGGTTGTTCTGAAGGTCAGATTAAATTTGGCCATTTGTCTACCACTGTTTCTCATTTGAAGCATGACAGAACTGGGCAAAGGAACAACTGGTTATCTAGTACAATGACTGGTTTTAATCAAAAGATATGAACATAAGCTAACTTTGAAGTCTACAATGCCCTTGAGAACAAGACAACTGATACAGAAACTGTTTCAGGAATAGACACATTCAAACGCATGAGCTGACACCCACTGTCAGCTGCACTGACGATAATTAACCCAAATAACAAACAGCATTTTTGAATGTGTAAGGTGTTAAATCTTAGTGTGAATCCATGATAATTCATGGAGTATTAACACAGGTGAGGATTTTCTCTGAATCTGCAGGATTTGTGACTTAGAAGAACTATCTCTCTCAAAACAATCAACTTCAGAGCCAAACATGCTGCTAGAAATGTCATGCATGAGTGGCTTTTGTATCTCTTCAGGCTCTCAGGCCCCACAACATTCCCAATGGGAAAGTCAAGGACAATCGCAGGCGGAGCGGAATCCCAGCATTACCTGTGTGAATGTTTCTAAGGGCTCTAATAAAGACAGTAAAAGAAAGGAGGGACAACAGAGGTAGAAAACCTTCTGGCCACATAAAAAGGGTTGGTTCTTCTCTCAACTAATGCATGAGGAAAGCAGGTACCTTGCTTCAAAACAGTGAAGCATACCTCCAGATGCAGTTTCAATTCCAGCAGATTTAGCTTCTGCCTCCAAGTCAATTGCCTATAACTCTTATTTTCACTTGACTGCAAAAAGAAATCAATAGCATTTTCTACTAAAGTCAGCACAGAAAGAACAAAAAAAAAAAATAATCATACCACTTGCGAGGCCCACTTTATGGGAACACATGTTTAAAGCCACACTGAACCGGACTGTCCTCAATTCATGTCTGTGCTTTTATTTAGCCCAGCACCCTGATACTTAACTGAGCAACCTGACACTCCCAGCACACACAAAAAGCTATGGCCATTGCTCTGCCTATTGGAAAGCCTACCGGCACTGTGATTTCATCTACAAGATGAACAAGTGCAGATTTTTTCAAGATCATGAATTTTGTAGAAAACGGATGACAACTGAGGGAGAAACAAGCAGTTATACAGTGGCCTCATTTGAAAATACTGTTTTAAAGATTGCTAATCCCAGGAAAGACAGAAGCAAACATGAATAATATCCTTCAGAGATCCACTCTTTCAGTAATCTCAGCTCCTTCAATCTTTCTCACAACCAGAAAAGTCAATTCTGCTTTCCAATAAAATAAAATTAAATAAAACAATAAATAATAATTAAAAACCCCCGTCACAACACACCAACCAACAAAATCAACCCACACTTACAGACACTCATTTTGTAAAGGTCAGTTGACACTATGCCACAACATTTCTTCCCTCTTAGCCTTAGCAAGCACACTAATATTTCACAAACTCTCTCAAACAAAATCCCACCACTAAATGAAAGGATTGTGCTCCCACAGAAGAGTCTAAGAAAATACCAATAAAAAAATTCAGATACAGTAGTGTCAGTTGAGTTAAAGATTTTCCCTAGATTATGTTAACAACCAATTTTGATTAAAAATATTTCTGCACTTTTTTCTTCTTGAATCTGTTGAGATAGTAAACTTCACAAGAGGTATAATAATTTCTAGTATCATCACAACTAGCATTGTTATCTGTCAGTCATCTAACTTCTGGTCAAGCAAACCAAGTAAACCAAGCTCCTAGAGTTCTGAGGTCTTTTATAAACCCATACTATTTAGAACACAGGAAACTCAAGTCAAGTCACAGCAAAAAACTTCTTATATTTATTACACAAGTAGAAACTGTTCTTCATTTCCTAAAGTCACATACTGAGTTAGCCAATTTATTCTAAAAGCAGTTGTCCTGGACCAGTTTCAGCATTCCTTCAAACAAATGCACTGTTATTGAAACAAATCTTTAAGTTCTAACACTTTGTTTCAGTTAAAAAAAAAAATTAGAAATTGAAGTGTATGTCAGTTCTCAAATGCCAGCAAAGACGCTCAAGGAATGACACATCTTTGAAAGCAGAATCTAAGAGCTGCCAATCACTGCTGCTAACAATCCCTTCCTGATCACACACATAGGCCATACCTTCTCCCGGACTGAATATAAAGCAGCAGCATGTGCACATAAACAGCGTCACTTCACAATACAGAACTCAGTAGTTAAAAACAGAGGAGAAAGGTGCCTTCTGACCCAAGTCTATGCAAATCATGAGCTTAATTAGGGCCACAGAAGAGGCAAACAGCATTTCAGTAGATATTTTCAAAACATATGGGGAAATTTAATGTTACTGGTAAATCTCTAGTGCAATTTGGTTGGGATATTCCACAGAAATTTTGGTTACACATCTGCAGCATTACAAACCACAGCAATTTCTGGGCTTGGTGTTTTTTGCTGACTTTTTGGTTTCTTTTTAAATCATACATGATGTGAAAATACTCACATTGAAAATAATTTATGAAAAAATCCTCTACACTTCTACCTACAACATGTTAGATTGGATGACCCAGAAATACAGCAACATATTAAATTGCTATGTTGAGCAGTTCACACGAGAAATACTTAGTTTCTGACCTAGTCCCTGATCTATCTTGTGGTCTGTCTTGCTTTGCATCCTCTTACCAGGTGAGGGGCAGAAAAGAATCTCTTCTTCCCCATCAAGCTCTTACTTCCTTTTCCTGCAGCACTACTGGAAAACTCTTAACCCCCTCACTCAGTAACAAGAAGCTGCTTGCCCTCTTCATTTCTTTAAAAACAAAAACAAAACTAAACTTTGAGAGTTTTTCCTTCACATCTTATGGGATAATTTATGTACAATTCTTCCTCTGGAAGCTTGGCAGAAACCGTTATCTGTTTGTCTCAAACACAACCTCTTCTACATCTTACTGATCCCCTTTCTTGCTCATGCTCCTACTGCTACCACACCACCTTTGCGCTTGCCACAGTAGTAAAAAGAACATCAGCCAAATGCTATTTGCTTTCTGAAAGGTGATGATGGGCTTTACAGCTCATTTCTGCACTTAGTTTCAGGAAGAGTAACAGAGGAAACAATAAAATAACCATGGGAAGAGACCATATGCAAGAGTCTGTGGGAAGCACTAAAAATTGCTCGTCACCACTTGCACTATCCTCTTGGGCAGGAAGCAAAGCCATGGTATAGTTGCAACAGCAGCTCTCATTAAGGCACAGATAAGAAGTACTAATTATCTCTTCCTAGACTGGGGACTTTTCTACTAGAATGCATTGCAGGCAACTAGTTAGACAGGTTTGGTTTAGCTCTGCTGCTCATCACACATATTGAGAGCATTCAGAAGTTAATATTTTCAGGATTTGCACGTAGATCTACTATTTAGGGTTTTTTAGCTTTTGAGAGATTTTAGCAACATTCTACCTTCCTCAAGATAAGTTTCATGACAAAAAAAATACAGAAGTGGGAAGCAAACCACAGCTTTTTAGATACCATAACTGATAAGAGATTTTCCTGCTGAGAGAAGTAATTGTTCAGTACCAAATACATTGTGTTCTGACTTCAGTCAATAATTCTGTGATTTAGCTTGTCACAGGTTTATATTAGTAAATAGCAACTACAGTTCAACACTCAAATTACTTATGTTCAAGACAATGTCAAATAGAGGAAGTAAGAAAATGTAAATATATAAATTATTATAGACACTCAAATATCTTACAAGTATCAACTTGCATTGGTACATAATATTCCAGTTTCACATTCAAGAGAATATAACCCTTGCCACATCAGTGAGTTGCTTCTCTTTTAAGAGTAAATGTAACTGCAGTACACATGTACTCATTCCCCTATGATTTTACCACCAACATTGTTCATCTGCAGCATTTAGCCAGCTTGAGTGCAAGTTTCCTCCCCTGACACACTCCTGCTATATAACTTAAGCAACTTAAGTTCTACAAAATACGAAGATGGGGAGAACAATATATAAACTGCTATATGAATAGTGATTTAAGAGATCAAGCAGATTACCTTTACCTCTTCTACACTTAGAGTTTTCTACCACCATTGTGAGCAGATGCAACTTCTGAACAATGTAGCGATATTTGCAGAAACCCCAAATACACCAAGTTGCCCCAGGAGAAATTCTGTTTTTCCAATGGAGCCATGCTTCATAGCAGGTTTTTTTCCCCTCTCTTAATCATTATCTTCCCACTTCTGCTTCAAACAATAAAGATCCATCAAATAAAAAACTAAAATAAACAAAAGTTTACATGGTCAGAACCACAAGCAGCATACCTGTGTTAGATTACATACTTGCCTTGGCTATGTACTTCACCCTTCTTTCTCTTCCCATGCCCTACTTTTCATAGAACCATAGAATAGTTTGGGTTGAAAGGAATTTGAAATACCATTTAGTTCCACACTCCAGCCATGTGCAGGGAAACCTTTCATTAAACCAGGTTTCTCAGAGCACCATCCAACCTGGCCTTGAACACTGCCAGGAATGGGGCACTCGACTCTTGTGTGGACTTGGATGCTCTAAGATATACATTAATGATTCTTCACACCAACAGCAGTCCAAGGAGGAAAACAGACTCTCCTCTTCAGTTACAAGCTTACAGTACTGAAAAACAGGGAGAGAACAGGGCAAGAATGTTTCATTTGTCTTCTCCTTCCTATGCCTGTATTCCACAGTGCTGTTTTTGGACTTGCATCACTGTAAGGTGAAATCTGTTTTATGCCAACTCTCTTGTTTAAAAGTTACAGGTACAGTAACAAAGTAATTTGACAAGTTACAACCACAATTAGTGATTTGCTTTCTAAAAAAAAAATATTAGTACAGTGGCACACAAATCTACACACTTGCTTCAGCTGAAACATTGTACAGTACAGGGCAGTGCCAAACCTTTTATACTTGGCAAAGGACAACATGGCAGGAGGGTCTGCCAGGGCAGGCCCAGCTACTGAGCTGGCAGTGAGCCTGGCAGCTGCCCAGAGTACAAATCCTGGCCTTTCTACTGCCATCATTTTGAAAGCTGATCACTCCATACTTCTGTCATTTCTTCAGCAATAAGATTTAAAAGCACATACTTGCTTTTTGAAAGGTGTTCTGAAACATACAGATTAAAATTAAATTACAAAACTTTTTTCTTTCCAAGTGGCTATATAGGTAATATTTATAATAACCTCAATAACGTTTGTTGCCCAAACGCAGGTAGTGAGTCAAAGAAAAATAAAAAGTAAAACAGCTATAAATTGAGAAAAAGCAGCCAGTTCAATTGTTTGTTTACAGAAGGAGAAGAACTAGAAGCAGTAATAATTAGAAAGGTTTTATTCACATGAAGATTTCAGCTTTTGCAAGTGTTACATCTGCTGTCGCTGCTACAGAATGAAGAACAGCGTGGCCTATTTTCTGCTTGACTCAAGTATCCCACTATTCCTTGCGCTCCTGTCTAACCAGCAGTGGTATCTTTTTAGCTTGCTGACTCATGCAAACATCCACCTGCAGGTGGACTGACATCCTGGTGAAGGAACAGAAACACTCTGTAGTGGTCTGGACTCAAAGACTGATCATTTTGAAGGAGTAAAGGAGTAAACTCAGGCATATACAATAAACAGAATTTCCAAACTTCATTCATCCTAAAACTTGCCTCTCATATGAGGAGGAGATACAAGAAATGAACAACTAAGCACAACATCGTAGCTTAAAATGCGATCAAAGAAGTAGCAATGAACACAATGAGGGGAAGTAAGGCATGAAACAAAACTACATTTTCCTAACATGACTGGAAAAGTTGCATTCTTTGCTTTACTAGACAGACGTGAATGTGTCCAAAAAAACATTTAGCGAAAGCCAACATGATGCTTTGAAGCAGTACACAAACAAAAAAAATTGTAACAGATTTTCCAGCAATATAAAGAGCTAAAAACTTAATTTTGACGACTGAATTGCAATCATGAGGCTTACATCATGATTTCCCCCGTCAAAGTCACTGGTCCAGTTTCAGTGTATATGAAATAAAGCATTGGAAAGTTTACATAAATACCTATTTTCTATACCTTTCATACTATAGAGGTATTAATGAAAGTTCTGTAAAGCCAGGTGCTGAATTTAGCTAAATGTTTAACAGAGGTAGTACCTCCAGACCTCATCAGACCATACAAACACTACTGAACTAAATAGAAGCCGCAGGTGCTCAACATCTTTTAAAACAATCATGCAGTGCATTCAAATGTCACATCAGCATTGCTCAAATCTGACTATTTAAAAAAGAAAAAAATCTTTTAACTTTCATAGAAATCGGTCAGCTCACTAGAAACATGCGCAAATGATATTCTACTCTAGGCTGAAAAAGCCAAACTAAGCTGTTACTTTGTCAAAAAACTGCTTTTAGGCACAAGCCATTCATGGAGATCTAAGCAACACAACCACTTTTTTTACAAGCAGTTTATCGAACAGTTTGCCAAGCTCCACATAAACACATTTTACTATTTCATAAAATTCATATGCCAACTTTTTGAAACATGAAGTGACAAGCTCTCAGTGGAATTTCTTCAGAGCTACAAGGTTCTTATTGCCCTCAGCCCCCTGAGACTGTAAATTCACTATACAAAGCAAGAAGCCAGAATCTTTTTCTTTTATACAGGAATGCCTTGCAAATTGGAAATACTGAAACAGTGTCTGCAATTAGCTAAAGAAGAATTCCTTTACACGAGGCTCCAAAGCCCCCCAGTGATCAGTACACAAGAAATATGCACCACTGCTAAATTTCTTTTGCTAGATTTTTTATTAAAGACCCCTTAAAGTTAACAACAAATGCTAAATAACCTCCAACCCACAGATATATTTTAGCTAGGTGTTTACATAAGAAAATCACCTTATATAAATCTTATCATTTTCGTTGTTTTCTAATTTTTCCCTAAATTGTTCACATCTTACTTTCACCCAAGTTACACAAAAGCAACTAAAAGTGAACTCACCAATGCCATAAAAATGAAGACCAAGAAAAAAAGAGAAAGAATAAGCCACTTTCCAAGCTTCATGAAGTAAAGCCTCTGAGTATATAGTACAGTTGAATTTGTGCCATGTTATATTGCATGTCAATCTATCTGACAGCACTGAAACTTTGCACTTCCTTTTACCAGAAGTTTTCTTATGGCTCAAGGTCTCCCTTTGATTATTCCCAGCTCTAACACATTAGCTATCTTTTTATCATATTTACTTTTGCTTTACTGCCCATTCGCATTTGTCATGCTGCTATTATTGTGGGGATTTTGAAGACATGTCCTTTAAGCGTTTTTTAGCAGCAATGTAATTAGTGTGATGGCTTTCCATTGAAGACGATGGAAATTAAACAGGTAAGTTAAAAACAGACATCAAATTTCTTTCTTTTTCATAAAACAGTAACCCCAAAGCTCTGCCTTTTTTTATGCTGTTCTTACAAGCAGCAGTTTTAGGCTTACTATATCAAAGAACAGCAAAAAACATTTAACTAGCATTTTTGGTGTTTTTATTACCACTTCCTTTCATATATCCCATGTATGTTTTTTATACATACATACACATATATATACTCAGAAAAAAGAAGAAGCCATGACCACTTAACTCAAAAGTATTGGAAGAGCTCAGGGGCAGCTGCAATACCTGGAAAAGCTTTAATATTTCAAGTAAGCTATGTCGCAGAGCAAGCTAGCCAGCTCATTTCCTGGTATTTAATCCTCCACTGGAATTAGTGTCTACCTTTCATTTATTAATCACTTTTATACTACAACCTCTTAATTCTAAGTTTACATTTTCAGGACACACATGAATGCCATTTACTCCTACAGAAGAATCTCTGGACTTCTCTACTAATCCAAAGCAGTAACATTCCCTTAACCATTTTCAAAATTTTACTTAAAAGCTGTCATTTTTCCACATTCAGTCTCTTCTTTTTCAAAGTTGTAGTTGGCTATAATGGAAGGCTATTCCCTTCAGCATTCTGACAGAAAGGAACCACCTCCAATTCACAGGTGTATTCTAGCCAACCTTACAGTATGCTTAGAGCACTCTGCAAACACAGCCCATGTTTGTGCACCAGGCACACATCACAGTGAAAAAGTGCTCAATGGCCCTTCTGAAAGCAGAAGATTCTATCTGCACCCCACACTCGCACAAGAGTCTTGGTCAGCCCTCAGGACTGCTCCCCTTCAACAACTGCATGCCAGCCAAGCAATCCCACATTGCAACCCTAGCTTCCCATTGCTCTTAACCACAGTACCATGAAAATGGCATCCATGGAATACCTCTCCCATGGTGCCAGCCATCTCTTCCCCGTGGAAGATACCTTGCTTAGCCAAGAAATGTGGGCTTAATGGCTAAAGGACCTCTCTGGATCAAGCCATCAGTCAGGTGTTTGGGCACAGGGACATGTATCCTGCTCTCTCACGGGAAACTGATGGAGACACACCTGTGCATAGGTACTGCACAGAAGCCACCAGCTCTGCTGCAAGGAGCACCCCAGACAGGCCACCAAGTCAAGCCTGCCCAGCGCTGGGATCAGCGGGGTACCTGGGGCTGGGGACGCACCAGGGACCAACACAAGCCCCAGGAGCAGCCGGGGAGGGGCGGTCGGGAGCCTGGTGCTCCTCGCTCCCAATCCCCTGCAAGTAATCGGAACACAACGTCAAAGTACGAACGCGGTCACACAAAAGACGCAAGCGACGACCTCAAACACGGCGTGAAAAGCAAAGGCGACCCCAGGGCACAGCCTGCTAACACCGCACCACCAGGGATGGCGGGGGGAAGAGGGGCAGAGCGGGACGAGCTTTAGGTTGGACGTAAGGTAGAACTGCTTACATAAAGGGTGATGAGACATTAGAATGGACTGCCCAGGGAGGTGTTGGAGTCACCGTCCCTGGAAGTGTTTAAGGAAAGACTGGATGTGGCACTTAGTGCCACGGTCTAGTTGAACATGGTGATGTTCGGTCGTAGGTTGGACTCGATGATCTCAGAGGTCTTTTCCAGCCTAATTGATTCCGTGACTCCGAGCAGCCGGGCACCGATCCGCGGGGCCGGGGCACCGGGGCCCGCTCCCGGCGCGGGGCGGGGGATACCCGGGCGGGCTCCACGCTCCGGCCCCCGCGCTGCCAGAAACTTTTCGAGGAGGGAGGGAGGAAGGAAGGAGGGGAGGGCGCTGGTGCGGGGGGGTTGGAAGGGGGTTCTCGGCGCGGCCCTTACCCGTCCTTGCGGCGGGCCTTGTAGACGTGCCCGTAGGTACCTCTGCCCACCTTGCATCCCTCGTACTCGAACAGGTCCTCCACCCGCTCGCGCTC
>VZRN01006400.1:239119-266690 GCA_013397935.1 Dasyornis broadbenti | reverse complement strand
GCGTCGGGAGCGGAGGGGAACCGGGGCGCAGCGGGCCGGGCCGGCGGGGGGAGGCCCCAGCGCTGGCCGGCCGGGGCCGCGTGCGGTACGTGCCGCGGCTGCGGGACCCCGCGTGGCCGGGCGGGCGGAGGAGGAGGAGGAGGAGGAGAAGGAGGAGAAGGAAGGGGGGGATCTCCGTGCCTCTCCCCCGCCGGAGCCGAGACCCCCGCGGCCGCTCTGCGCAGCACGTGTCGCCGCTTCCCGCCGGCGCGGAGCATCCCCGGGAGCCGCCGGTTCCTCCGTTCGCCCCCTCCCAGGGCATCGAGCCGAGGCCCCCGCGGGGAGCGGGGTCAGCCCGGGGCACGAGCCCGGAGGTGGCACTCGCACCTCGGGTCCTCTTCCCCACGCTGTGCCCCCCGGCCCCAACCGCTTGTGACCCCCCATCCCTGCACTGACAGCGATGGGAAGCACCTTCCTGTCTCCCGTTCCCTTAATTTTGGGGTTCTCAATCCTTAATTTCGGGATCCTGAACTCCCCGAGCCTGTTCCCAGCCTGCAAGCCCAAGCAGCAGCGTCCCGGTGGGATGCACGGAATGGTGGCCAGCCCGAGTTCCTAAGTTCAGGCACTGGAAAAGCTCGAGTGTTCCTGCTCTCCCATGGCTGGGGGAGCAGCCGGCCTTTGTCTGGCCAGGACAGCGCTTAGGCTGGGCTTAATAAATTATTCCTGGAGAAAACATGCTGGATGGCAGAGAGTGCGGAGGCTCAGGCTCTTCCTGCGGTGCTCCGCTGGTATCTGGGAATAGGGCAGAGAGGATTTCATCTGTGATTCCTGACGCTGGGAAGTGGTCAGGATCTGAGTGTGAGGTGGCCGGGATTTGCAAATATCGCCATAAAAAAAACGAGGAAAATGCTTCGAGAGCCCTGGGATGACCCTGGAGATGTCACCGGGGAAGTGAAACTTGCCACGTTGGCCCTTCACCGGTGTTAAATAGGAAGGAAAACGAGGCAGAATATTTTAAAAAAATCCCCAACCCCGACCCAAACAAAGTGCAGGGAAAACTTCCCAGCGCAAAGCGATCCGTAAGGAAATACGGGCTCGGCTTCTCCCTCCGCTCGCCAGTGGCCCCGGGGTTGTGCAACAGCCAAATCCACGGGAAGGGGTTGTGTAACCCGACGGCAGAAATAGGCCAGCGGCACAGCCCGGCTCCGGGCTCCGGGCTGCTCACGCCTTCCTTATCGGGAGGTGGGAATAATGGAGAGGGAAACCTTGGATGAAGGAATTCACCTTCCTTACCCACTGGGAAAAGGGTGTGCGAAGCCTCAGGAACAGGCTTCGTTTCCCTCCTGGCTCCAAAATGCAAATTAAAAAGGTTGTTGAGATGTGAGGGAGAAAAAAAAAAAACTGTCCAGGAGCCGCCGGCCGGAGCTCGGGATACTGTGGGAGATGGCACTGCCCTCCCGGCCGCCTCCACAACTGGATTTCTCTGGGATATTTTTAAACAAATTCCTGTGAATCCTCCCGGTGAGGCAAAGCTGGGAGAGAGCACGGAGCTCAGCTTGGCTCAGGGAGAGGGGGGAGAAGCCAGCTGTCTGACCTGGCTGCTTCCACCATGGATGTAAAAATCATTCCTGGTTTATAAACGTCCCCTGGCAAGGGGAAAAGTCCCCAGTACAGGAAGGTGTAGGGGGTGAAGTTCTTGGAAAGCTGTGCTTTATTTAGTTGGGGTTTTTAATCAAACCCAGTATTTGAGACGATATTTGGGGGGAAAAATTTGCAGGTGATAGCCTGGGATGTGTTTTCCCTTTGGATCAGGGAGAAAAGGAACTCAGCTGGGGTAAAAAGTGCCTTTTCTGATAGCTGTGGTTTGTGTCCACCTCAAGGCCTTGGAAACAGCCTCAAAAATGGGATTTTTCTTCCCATTCTTGCCATGGAGCAGCTTTACCTGCTCTGCCACTCATCTTGGGGCATATTACCTTCATCCCCAGCTCCTGCCCTTTTCCTGCCTGGAAAGTGGGTTGTCCAGACTTATCTAACCCCCAAGGGATTGTGCAAACTTTAATTAACCTCAGCAGCGTCCTTTGAGATCCCGGCTTGAAAGTTTGCCGCCGCTGAACCGCGTTCCCTTGGGATGTGCCGGCTCACACTGGGCTTCCTGCTCCCTCAGCCTCAGCCTCATCATGCCATGGGAGTGGGAGTCAAGTGTCTCTCCTTCCCCATTCCTCCTTCAAAAGAAGGAAAAACTGGGGATGGAGTTAATTTTCCTGCATTTGTTGCCATTCCCAAGTAGGGGCAGATTTTTATCGGCTTTTTTTTTCGGTTTTTCCTTTGCTGAGCCATTAGTTTTACCCAGCTGATTCCTCCCTGGCTGCCTCTGTGGATATGGGAGGGGCACCTATGGCAAATTCCTGGAAAACCAACAGCTTCCCCTAAGGCTGCCGAGGTGGATGTCAGGAGCCAAGGTCAATGTCAGGAGAGCTTTTCCCACCTTTGGGACCTCTCTGCAGCCAATCTGTGTCCCCTGGCTCCTCACCCCCTCATCGGAGCTACCCAGCCTCAGTTTCCCCTCCATAGGGGGATGCTCCCAGCATCCAAGGGGGGATCCTTGGTGCCATCCAGGATCCAAGAGGGATTTGTGCCCCAAGACCCTCTGGGTTTGAAATGGGGGAGAAGGAGGACAAGTGGCAGGGAGGCACCTCGAGGGCCGGTGGGAGACAGGAGCAGTTGGAGGTCTCCAATTCCAGAACTGGGAAAGCAGAGCATGTTCCTGCTTAAAGTGGGTTTCTGTGGGGCTGTGGAGCAGCGGGGTCACCTAAGGATGGGTTGGTGGATGCTCCGTGGTGTCGCTTCCTCACCATGGGTGCCCGGCTCCACCTCCGGCGTGGATTCAGCTGCTGTCCCGGGGCTGAGGATGGGGAGGAACCGGCCGAGCAGGAAACATCTGACTCACTCGAGTTCAGGATGACTCCGGGCGTGTGTCATCCGAGGCTTGGCCGTGGTGGGGAGGGCACGTGGGCTTGGATTCGGCGCGGAGGAGCTGAGGGACGTGGGTGCCACCGGGACCAGGGCCGGGGAGGGTGGGTGCAGCCCAGCATCACCCCTGTGTCACCCACGGGAGGTCGGAGAAGGGGACGAGCCGGTTCCCTGCCCTGAGTCACCGGGGTGGGAAACAGGGGCAGGGATGGGCAGCGCCGGTGTTTTGTGTGCAGGGACTCTGCCTTGAGACAGGGAATAAAACCTTCCCAGCGCTGGAGGCCTTCACCCTGCAGCCTCCACTGCTCCCTCTGCCTCGCTTTCCCCAAATTCGTCGTGTCCCACCACAGATTTGGGTGGGGTGGGAGCATGGCTGGTGCTTGCGCAGCATCCCCCTCCCAGAGCAGCAGGGAGAGTCGGCATTCCCTGAAACTTCAGGGATTCTTACAGAAGAGCATGCTTGGAGTTGACAACTGGGATAGGGAGGGAAGTAATTTAAAGAAAGTATAATTCCCAGCAAAAATTTCCCTGGAGCGAGGGGTGACAGTGCATGCTGTGGGTTTGGGGTGTTCCAGCCTTCCCCAAATGTGAACATTGCTCCATCATCTCACACACAACAAATGTTTGGCTTTGTTGCCGAAAAGGTGAAGAATCTAGCTCAGAAAGCAGCCACCCTCTCCCAGTGCTCTGCTCTTGCTCAAAAAGCTGCTGGAATTAGTCACATCCAGCTGAAAAATACAGAGGGGAGATGCTTGGGGATTGGAAACACGTGCTGCCGCTCCAGTTCCTGGCAGCCACGCGGCTTTGGAAAAGGATTCAGGGTGAAACTAAAACTAAAGGCAAACAGCTTCTCCTTCTCGGAAGCCGGGATCATTAATGGGAAAGATGTATGTGGGACCTTACTGCACGAGAACAAAGCTCCCCGGGCCCTTCCCTTCCCCGCTGCGCAGGAAGCGGTGGCGCGGTGCCGGAAGCGCCGTCGTGCTGCAGTTCACATCACCCACAGCAGCCCTGGCCCGTTTCCCTGAGTGATGGGGAGAGTCCCCAGGACCCCTGCAAGGGCAGAGAGGAATTTACAGAATCCTGGAATGGTTTGGGTTGGAAGGGACCTTAAAGCCCATCCAGTCCCAGCCCTGCCATGGCAGGGACACCTTCCACTGTCCCAGGCTGCTCCAAGCCCTGTCCAGCCTGGCCTTGGACACTTCCAGGGATTCAGGGGCAGCCACAGCTCCTCTGGAGAAATCTGTGCCGGGGCCTCCCCACCCTCACAGGGAAGGATTCCTTCCCAATATCCCATCTCACCCTGCCCTGTGGCAGTGGGAAGCCATTCCCTGTGTCCTGTCCCTCCATCCCAGGTCCCTCTCCAGCTCTCCTGGAGCCCCTTTAGGCTCTGGAAAGGACTCTGAGGCCTCCCTGAAGGTTTCCCTTCTCCATGCTGGACACCCCCAACTCTTTTCCATGGACATTGACTTGGAACTGAGTTTTCTGAAGCCCAGTTAATATTTCCACAGCACTGATCTCTCGGTGCCCAGGCTCCTTAAGAGGAGTCTTGATGGGTAGAACAGTGTCCAGCTGCAGAGCTGGCACTGGAGCCATGAGTTGGGAAATCAAAAGCTGTTTTTTGGGTTACTTCAAGCTCAGCACAGCACAGCTCAGCTCGGCTTGGCTCAGCTCAGGTCACACAGCAGCAAAAACTGGGCAAGTTGAGGTTTCTTCAGTTGCGGGGCGGGCGGACCTTTCCCAGCGGTGGCCGTGCAGCCGGGACAGGCGACCCTGGGCACTTCTCCAGCATCCGGCCTGGAAATGAGCTGAGCCTTGGAGACAGCCTTGAGCCAAGAGATGGGGATTTGCTGGGGTTTGGTTCAAAAACGTGGCATTGAGCTCATTACACCCACAGCTACTCCGTGATCCGGAGCTTTAACGCGGTGTCCTGGGCTGGGGCATGCCCAGTGCTTCCCAGCTTCCATCCCTTCCTTCTCCCTTCAGTTTGTTTACATTTCCTGGAGGAAACACTACTGTTTAGGCTGGAAGCTTTCCAGAAATTCAATTGCCCCCTAGGATCCTCACCTAGTGAGTTTATTTGTTTGGAATTGGCAATCCCACCTAAACTACTCCATGATCTTCAAAAACTGAGGTGTTTTGTCTTGAAAGATGCCAGACTCTGGCGCTGCAGGCTGCATTCCCTGGGTTTTATCCTATCTTTGTAACAATTTGAGAGGTGCTTGGAATAACGAACCAGGCCACAGGGCTGGGAAGCTTTGGGAATGACGGTGGCCACGGCTCTTCCTTGGTGGGGGCCAGGCACACCGGGGCTGGTTTCCCTGGGGAACGAGCTGTCCTGCTGTGCGCCCTGACCTGCCTCAGCTGCCAAGTGGGGCGATATCTACGTTGGGAGAAGATGATCCAGGTTTTAAAGGGCTTTGGAGATTAGAGAAAGGTCAGCCTGTTCCTCAGGCTGATGGTTATTCTTGGTACGCTGGAGCCTGGAGGACATGGGGGACGTGCCAAGCTGTGCCTGTCCCAGGGACGGGATGAAGCCTCAGGGCGGTTTCCCTGTGCTGGGATTTTTTGGGCGGGGGGTCTCCACTGCTGAGGAGCATCCGAGCTCCCAAAGCACCTGGATTCTCTGGAATGGGAACTTCCCTGGCAGCGGGTAAAGCAGCAAGGCCGGGGTGACATCTGGGGGAGAAACACCAGTCTGGGCAAGGGTGAAGCTCTGGGGTGCTGCAGCTCACTGCTAGGATAGGGACACCTGCTGCGGTGGGGACACCTCGCTGCGACCCCATCCCCATTCACGGGGGTCCCACCAGGACCCCCGGCCACCACAGGGGAGGAGATGAGGCTGCCCGGGGTTCTCGCTGGGCCAAGGGCAGGTCGGTGGCTCCCAAGGAGGTTGGGAAAGCTCTCCATGGGCCAGGATAGCTCTCTCTCCTGGGATAATGCTCCCTCTCTCCTGGGATAATGCTCTCTCTCTCCAGCTCTCAGCTAAGAAATGGGGTTGGACTCTCTGTCCTGGGTCGATGGTGTCGCCTAATAAGCCTCAGGATAACCCTCGGGATAACGCTTGGCACAGCTCAAGGGGAGGTTTCCTGCCCTGGGGCTGGCACAGAGGCGATCTGGAGCCCCAGAGCCACTTAACCAGTTAACTGGAGGTTACTGGTGCCAGTAACCAGAGCCTCAGCACATGGGAGGGAATTTTCAGCAGGTGAAAGCAAACAGGAGGGGAGGAAGGAGAGTGTTTGACTTCCTGCTGCTGGGGTGGATAAGGAGAGGCTGGTAAACAACTGGTACTGGGAAACCTCCAGGTTTCCTTCTCCTTCACCTTTCCCTCGTGTCTACCTGGTCTCCCAGCTCCTGATTTTGGGAGGGAGCTGAAAGCACCAGAAGAAAAGGGCAGGAGGTTTTACCCATCACACCAGAGGATGCTGCTCCCCAGGAGATGCAGCCTCACTCCTGGAATGTTCTGGGCTGGGCTTTCCTCCATCCTCTGACCTCGCCGAAGGGATCCCAGCTCCCAAATGTCCAACAGAGCTGGGGGTGGGGAAAAAAGGATGCGCTGGAGCATCCTGAGTGTGAAACACAGGCAGCCAAAACCGCAGCAGGGCTGTTTTGTCCAGCCCAGGGTCGGAGCGGCACATCCGTGAGCGAGGTCACGCTGGGGCGGCTGCAATTACTCGCCCACAAAATGCCCGTTTCCTCCAGCGTAGCCCCATAAAGCACAATCCGAGCCCGGGCTCCCATGACCCGGTGTTACGTGCCTGCAGACAGGTGAGTGCACGGGGTGGAGTTTTCCTCTTGACTTCTCACGGCTTGCAGCTGCCCTTTAATTAATTTAAAGTGAAGCTAATTGAAACAGGGCATCGTTTGGGAGCGGGCAGTGTTGGCCTCTCCCGCTCCCTGCGCTGGCCAGGCTGCACAGGCACGCACGGTGCTGCCGCATGGCTCGGGGTGGAGTTTTTCCATGCCTTTCCCAGGCAAGACAAGTTGCTTTGATGCCATTTTTAGAAGGGCTTCTCCATATGCCCAGCTCAAGGGTGGAACAGTTTCCAGGAATGGCAGGGGTGGATTTCTTCCCTCTCTGGCCATGGCACCCACTTGTGTCACTCCAGCTCCCACTTGTGTCACTCCAGCGTGGTTTGCTCGAGGGGAGTAGCTCTTGGCTCTTGGGGTGATCTCAGCAGCAGAGAAATGACAGGGCAGTGGATTCCTGACGAGCATCCTTGGTGTAGGAGGAGGCCCCAGGGGTCAAGGTCAAGGTGTGTTGGTGCCGTGGAATGGGAAAGGCTTTGCACCTGGAAAGCCTCCATTGCTGACCTCCTGACTCACTCCCGAGTTTGAATTCCTGCTTCTGTAGCAACCTGTTTGGGTGTCTGTAGGTGACTGAGTAGGAAGATGCTTTGGAGCATCAGGAGCAACTTGTGGCTCGGCATTCCCAAGCTGGCAGCAGTCTGGGAAGGGGATGCAGGGTGGTGAGCTCCGTGGAGAGGGGCAGGAGCAGTGGGCGATGCCTGGGATGAGCTATTCCAGCAATGCTGTCCATGTGCTGGTGCTGCCTTGTCCTGCCCTTTGGGACGGGTCAGAACCTGCTCCTGCTTCTTGTGTCACCCCCAGCAGCTGTGGGAGGGCTGGACGCTGTCCTGAGCGTGTCATGGGGCCCGTGCCTGTGTCCCCAGCCCTCCAGCTGACCTTGGGGCTTTATCTGCACCTTTCAGATCGACAAGTACCTGTACCACATGCGGCTCTCCGATGAGACCCTCATGGAGGTGTCCCAACGTTTCGAGAAAGAGATGGAGAAGGGCTTGGGAGCAGACACCAACCCCACTGCCTCCGTGAAGATGCTGCCCACCTTCGTCAGGTCCACCCCAGACGGGACAGGTACTGAGACAGGAGATGCTCCTGGGAGGGCTGGGGACACCTGCCCTGCTGGCACTGCCAAAGCAGGGGTGGCACCCATGGCCACCTTCACTGCTGGTCCTTGGGGCTTCATCGTGTGTGTGGGGACCGGCCTCGTTGCCCGCTCTGTGCTGGGACTGGAGGGGCTCCCAGTTCCCGCTGGCGGGAGGGACGAGGGAGGCAGGGAGGGTGGGAAGCCGCCCTCGCGTGCCCTTGCTGGCAGGACAGAGACAGTCACGGGTCCGGCTCATCAGATTTCATTAGCAGTGAGGCGGCAGCGGTGCCAGCGCTGTCTGAGTGCCACCAGGGCCCCAGCAGGAGCAGGGGCTCTCCAGTCCTCACAATGTGGCCTTTCTGCCTCTCCCCATGCCGGCAGAGCCGTGCTGCCCGTGGCACGCTCCAGCCAGGCAAATCCTTCTCTCACACCAGAAAGCTGCTCCCTCAAGCATCCACACGAGAAAGGCCCTTGTGCCCTCCCCTAGCCCAGCGTTTTGGGAAGGAGCTTGTCTCCCTCCCTGCAGCATCACTCCTTGCCCCCTCAGGTGCACCCAGGACCCACCAAGTATTTGAAGCAGTTCTGGCTGCCGAGGGTAAAGGAGGGACAGGGCCTTGAGCAGCTGAAGCTGCCCCAGTTCCACATCTGGGCTGGCAGCAGCCCTGGAAAACACCCCAGGAACGCTTGGTTGCGTTGGACGGAGCTACTTGGAGTTGGGGTTGCTCCGGTGCTGACACCTCCTCAGGGATCTGTGTGAAACCTGAGTGGCAGAGGCTGCTGGTCACCAGCAGGAGAGGTGCATAAAGAGGGACAGAGCCCAAATCCCTCACGGCTGCTGGCTGTGCACTGTCTGGAGGCAAGGACAGAAGCGACAGGACCATGGAATCACAGAACCATAGGACCATGGAATGGTTTGGGTTGGAAGAGACCTTAAAGCCCATCCAGTCCCACCCTTGCCATGGGCAGGGGCACCTTCCACTGCCCCAGGGTGCTCCAAGCCCTGTCCAACCTGGCCTTGGACTTCCAGGGATCCAGGGGCAGCCACAGCTTCTCTGGACACCTGTGCCAGGGCGTCTCCACCCTACAGGGAGGAATTCCTTCCCAAAATCCGATTGAAATCTCCCCTTTTTCAGTTGGAAACCATTCTCCCTTGTCCTCTCGCTACAGCCCTGCTAAAAGTCTGTCTCCACCTTCCTTATGAGCCCCTTTAATCCTTGAAACATTCCCCGATCTCGCCCCCCCCAGCTGCACCTACACCCAAAAACTGGACCTGGCTGCCTGCCCCGGGATTGAGATTCCAATCTATTTAAATGTTGGAGGATATTTTTAATTACAGGGATAGCCAGGAGCCGCCCCTGGGCACGGGAACTGGTGCAGCCAAAGGTGCTGTGTGCTGGTAGAGTGTGTGTCAGCACTTCCAGCACCCTGACCCGCCGTCGGGAGAAGGAGCAATCCCTCCCCATGCCCTTACAAGACAGATCCTTGGCGCCTTTCCCTGTTTCCAGCTCCTCCAGTGTTCCAGCTGGCATTTCTCACCCGGGGGAGGGGGGGAAAGAGGAACAGCAGCATGGAAAATGTCACATGAGAGGGATGCTGGGGCAATCACAGCGCTGCAGCTGCCCAGGGGAGCTGGAAAATGTGGGAGTTTTGAGCAAATCGCAGGGATTGGCTGGCATTCCCTGTCCAGCTCGAATTGGATCCAGCCTCTGTGTGGCATCAGTGTCCCCTGGGTTTTGGGGAAGGGGCTGGAAGGTGGCATTCAGGGCTGGGGGCTTGGTGCCACATCCCTGGCACGGGTGATGTGGCAACAGCTCAGGAGGAGCTCAGTGTCTGAGGCCATGTCCTTCCTTCTTCCCTCTTTTTAAAGCTCCTGGGCAAAGTCTGAGCTGGGCTGGGCACCAAGCCCCGCTCCCACTGTCCCCAGGTGCCAGCAGCTGCTCCCAGCCCAAGGACAGGTTATTCCTCTGCTCCAGCCCTGCTCTGGTGCCGTGGGGCTCCCAGCCATGCACCGGTGCCCATCCCTGCCCTCCCTCCCCTGCTGCTGCCGCACCCCGTGTCTCTGCTCTGCGATTGCGCCCCGTGCAACGCGCAGCCGGACTCCGGCTCCCAGCACCCAGCAGGATGAGAGGCGCCTATGGAGACGCAAGGTCACACCTGCAGGTTAAACCAAAACACAGCCCTGGCTCCCGGCTCTCGGTGGCTTTGCCGTTCCAGTGTGGTGTGAGAAGAGGGGGGAATTCTGCTCTGGAAGCAGAAACTCTTCTAGAAACAGCTTTCCTTGCTTCGCTCGGCCCTGGCACCCACTGGAGCACCACCGTGCCGTGCTGGCAGTGAGGCGCTGGCGAAACAGATCCCAAAGAAGCTTTTCCTTGGAGCCCCAGTGACTCTCCCAAGGGCTCTCCCTGCTCAGTGCAACCAGCACCCTCCTCCCTGCTCCATTCTTGATTTTTCCAGTCTTTTCCAGGCTCACCAGGTTTCCTCCTCCCCAGTGGTGTTGACACAAGGATCTTGTGGTGCATCCTCTGTTAAGGCCCAGCAGCTGATAATTCCAGCCTGGAGCTTTCAGAAGGATGCTGCAGGACTTGGGGGTCAGATCCCTGGAAATTAGAAGGATGGCTCTTGGCAACACCTTTCCCTTGGCTGGTGGGCTCAGCTCCTGCGAATCACTGGCTACCTCTGCAGGAAAACCGGCTCGTACGGTCCATGGGCTTGAAAGGCTTGGGAAAAAATTGCTGTTTTCATGCCCAAAGTCCCATGGCTGGGGATTTACCACATTCCCAGCAATGTCTCCCAAGGAAGCTGTGTCTGCCCCAGCCCTGGAAGTGTTCAAGGCCAGGCTGGATGGGGCACAGGGCCTGGTCCAGTGAAAGGAGAGTGGAACTGAATGGTCTTTGCTGTGCTTTCCAACCCAAACCATTCCATGACTCCATGAACTGGAACTGGCAGGGGGCGGCAGTGGGAAGTGCTGGGGTCTGTGCCTCCACCTTCTCCGGCATCTCACTGGAGCCTGTGCTTCCCAGCTTTTCCTCTTCGTCTTATTTTTTGTTAATCCAGTTTGACAGAGGATTCCACACAGTAGAGTTGCACTTGGTTGGGAGACTCGAGGCAGGATGTCTGGGGTGCCCAAGCCCCGAGGTGCTGGGACACGATCCCACACACGCTGCTCTGCCCCACCTGCTCTTCCCAGCAGCACCGCGGGTTTTCCAGGTGCTCAACTCTCACCCTGCGCCGAGGGCAAACAGCCGCTGGAATCAGGGCTCCGATGTTTGCCCTCCCTGTTTGCCATGTGGGCTCAGCACCAGCACTGATACCTTATCTGTCATGGGATGTGGGAATCCAGAGCAGGGCTCGGAGCTGGTGCTGGCCCGTGGAGCCCATCACACATTCCCATCACGGCTTGGAATTTTCCAAGGCAGGGCTTGCTGCCTTTTTCCTCCTGCAAAACTGATCCCCCCAGGAATTCACCCCAAAGTGCTGGTGCTCCCCCTGTGGGGCTGAGCAGGGTGAGGGGGGCGTTGGGCGGTGTTCGGGTCCTGCTGGGGCTCCGTGCTGAGGGCAGGGCAGAGCTGGTCCCACCGGGCTCCGGGGCCATGACCCCCATGGGGTGGCTTGGACGAGGTCCCAGCTGTGTGAGGGCTGGGCAGGACAGAAGGACAGCGCCATCCAAGCTCCCTTGTTTTGGGTTCCTCCCGGGTTCCCTGCATTACCTCCAAGGAGCTGAGCAACCTGTGACCCTCTTGGCTCCAGCACCCTCATCCCTGGCATATTTATCAGCCCCCTGAGGTGCTCTCCATGCTCTGCTAACGAGCAGAACGGCCTCAGTGCCAGCGGCCAGCAGCACAGCGTGACCCGTGTGAGGGGCAGGACACAACGCCAGCACTGCCCAGCCGGGCATCACATCCAGCTCTGCCCATCTGAGGCTGCGGAGGGTGCCCGTGCTGGGCTCACCCGGGACAGCAGGGAGCTTCTCCAAGGTTCTCCTGGTGTGTTTTCCACGTGAAGAACCACGGTGGCCATGGCACGCCCTGTGGCTGGCAGACAGGCTGCGAAATGAGCTGCCAGAGCGGTTTAAACCTCATCGCTGCAAAGGGTCAGAGGGAGGAGAGGAAAGGAATATCCAGGGATGGACTGCCCCAACACAGGAACTCAGTGCTGTGGTGGCTCTGTGCTCTTCACTGGGGTTGCTCTGAGCCCTCTTGGGTAACGCACTGAGCCTCTTTGGGTGATTTTCTGACCCCCCTTGGGTGATGTCCTGTCCCCCCTTTTGGGGATGTTCTGGCCCCCCAAGGTGCTGCACTGCCCCCCAGGTGCGCTCCCCGTTCTCCATCCCCAGCCCTGATCCCGCTGAAGCCGCCCATGGCCCTCGAGCCCTCTCCTTCATCCGCATCTCCTTGGAGCACAGCGAGTGCTTGCCATGGCCCTTCTCCACCTCTATAGAGCCGCTCCAGCTCCCAGTCGGTCCCGTGCCCCGTTCCCTTGCCCCGAGCCCTCGGAGGGTCAGCCCAGGAAAGCCGCCAGGGCAGATGGAGCCCCAGGGGCTGGGACGGGAGCTGCCTTTTCAGCTGGAGTCACTGGAGATGCCGGCGGCCCCGCTGGCGTGTGCATACTAATGACCCGCAGGTTTTGTTCCATCTGTGGCCCCTTTGTACCAGCATCGGCCGGCACAAAGCAGCCCCCGGGCGCCGGGATCGGCCCGGGGGAGCCAGCACAGCACATTTAATGCATTCAGGACTCCAACAGTGCTGATAGAGGGCTTTCCCCGGCCCTCTCCCCACTAAAACAGCCAGCTGGGCGCTTTTCCCGCTGCCCGGCTCCCGAATTCAGAGAGCTGCCTTGAAAACAAACACGAGCGGAGACTCCGGGCTCAGCCCTTGGGGCTCCCTTTGGAGAAGCCGTGTCCCAGCTCTCCCTGGCGAAGGCAGCAATGAGGCCCCAAAGGTCTTTAGGAGCTGTTCCCTCCCTGGTTTCTTGCTTCCACCTTCCCGAGTCGCCGTGGGCACGGAGCCGCATGCCGGGAGTGTGTGGGATTCCTGGGGCAGGGCAGGGAGGTTGGACCGCGGAGCCCAAGCCTGAACAGGAGGGCTTTTTCCATTTATCAAAAGTTTAGCCAAGCTCCGATGTTCCCGGAGCTGCCAGCAGGGTTTAACCCCTTGGGATGGAGGTTTAGGAGCTTCCACAAGCGTCAGTAGGGTCAGGAATGGCTCTGCTGCCTTCTTGCTTATGGAGCCTGAGCCTGCAGCTCCTCTTCCCTGGGATCACTCTTGTTTTGGGCACGGGCTCTTCTGGATGGGGCTGGTGGGATTTATCCTCCTGCCACGCCCTCCCCAAGGCATCAGCGATGGTGAATGGATCCTCTGTTGGCTATGGGGGTGCCGGGGGAGGGATAGGGAATACAGCCACAGCTCCAGTAAAACACTAAAAGATTTAATAACGAATAAAATAATGAAATATATTTAAAAATCAGACCTTATCCTTGTATCTGGGAGAGGGCTGGTCACCTCAGGGCTCTGGCGCGGTGCAGGCACAGAACCCTCCACGTTAACGTCGTCCTTGTCCTGGTCCCGCAGAGGACGGGGACTTCCTGGCGCTGGACCTTGGTGGCACCAACTTCCGTGTGCTGAGGGTGAAGGTGTCGGACAATGGGCTGCAGAAGGTGGAGATGGAGAACCAGATCTACGCCATCCCTGAGGAGCTCATGCGTGGCAGTGGGGTGCAGGTGGGTCCAACCCCTGTCCCAGGAGGGGCTGGAGCAGGACTGGGCACCCCATCACTGCCTGGGATCCCGCTGGATCTTTTGCCAGGAGCGGTGAATTCCTGGCAGCCAGCGCGGTGAGGGTGAGGGCGGGCAGGGCACAGCAGCCCCTCAGAGCTGGCGAGGTCTCACTCTTCACCTTCCTTCCAGCTCTTCGACCACATTGCCGAGTGCTTGGCCAACTTCCTGGACAAGCTGCAAATCAAAGACAAGAAACTGCCCCTCGGCTTCACCTTCTCCTTCCCGTGTCACCAGACCAAGCTGGACGAGGTGGGTGAGGGCCTCTGCTGGGAAGGGCTGAACTCTCCATGTGTTCCACACCAATTTAGCTCAGGTTTTTAATTAGGCTCCTTGATTTTGGGTCATGTGACCTTTCCTGAAGGGCCTCGTGACCTTTCCTGTGAAGCCATTTCCCGAGCTCTGGGTGAAAGGAGCTTAAGAACAGCTCTGTCCCTTTATTTTTATGAATATCTTGTGTTGGTGCAGTGACTCAGTGGCTGCAGGGTCAGGGACAGAAAGGATGGAACATTCCTTCAGGGAATGCAGAGCTTGGCATCACTTCCCAGTAACTCTGCTGCTTGTCATCTTCTCCAAACACACTATAACCCCCCTGTTTAAAGGAAAATTAACGTTTGCTAAGGATGTGTGCCAGGTTGCCTTTTCTAAAGCTGTTTGATGACAATAAGTGGTGGTGGATCTCCTGTTTCAAACACAGCTGGCTTGGTTTTCATGGGATCCTGGAGCGGTTTGGGTTGGAAGGGATCTTAAGAACCATCCACTGTTCCACCCCTGCCATGGGCAGGGACACCTTCCACTGTCCCAGGCTTCTCCAAGCCCTGTCCAACCTGGCCTTGGACACTTCCAGGGGTGGGGCAGCCACAACTTCTCTTGGCACCCTGTGCCAGAGCCCGTCCTCATCCTGCATTTCTGGATTTCACCTGATTTATCTTGAGGGTTTTTCAGCTGCTGCCCATCTGTGAGCTTTGACGGGGTCCTTGTGGCCCGGGGTCAGCGCGTGTGCCAGCAGGGCGTGGTGCTGACGGAGCGAGGGCCGCGTCCCAGCGATCGCAGGCGTTTGGGAGGCGATGTTCCCATGGGATGTCTCCATGGAAAGCAGCTTTTCCCCGGCTGCACCAGCGCTGCAGCCGCCGCAGCCCCAGGCAGCCCAGACGTGCCGAACATCACATCCCCCGTGCAGCCGGCGAGGGGAGGGGGGTCCCCCGTCCCCCTCCGCCAGCCCCAGGCACCGATGGCCGTCACTGTCAGCTCCGCTGCCGCTGCGCCGGGAGCCGTGACCTCGCCGGGAGACCAAACATCCCCGAGCCCAGCGAGGCACGTGGCCCCCGCTGCCACCCAGCCAGCGCTCGCTGGCTCTGCCTCATGGAGGGAGGGGGGCGATGCTCTCCTTGCCCTTATCTCACCCGGACGGAAGGGAAGCGGCTCCATGGAGCGCGGCAGCTCCAGCACGTCCTCCCGCGGTGCCGGCACGGGGAACGGCGGCACTGAGGCAGGGATTAACACTTCGCTCTTGGTAGACACGGAGCTGCAAAGAATATTGAGATACAGAAGCTGCAGGAGGAAGCGTCTGTGCCCTGTGACCTCGCCCGGGTTGCATCTCTCCATGCCTCAGTTTCCCCAGCTCTAAGGCAGGGCGGGTGTCTGGCTCCCTGAGGGGGCTGTGGCCATAGGGCTGGAGGTTTCAAATATAATTGAGTCCCTTTCCTCCCCCCAGGGCTCAGCTCAGCCCCTGGACACGTGGCAGAGGAGGGGACACCCTTGGTGCCTCTGGCCACAGGGGCCTGTGAGCTCCCCAGCCCACAGGGACAGCTCAGGGACCATTCCATAGGGACAATGAACCTCTCACCCCACAGAGCTGGGTCAAGGAGCATTCCAAAGGCACAGCAAGCTACCCACCCCTCAGGGATGGGTCAAGGAGCATTCCTTAGGCTTGTGAACAGGTTTTGCTCCAGGGCTTGATAAAACCTGGTCATGGGAACCATGTTCCTCCTGCCAGGGGAGCAACAAGCAGCTCACGTGTTGTTTGTGGCCATAAACTTTATCTGACACGGAAATTGTGGCTGATAGCGCAGCTGGTGAGCTGATAGCGGGGAGCTCCCCCACAGGGCCGTGTGTCCTTGTGCCAGGAGCCCCGGGGCGTGGGGGGGGTCTCACCTCTGAGCCTTCCCTCCTTCTGTCCCCCCAGAGCATCCTCGTGACGTGGACGAAGGGTTTCAAGTGCAGCAGCGTGGAGGGGAGGGACGTGGTGTCGTTGCTGCGCAAGTCCATCAAGAAAAGAGGGGTAAGAGGCTGGGCAGGCGGGATGGGGGCACGAGGGTCCCTCGGCTCCATGGAGATGTTTTGGTCTGTTTTGTCCATGTTGGTCACCCTCTCTCCTTTCCACCATCCCAGGACTTCGACATTGACATCGTGGCCGTGGTGAATGACACTGTGGGGACCATGATGACCTGTGGCTATGATGACCACAACTGTGAAGTTGGCCTCATTGTTGGTGAGCTGCAGCGAGGGGGCAGAGCTGGGGTCCCTCCCTCCAGGAATGCCAGAGGGAGATCCTGCTTCTTGCAGGCCTTGGGGTCTTTCGGGAAAAAAAGAGAGGGGGATCTCAGTGTTGCAAAAGAAGCATTGCCCAATGTTTGTTTGCTTAATTCTTCACTTTCCTTGGTGCATTGGGCTGTGGCCAACGGGAAATAAGGGGTAATGGGAATGGGGGAAAGGCAGGGCCCTCGCTCACCCTGACCCCATGCTCGGCCAGGTACTGGAACCAACGCCTGCTACATGGAGGAGATGAGGCACATCGACCTGGTGGAAGGGGACGAAGGTCGGATGTGCATCAACATGGAGTGGGGGGCCTTCGGTGACGATGGGGTGCTCAATGACATCCGCACAGAGTTCGACCGTGAGATCGACATGGGCTCGCTCAACCCTGGCAAACAATTGTGAGCGGATTCTTGGCTTGGGCTCAGGCTCGTGGTTTGCTCGGCATTGTCCATCCTCCCACAGCGCCGGCGGTACCGGAGCTGGGGAGGTCATCCCGGCTAACTGGGTCACCGCGTCCTCTGCCACCAGTGCAGAGCAGGGCAGTGTCCCAAACTGGGGCTGTGTCCCACAGCGGGGCTGTGTCCCAAACTGGGACTGTGTCCCAAACTGGGGCTGTGTCCCAGAGCGGGGCTGTGTCCCAAACTGGGGCTGTGTCCCAAACTGGGGCTGTGTCCCAAACTGAGGCTGTCCCCCAAATCTGCTGCCCTCGTGAGCCCCTCATGTGCACGGGCTGATTCCCGTTCCCTTCCTGGCCAGCAAAGTCATTGTCGAGCCCAGGCAGACACCCCCACCTAATGTCCACATCCCAATCCTACAGATCTCCCATTCCCCACAGGGCTACTGCAGCATGGGAGTGATCTGGGGGTCCCTGCACACTGAGGGAGCCCCTTCAGGAGGCCACGAGTTCTCTCTGCAGAATGATGGTCATGTCCACATGGCTTCATATTCTCAGTGACAGGATAAGCTGCTCTGGGAAGAGATTACCTAGATTCCATTTGGGATGGGAGGCTGCCAAGGGGTTTTTGGGTCAGCCCGTGGCCGCCTCGTGGCACGCACAGCCAAACACGCTCATGGTTTAGCCTGGAGAATGGGAGGCTCGGGGGAACTTATGGTGGGATAGGAGAGGTTTAGGTTGGACATTGGGGGAAATCTCTGTGCTGAAAGGGTGGCCAGGTGCGGCACAGGCTGCCCAGGGTGGTGTCACTGTCTCTGGAAGGATCTAACAGCTGTGTGGATGTGGCACTTGGGGACGTGGGTTAGTGGTGGCCTTGGCAGTGCTGGGGGAAGGCTGGACTTGATAATGCCGGAGGGCTTTTCCAACCTAAATCATTCCCTGCTTCTATCCCGTGCCTCCCTGTGGGCAGGTTTGAGAAGATGATCAGCGGGATGTACATGGGGGAGCTGGTCAGGCTCATCCTGGTGAAGATGACCAAGGAAGGGCTGTTGTTCGGGGGAAGGCTCACGCCGGATCTGCTCACCACCGGCCACTTTGAGACCAGATTTGTCTCTGCCATTGAGAAGTAAGCAGGATCCAGGGGGTTCCCTGGGTCCCAGCCCGTCACTGAGCAAACCCAGACCATCACCCGGCAAAACTCGGATTCCCAGGCACGAACACCTTTTTGTCCCTCCAGGGAGAAGGAAGGGCTGCAGAAAGCCCACGAGATCCTGAGCAAGCTGGGCCTGGAGCCGTCGCACGAAGACTGCCTGGCCACGCTGCGCATCTGCCAGATCGTGTCCACGCGCTCGGCCAGCCTGTGCGGGGCCACGCTGGCCGCGGTGCTGCGCCGCATCAAGGACAACAAGAGCGTGGAGCGGCTGCGCTCCACCGTCGGCGTGGACGGCTCTGTCTACAAGAAACACCCACAGTGAGTCCGGGGCATGGTGGGGACAGGGACAGGACAGGGGTCTGCTCCTCCCAGCAGTGGGTACAGCTTGGCACAAGAGAAGCACCTCCAAATAATCCCCTCGAGCAGCTCGTTTGGATCCCAGGGGCCCCAGAGGGTCACACTCAGGTCCCCTTTCCTCCTCCTCCACAGCTTTGCCCGCCGCCTCCACAAGACGGTGCGGAAGCTGCTGCCCGACTGCGAGATCCGGTTCATCCGCTCGGAGGACGGGAGCGGCAAAGGGGCGGCCATGGTGACGGCGGTGGCCTACAGGCTGGCTGCACAGCACAAGGCCCGGCAGAAGATCCTGGAGCCCCTCAAGCTGAGCCACGAGCAGCTGCTGGAGGTGAAGCAAAGGATGAGGATGGAGATGGAGAAAGGGCTGGGCAAGGAGACGCACGCGGAGGCATCGGTGAAAATGCTGCCCACCTACGTGTGCTCCACTCCCGACGGAACAGGTGACGTGTCCTGCGTGGAACCTCTGTGTGTCCTGAGTGTGTGAGCCCATGGATGTCCTGCGTCCTTGGGAGTGGCCAGTTCCTCTTTGTGGTGGGAGTGGCACAAACCTCCAGTTTGATACTGGGCAGAGCACTGAGCCTCCGGGACGTTCTGCACCTGACTGAACACAAAGCCTGGCTCCGGCTGTGGTTTTCCCCGCCGCAGGATTCTCCCCACCCTCGTGCTGGGTTGTGCTCCTGGTTCTGCCTGTGGCTTGGGTGAGCGCCTGACCTTGGCCTGAAGCTTTTGCAGGTCCTGTGCAGGGCCAGGAGCTGGACTTCGGTGACCTTTGTGGGTCCCTTCCAACTCAGGTTTATGATTTGAGGCCTCATCATCACCCCAAGTCAGGAGCAAGGCTCTGCATCTTCTTCCTGCCTGCAGCCCCAGTCTTCATTCCCAGCCATGTCTCCATTTCCATCCCTCTCCCTGGAAAACGGCAGAGTCCGGTCTGCTCTGTGCCACATCCCGGATGCCCCGTGCTGGGATCCCTGCTGATGATCCTCTCTTGGGTTGCAGAAAAGGGGGATTTCCTCGCCCTGGACCTGGGAGGAACCAACTTCCGTGTGCTGCTGGTGCGCGTCAGGAACGGGATGCGGCGCGGGGTGGAGATGCACAACAAGATCTACTCCATCCCCGTGGAGATCATGCAGGGCACGGGAGAGGAGGTCAGGATGGGCAGCTGCGAGGGGAAAGGGGCATCTTCCCTGGGGGGGCTGGAGCAGGGCTGACCAGGGAGCAAAACCAGGAGTGGGGAAGCCTGGGGATCTCCTGCCCCTGGAGCAGCGAGTTCTGCCCAAGGCTCTGCAGTTTGGGAAGCTGGAGCCTGGGTTTTAGGTTAGCAATGTGCTATTCCCAGACCTGACTGAACCTCCCCAAATCCCACACACTCCACAAGGGCAGATAAGCATCATCCCCATCTCCCAGATAGGGAAACCACAACACAAGCAGTGAGAGACGTCTCTGGAGACAGATTGGGAAAGAGTTTTGCAAACCACTCCGGGCAGTGCTCGGGGACTGGGAGTATCTCCAGCAGACTGGGCTGGAGGGCTCTGGGGATCCCTGGCAGAGGGACCGGAATCCCGTGTCACCTCCCCACCGGCCCCCACCCCTCCTGGGCCCTGTGAGGTGGAGATAACGCAGGGTTTTGGCCACGTTGTGCAGGAGGAAGAGGGTGAAATCGAGCTCTTGGGGGCTGCTCACCTCCCACGGTGCAGCTGAGCAGTTCCTGCTCTGTTCAAAGTCCTGGGAAGGGGTTGGAATCCCCAGCAGTTTGAGCAGGCTGGCTTCCAGCTGGGCTCTGGCTGTGGTGCTAACTTCTCCCTTCGGCTTTGCCCGTCCAGCTCTTTGACCACATCGTCCACTGCATCTCCGACTTCCTGGAGTACATGGGGATGAAGGGCGTATCGCTCCCGCTCGGATTCACCTTCTCCTTCCCTTGCCAGCAGAACAACCTGGACGAGGTAACACCACCCCTCCTGGCGGGTACCTGCCCCTCCCTCCCACCTGCTGTCGAGGGGGGCTCACTCGGGGCTTTTTCCACACCAGGGAATTCTCCTGAAGTGGACTAAAGGTTTCAAGGCAACGGGCTGCGAGGGAGAGGACGTGGTGGGCCTGCTGAAGGATGCCATTCACAGGAGAGAGGTCAGCAGGCACGGGGCTGGGAGAAGCCGGCGGCCGCTCCCACATCCTGGTTCTCTTTAGCATCATTAATTGGCCTGTAAAACAAATTACTGGGCTGAGCTCAGGGCTAATGAGTGTCAGAATTTTCACATCCGCCCTTACTCATCACTTGAGGTTGGATTTTCAGACCCTGGAGCTACGGGCTGGCTCCTGGCCAGGGCTGGAGCAGACTTGTCTGGCCCTGAGCTCGGGAGTCACGGGCTCGTTTCCTTGGCACAGACCACCCCAAGCTCCTGCCCGGGGGCTGCTCCTGGCGGGGCTGACCCAGCCCCTCGGCAGCTGGAGCTGTCTGGGGTCTGAGCCCTCCCTGCACACAGGAGGGGTTGTGGGAACGCCGGGGGTGCCTCCATGGCTGTGGAGGTGGGTGCTCATGGAGGACAAGGGAGAAGAGTTTTAAACTAAAAGAGGAGAGATTTAGACTGAATGTTAGGAAGAAATTCCTCCCTGTAGGGTGGAGAGGCCCTGGCACAGGTGCCCAGAGCAGCTGTGGCTGCCCCTGGATCCCTGGAAGTGTCCCAGGCCAGGTTGGACGGGGCTTGGAGCACCCTGGGCTCGTGGAGGTGTCCCTGCCCATGGCAGGGGGTGGAACCTGGGAGGAACCAAGGTCTTTTCCAACCCAGGCCATTCCATAATTCTGTGACTCTGTGACTCCCACACTCAGCAGACAGACAGCTCCTTTCCCAGCCATGGGAGCAGACTTAGCAGGAATTCCAAGTCCTCCAGGAATAACCTGTGCAATCCATCCCTCTGCAGGAATTTGACCTGGACGTGGTGGCGGTGGTCAATGACACGGTTGGCACCATGATGACCTGTGGGTACGAGGATCCCTACTGTGAAGTTGGGCTGATTGTCGGTGAGAACTGAAATTCCTTGCAGAGCTCCTGCTCTGTGCTCCCCACCCTGCCCCGCGGGGCGCGGGAGGTGTCCCAGGGCTCTCATCCCGCTCCTCTCCGCAGGCACAGGCAGCAACGCCTGCTACATGGAGGAGATGAGGAATGTGGAGCTGGTGGAAGGGGACGAGGGCAGGATGTGTGTCAACATGGAGTGGGGGGCCTTCGGGGACAGCGGCTGCCTGGACGACATCCGGACGGAGTTCGACCTGGCGGTGGATGAGCTGTCCCTCAACCCCGGGAAGCAGAGGTGGGTGGTGGGGTTTTGGGGCTGGAAGGGCCCCCAGTGAGGCTGAGGGTCCAGGAGCAGTTCTGCCCCACCAGCCCCTTGGTGGATCCAGAGGATGACGAGCAGGGCGGAGCTTTGGGACGCCCCGAGGTGCCCCCGTCCCCTGCCCGCGGGTGGGGTCTGCGCTGCCGGGCTTTCTGAATCGATTGTGCTGAAGGCACCTGGAATCCCCATCCAGACCCAGTGTCCCTTCCTGTGCTGATGTCCTGCCTCATCCTCTGCTTCCCAGGTTTGAGAAGATGATCAGCGGGATGTACCTGGGGGAGATCGTCCGCAACATCCTGATGGATTTCACCAAGCGAGGGCTGCTCTTCCGGGGACGGATCTCGGAGAGGCTGAAGACCAGAGGGATCTTTGAGACCAAGTTCTTGTCCCAGATAGAGAGGTGAGGCCCAGCAGGCGAGTGAGCAGCAGCTGCCAATCACAGCAGGGGTGGGATTAGGGGGAAGCGCTCCCAGGGAAGGTGGGAGAAGTTCCACGCACTTGGCCTGGAGCCGGGGTGATGCAGGATGGTGCCACACGGATAAATCAGCAGAGCCCTCGTGGTTCTGGCAGCACCAGCGTGGAGAGATGAGGAGGCTGTGTGGGGCTGGCAGCACAGATGGCTCTTTATCCTCTGCGCTGAGCAGAGAGGGGCTGTGGGTTGCAGGGGTGTCACACTCCGATGGCTTTGTCCTGAAATAGCCTCCCAGATGAGGATGTGACCCCAGGCCACATCCAGGTCTCAAAGCTGAGCTCAGAGCGGGGCTGTGGAGCTCCCCCAGCCATGAGTCCCTGGGCTCTGCAGGATGTGGCTTAGGAAGGGGAAGCCACACATCCCAGCGGCTCCATCTCCTAACCCTGCCCATCCTCCGTGCCCCTGCAGCGACTGCCTGGCCCTGCTCCAGGTGCGCTCCATCCTGCAGCACCTGGGCCTGGAGTCCACGTGTGACGACAGCATCATCGTCAAGGAGGTGTGCACGGTGGTGGCGCGGCGCGCGGCCCAGCTCTGCGGCGCCGGCATGGCTGCCGTGGTGGACAAGATCCGCGAGAACCGCGGCCTGGACTTCCTCAAGATCACGGTTGGCGTGGATGGGACGCTCTACAAGCTCCACCCTCAGTGAGTGGCTCGGGTTGTGCTCCAGGGGGGCTGCCCGGGGGCACCTGCCCACCTTGGGCAGTCGGGGTGCGCAGGGGGAAGGTCCAGGGGGCAGAGGGGGAGGATTTGAAGTGTTTTGGGGGCTCAGGAGCTGCCAGGAGCTCACTGACCCAAACTTGAGGCCCAGCAAGAGTCGGCCACTCCCTTAAAGGCCAGGGCGCCAGGAGTGCAGGTAATGCAGCGGGGACTGCTCCAGTCCCACTGGACCTGACCCAGATGTGGTGACCGGGTCAAACCAGGACTCCAGGTGATGGGGATGAGGCAGCTCTACCAGCCATGAGCTGGGTCCGTGGCCACACAAAAACCTGTCCATGGCAGAGCTGACGGCTGGTGCTGCTGGACAGGGGCTCAGACAGGCACTAAAGCACTGGGCTGAGCTTAAACAGGGCTCAGGAGCCCATGGGCAAAGGGAGGCTCTGAGAACTGCCCCCAGGGGAGGCTGGCCAGTGCTGTTGAGGTTCATGAGAGCTCCCAGGGCTTGGTGGGGCTCGAGAGGGGGCTGGGTTTAGTCCCAAGTGAAGGCACAGCACTGTCGTGTGGTAACTGGGCTTGGCCTGAAGTGTGGAGACTTGGGCTTTTCAAGCTTCATCCCTGGCAGCTCCATCCATCCCTCCATCCATCCTTCCACCCACCCATCCATCCATTTATCCATCCCTCCATCCATCATCCACCCACCCCCCTTTCTCCTCGGGGTCTGCACTGCGCTTTGAGGCTCTGGCAGGCAGTGAAGGGGTTGGGACGGGCACCTTCATCTCATGGCCAGTTAATTCAGAACCTCTCCCTCCCCTTGCCCCGCAGCTTCTCCACCGTCATGCACGAGACAGTGAAGCAGCTGTCCCCAAAGTGCGAAGTGACCTTCCTGCAGTCGGAGGACGGCAGCGGCAAAGGCGCCGCGCTCATCACGGCCGTGGCCTGCCGCATCCGTGAGGCCGGGCAGCGGTAGAGGTTTGCCCAAGAGCTTGGTTTCAGCAGAACAGGACGTTTCCTCACCCCATCCCTCTCCTCCCTCCGTGCACACACTCACACACCCACGCAGCCCCTCTCCTCCAAGCAGACTCGTAGCTTTACTTGTTCTCTGAGGCACCACGGTGGGACTGGAGACTCCGTGGGCTCTGTACAAAGTGTTGTCGTAGGAGTTTCCTTGCATGCCATAAACCCGCCTGTCGAGTAAAGCTCACAGCGTCTTTTGGCTTCTCCCTGCATTTCCAGGTGGAGCTGGAGCTGTCCCACCCGCAGCCTCCGTCACACCCCAGCTCTCCTCCCACCGCTCCAAACCACTTGCCCTCCCCTAACAGCAGTAGGGATAACACTTGGATAATTAAGACACTGCATTGTCACTTTAACAGTACCTATTTATGTATGTCGGAGTCGTAGCTGTCTGTGCTGTAGAAGCAAACCTCTAAGATTGGGCTAAAGACCTCCACTAGTCTTTTACCCTGATCAAGGCTGTATTATTTCCATGAAAGTCATGGTAACTCTTAAAGCACAGGGTGCAGAATTCCAACGGCGTGGCCACGGCTGCACTGGAGATACCACGTATCTCCCTTGGTGAGCAATACTAGAGAACCTGCTGGAGCCAGGTTAGAGGCGCCCCTCGGCCGGCTCTGGCAGAGCACGTGCCTGGAAATAATTGGGGACTCAGGGTCTAATCCCATTTCCCGACCTCTCACCCACACCCTGAGTAGTGTGTAGGAGCGTGGCGTGTACATAGGGTCGTGTTTCACCCCTGGACACCACTCCCCCCTTCCCTGGTGCATGTGCGGGCACGAGGAGCCACTGCCACGGGTTGGTGCCTCCCCTGCCAAGCCCCAAACTCGTGGCCGTGTGTCTGCCCTTGGCGTGGAGAGTCTGGTTTGCTTTGTGTCTGTGAAATAGTTCTGTGGCTGCAGCCTTTAGGTGGCACCTGGATTTATACACTGTATATTTATGTTTTAAGAGATCTGATGTCTTTTTATGTACATAGTCTCGGGGGGGTTGTATCACTTAGTTTTAACGTCACCTTTTCATGTTGTTGAAGAAGAGTACAGAGTAATTATTTTCTTTTTTCTTTTCTTTTGGTTGTGTAATTTTTTTTTTAATTTAAAATTTTCTCGGGGTAGACTGGAGAAAGAGACCCAAATTCCTGAGGTTGTACAAGAGGTTTGGGCATTCTGACTTTATCACCAGGACAAAAGGGAAAGCAGAAAGCCAGGGACGCGGCGTGCAGGAGCAGCAGGGCCCTGCGGTGATGCTGTCGGGTTTAGGCTGGGTTTAACCCTAGGAGAGGTTTTATTTTGTCCCCACCTTCTGGGAGGTCACATCCAGGGTGGGTGACATAACCCAGGGCTCTGCAGCGCTCTCAGCTTCACGTCACCATCCTGGCTGCACGCTGGCACCAGCAAAGCCGAGCTCATCCCTTTGGTGAGGTGACAGCAGCTGGTGTCCCTTCATTCCCATGCGGCATCCCCAGGGCTGCCTGTGAGCGTCCCCGGGGACGCCCGTGCCCGCAGCATCGCTTCTTTGTGTGCCATGGTCAAACGCAGGGATCAATTTTTGCCAACAGAAAACTCTGGATGAACTAAAAGCTGCAGGTCTCTGCCTCGGTGAGCAGAGGCAGACAGAGGGTGGGGGGGGTTCTGTAAATATTTAGCAGAAGTTAATGAAATTCCAGTGATGTACAAAAAAAAAAAAAAAATAACTAATAATCCCCACAAACAGCCCTTCAGATTGGAGGATAGAGTTTTTGTCTATTTTTATGTATATTTTTATACTGCTTGGGGTAACCTCATTACCAAAAGTCTCTTCTGTGTTGGGGGTCAATTTTAGTAGCACAATTTTAAAGCAAAATTACTCTTTTGGGCATTTTAAATGCTTATTTTTTTATAAGCCTCAAGACAATTATAACAAATGAAACCTGTGTATAGAAATGATGTAAGAAACCAACTTTAGTGGAAGTCTTAGAAGCTGTCAAATAAATCTTTGAAGGATTATACAGAAATCCTCTAATCTGGTACCAAGCAGTTTTGTGTGATTTTTTTCCTCAGAAAACCAGCATTTTGCCTACTGAAAAATCAAAACAGAAATGTTTTTAGCTGCTGCACTGTGCAGAGTTGCATTAGTGGCTGTTTTTACTCTTAGCCAGAAATCTGTAGTGTTTTCATCAGTTAGTGAGCGAAATTTTATACAAGGGTAGTTTTGGGGGCAGGATGGGAAGGATTGGGATTGGAGCAGCCCTGCTTTTGATTCAGGCTCCGTTGGGGCAGGTGACAGCGTGAGAGGGAAACTGGGAGCTGAGTACCTGGCTTGGAGCAGCGTCACCGCAGTCCCTCACCCGCCTGGGGTGAAGGAGGGGCTGCAGCTGCAGGGCTGAGGAGCTGCCTGAGCTCGCAGGGTGGTGGTGGTGGTGGATTTTTGGCTGGGCTTGGTCAGAGGGATACACACCTGGGTAACCACCTGGCTACCCCAGGCTCCTGTAATGCTGGAAAGTTTTGCTTTGGCTCAGAATCGAGCAGGGTCTGGAATGTTCGCGGTTAAAAGCAGAACTTGAACAGTTACAAGACACCTGTGTTACCTGTGAGGGCAGATCCGCCCTCCCTGGGGCTGCAGGGAGGGATTTTGGGGAACACCTGGAGGAGTTTGTGCTCCTTGTTGTCCCCAAGGGGACGAGCACTGGAGGTGTTTGATGTACAGTCTGACTGTGACTGGAACCTCACGCCAAAACGTCGCCATGGGATGTTCTGTGAATGTGTTTAAAATGAAGAAGGGAAGATTAAATCCTAATTATTGACATGAAGGGAAGATCAAATGATTATCTGTAGGGACAGATGGACAGACTGCTCAGCCTGGCTTGCCCAGTCTGTGTCTTCCCTGCAGGAAGAAGCGCTGCTTTGTGGATTTAGGATGGTTTTGTTTTGCTTGCTTGTTCCTATTTGGATGCATTTTCTTTGCGCTCCTGGGGTTCTCCAGCCATGCAGGGAGCAGGGAACAGAATCTCTGGCCTTCCCTCCCTGGCAGTTCTCTCCTCGTTAGTACTTTGGACAGGATTTTATTGGGTTTTTATGTATATGTAGATATATATAAACACAATCAGCAAATACTGAGCCTTGCGAGCAGAAGTTGCCTCCTCCCTTCCTGGAGTCCAAGGCTGGGAGGGAGCAGCTCACGCTCGGTGACCCGAGGGTATGGGTGGGGCACAGCTCTCTGGCCTGGCAGCAGCTCGGGTGCAGTTTGACCCCAGATGAGTCCGTTCCTGCTCTCCCTTATCAGGCAATCCAAACCCATCTGGCAGTGGAAGAGATAAGGGGTTGAAAGGTCCAAGTGCAGGGGAGGGGAGAGGTGTAAAACGGTGGCCAAACACCACGCAAGGCTCGTGGGGCACGAGGCAACGGCAAACTGGAACGGGAGGAGCCCTTGCCACAATCCCCTCCCCTCCTGATACGGAAAACGCCTGCCTTGGGCTGATCATTCCCTCGCTCTGGTTAGAAAAATGGGCACTGATGGCAAAAAGAGGCAATTCCTGTTCTCAACGTCATTTGGAGACAGGGAAGTTCTTTCCCTTGTGACATCCCTGACCAGTGTGAAATCTTTCTAGCCTGAAGCAAAGAAAATGCATCTTGATGTGGGCGCTGGCTCCGTGTGGGCAGGGGAGCCATAAAGCCAAAGACTGTGTGGCTGCTGGCAGAAACGAGTGCTGTAGATTCACCTGATGTTGTTCTTTGGTGTTTACAATATTTATTTTTAGCAATTGACTGCAATGATATTATATATAGGCTTCCTTATTTTTGTACTTTTCATACTGTTTTCCTGAGTGTGGTGTTGTACTGCTCAGCTCCCCTCGGCCACCACTGCTGCTCCTAGTCGGTGACAATAAACGAAAGAAAAACAACCACCATCCATTTCTGGGGTCATTGTCGTGTGTTTCGGCTTCTGGGCTTCCCTCACGCCCTCAGCAATCCCTGAGGAAAGGCACCTGTGCCCAGCCCATCCCAAATCCCTGATCCTGGCCCCTGGGAAGAGGCACACAGCAGGGAGGGGAAGGGGAATGGGGAATGGAGAAAGGGGAATGGGGA
>VZRN01006400.1:221887-238889 GCA_013397935.1 Dasyornis broadbenti | reverse complement strand
GGAAAGGGGAAAGGGGAAAGGGGTTGTTGTTTCCTTGCACTGACAGTGCCCCCACAGCCAGGAGGGCAAGGGAGGGCACAGGGAGATCCAGGACACCCAGGGATCCAGGGAATGGGTTGTTGCCTGGAAAAAAAGACCAAGATGCATTTCCTGCTCCACATCCCACGTCCTTGTGACACTGGGGGGGTCCCAGCAGCAGGGGCCCACGTCCAGAGCAGAGGGGGGCCCTGGGATCCGGAGGGCAGAGCAGGATCAGGCCCTGGCACGGGTGCAAGGCCCTCACAGCTCAGACCTCAGCCTGCTGCTCTTAAACCACCAGCATTTGACGAACCTGTTCCCTCTGCCTTAACCAGCAGCCCCCGTTGCCTTCTACTGAATCAATTTCCACTAAGTAAAGTTTTAGGAGTTAGTACTTCTAATTAAAACCAGAGCTAAGTATCTAAACAGAACTGATTCGATAAACAGATTCCATGCTGAAGCAGCTTGTAACCTTCAAACATTTCTGCTCTGCTGCCAAAGCTGTGACACAACACAACATCACACACAGCTGCTGAATCCATAGGGTGAATCCAACACAAAGAGCCATTCCCAGCAGGAAAGGACAGACAGGAGAATATTCCACTTGAAATCATTTACTGACAAGTTGCCATGTTTTTCTATCTTGCCCAACACATTTTTATCCTTGTTATAAAGTACAAATGGTTTTATATTTTTCTGACATTAAAAAAATAGGCTAACGAGGCAAAAATTCCCACTTTGAATCAAAAAATCCTGCTGTTAAGAATTCAAAATTGTAAGAGACAAACACAAAACCCAACAAAGACTGAACAGAGTGTACCATGACACGACTCATCCATCAAACCAGCTGGAGAGGAATCCCTTCCTCCCCGCTCTGCCTTTGGATCCTGTGACCTCGCTGAACCGATGTGAAGTTGGTGTCACACTTACACCTCAAAAGGCACTCAAAAGTCACAAGTTCCTGAGCTAACACGGGATGTAGTCCCAAGGTAACAGCTAAAACAAGCCACAGAAAATGTTTAAAAACTGGTATTTGGTTTGTGTGAGTAGAATGAGCACTCAGCAGAACTCCAGCTGAGAGCTGCTGCTGAGAGGATTCAAGTGATGGTGAGGAGTATTTACTGTACATGGAAAAAAAAAAAAAATCACTTAAAGACATCCTTGTTAGTAAATTAATCTGCTAAAAGACAGAGAGTTATTGGCTGCAGTGTTAGAACAACACCAGGAATGAAATGTGTGTGTGTGAGCTGCAAAAAAGGCTTAAACCCAGCAGGTGGGAAGGGCCGGGCAGTTAAATAACCAACGCTGAGAGGCCACATTTACAGAGATTATTTGGCCCTAATGGAAAAGGAATGCCCTAATGGAAAATAAGCAAAATATGGATCTGGTATTTACAGATCAGTTATTAAAATATCCAAGAAATAATACAACCAAAACCCACGCTAACAAAATCCACACAACTGTGACCCACACAAATTCCCTATTTCCAATTTGGCTCAGTTTTCACCCAGAAAAGCCCGAGTGTAACACTTCTCAAACATGGAATGGCTACTGCCTGACAATGCAGAACAGAAATAAAATTTAAAAAAAAAAAAAAAAAGTTTTGGCCTATGTAATGTCTGATCTTCTCGTCAGAGGTGCATAGGAGAGCGCTAAGGCCAGGGATGTTGCTACTGTGTAAGGCCTGCTTGTCCGAGCTCGGAGCGTTGGAGCAGCATCCAGGGCGGGAGAGGGGCTGCCACAGACCCCCGGGGAGCCTCAGGCTTCCACATTATCCAGCGGTGCCTCGCTGTCTGCCCTCTTCTCTGGTGATGTGTACAGGAAGTTGCAGCAGATGTAGAGGGGGAAGGTCAGGAGTCTGCTGTCCAAATTCATCACGATCTGCTCCTGGGGCACACACGGCACATTTGCATGGTGAGGGGCGGCCACAAAGAACAAGACTGATACAACGGTCATTCTGCACAATTTAGTGACTTTGGATTAAAATCAGAATATAAAAAACTAAAGCAAAGACATTTCACCTTCACCTCAAGCTTGCAACACTGACACATTCTCAGCCTGCCCACAGCCCCCACCCCAGAGCTGCCAGTCCTCTGCAGCACAGGCAACAACCACAGCAAATGCTGCAGCAAATTCCCCTCCAACACGATGGGGAGAGGACAGTTTTCATTTTCATGAGATTTCACCAACCAGGCATTCCCCAACAGTTTATACTTTAAAGTAAATTTCAGTTTGTGGGTAGAAATTTCTCAGTTCCACTCTAGGGTTTCGGGATAACAAAACTGAAACTTCACCCTAGTGAGGATGCAAAACAACTGAAACTTCAAAACTGAAACTTCACCCTCCAGTGAGGATGGCACTGACAAGAAGAGGTTTCTTGTGTTCTCACCACCTTTGTATCACTGCTGGCTGGGATTTGACAAACTCGATTAACAAGTCCTGCACATGCCTCACTAAATCTGCCGTCAGCAATGGGTGGAAAACGGCACATGCTCTAAGAAAACTCCACTCCTCTCTGGGGCTTTTATCAATTTATTTAAAGGAGTAATAAATTCAACCCTTTAACAACATGCAGACATTCTTTTAACTCCTCAGCTTACGAGAGTCTTCAAACTCCAAATTTGCCTCTAAATAAGGAGTCTGATGGATGGATTATGCACGGAGGCGATGCCAGCAGTGCTGGAAGGCTGGGAGAGCAGCAGGACATGACACTGGCAGCAGACAGCAGCACCACAGGCACTGATTTCACTAATATGGGAACTAATTTCATATTATCAACACTAATGAAACCCACAGTACCCCACTCTAGTTCCACTTCACAAATTACCTTAATTACCCACCACCTCTAACAGGAATGCCTGAGATTCCACATAAGCATGACAACAAGAGCAGCAACTCCCCTTCAAAAGCATTGGTGACTCCTCTGCATTTTTTTCATGCCTTGAACACCACCATTCAAGTTCAACAGCCATACCTGGTCCTTCTCCAGGGTCAGGATCTGATAGCCCGTTGTCCTGCTGCAAATCATCTTCCCACTGCTATCGAATGACGCCAGGCGTAACCTGGGGGCACAGCAATGAAATCGCTTTAGTCTCCTCTTATTTCTTCAGCACAAGGAGCTTCTCCCAAGCAGACAAGGTAACATCTTTTAAGGTAACTGACTGGGCGGCAGCAAAACGTAAGGCACGCAGGGCTGGCAGCACCAAGCTGAGCCCCACGGGTGCAGCACCTGAAGGCGATGCTGCGGCGCGGCTGCAGGCTCACGGAGCCGCTGCACGGCTGGTTCAGCGTGTTCCGCTTGAAGATGATGTAGCGGTTGGTGTAGGTGACCAGCAGGTCCAGGCCGAAGTTGAAGCCAGTCCAGCGCCAGCAGTACTGCAGGACAGAGGGGACAGCAGAGAGAGCAGCCTGAGGGTGGCTGTGACACGGGCCTGGGGTGCCCCACGCGAGCTCCAACTGCTCAGTGCTGGCAATGGGTCCTGGCTATGCAGAGTGGGGGCTCAGGGATCCCTGCCAGCATCTGCCTGAAATACAGAACCTGGTAGGAGCAACCTGGCCCAGGAGACTGCGTGAGAGCAGCTGAGCGTCAGCTGCCTGCCAGCCAGCCAGAACACACGTCACACAGGGCGGTATCAAATGCTCAGACTGGGTAATGGCACTCATTTGTGAGCCCCAGCCATGCTGGCGTCATGCATGGGTCTCCTTGGGGTCAACGGCCCTAAATGACTTCAGTGGGAAAAATTCATGTTCTCTGTTTATTTTACAAGACCTGTTACCTAAAGACACAGAGGGGCCCTGGCTCTGAATATTACACATTTTATCTAGAGAACTTCCTTTTCCTGCTAAAAAGAAAAAGACATCCGTGATCAGGGCTCTATGTAGCTGCCTGGATTTTCCAAGTCTCTAATACTTTTCCCAGTCCTGCAGCACAAGAGCAAAATGAAACACCAGTTCCTTACTCCTTGCAGAGACAATTGCTTCCATCCTTCTGTGGAGAAAAAAACAATTGTATCTTTCTCCATGACGTCTTTTGGATGCAGTTTGACAATGAGGATCTACATGATTTGGAAATGCCTGACTTGTCTCAGCCATGCCAGCTCTGCAGTTGGCCATGTGCCATACTTACATCACCGTCCTTTGCCAGTTTGCGACCACACCTCATGCTGTTTCCTTCCAGTTCCTCTTTATTGATTTCTTGAGGCCTGAAAAAAACCCCAAAACAGCATCTTTAAGGACACTTCAACAGCTTTGTACGATACCTTAATGTGGGGAAGATGAACAGACTGGAGTAAACCTGTCTGACCACACAACCATGGAACACCCTGAGCTGGAAGGGACCCACAGCTGACCCTTCTCTGAGCAGACGTGTGACTAGATGAGCTCCCAGAGTCTCTTCCATCCCAAATTATCCCATAAACATCCACCCACACTACAAAACTGCAATACAAACCAGGTTGTGACACCTCAGCTAGGCAGGACTTCTTTTGCAAAAGAACTTTTCCAGATAACAAAATAATAGCTGTTGCAATGAAATACATTCTCCCAGCCTTGTAAAAACCCAAGTGTTTTTTCTTTAAACACAGCAGGCTGACCTCTGAGACACAACCAGAGACAAGTGCTGGGGCACAGCTGGCAGGGCTCTGCGCAACAGCAGAGCCATGAAGCAGCAGCCACGAGACACTGGGAGAGGTTTCTCAAGGGGCTGGTTACACAACCCGGCTGAAAAAACCCGCTTCCCCTCAGTGCTCACGAGGTGCCACAGCCCCTCCGAGCTGCCAGAGCCTCTGAGCTGCCACAGCCCCTCGGAGCTCCCGAGGTGCCAGAGCCCCTCGGTTGTGCCATCCCTCACCAACACCCGCTCCTTTCACCCAGCAATTCTCCCTGCATTCAAAACACAGAACGCTCTTGCATGGCCAGCGTGAGCGAGGTCAGTCCTGATTTTCCAGAAGCGTGTAACTCACTTTGCTTCACACACCATGACACCATCAACCCAACTGCCACTGACACAAAGTGCTCCAGTTACACCAGGCCAAGGGCTGGCAGTGAACTTTATTAATCCCAGTGACATCAATCCCTGCAGGTTAAACTACAAACCCACAAGACCCAACAATGCCCTCCAAGCCAGAAAAGATGCAGCATCTGTTCTCCTCCTACTGCTCACACTCCACAGGAACTTGCAGCTAAAGCTTTTGTGAACTCAGCCCAGCTCTTTTCTCCCATTTCTGTAAAAACCAATCCTGGGAGCCGAAGTGTTCTATGAACAGGTTATGCACACGAGCTCATCACACCTGAACAAATTCACCCAGGAACCTCCCGTGTGCTTTTCCACATCTTCCAGATGAACTGGTTCTGTGGCTGACCTAAATGCAGCAATGGTGATAAAGGATTTATTTCTGTTTAGTTGGTGACAAATTTCACAGACATTAGTCCATAATGCTCAGACTGACATTAACATCCCCCTCTCCGTCCCTCGAGCAGCCTCCGACAATGCAGAACTTCAGCTTTAACCACTTCCATCAGCTGCCACACAGCCAACACTGGAGTTATTCTGCTTCCTTCTCACACACTGCCAAAGAGACTGTTAAGAGCAGAAGTGATTCCAGTCCCAGACTTGAAAGATCTGTCTGGCTTCTGCCACAAAACACATGTTTAATTTAAAAAAAAGTGATCCACTTTAGCACAAGTAAACCTCGAGCAGCTACAGTTCAAAGCCACAAACTCCAGTGTTACACTAAAAAATTCTCCAATTCTTTAGTGCGAATGGATGTTTAATGCTTTTAAATGCAAACTCAAAGTAGAAGGGAAACACTTTCTTCTCTGCCTCTCTGTAAAGTTACCACGGCAAACCACATCACACATTTCCAAGCAGTGCCATTTCCATGTTGGCAGTGTTAGAATAAGCAGGTGCAATTATGCCCTGCACCAGGTGGGATATGGAAATAGAGCCTTACTTCAGCTCAGAGGAGTCAGATTCACGTCTTGCTCTGATTCCTAAGTCTGCTTCCTTACCCCCAAGGGAAAACGTGTTTCATACTGATGTGGGCAGTAGGTGTGAGAGGCAGGGCAGCAGAGCTGGATAAACCAGGGGCTTATAAAACCTGAATTCTTCTCCTGCAGCTACAGGTTGGCCAAATGGCCAAAACATTTGCAGGACCAACTCCCCAGTTACACTTTGCCACGGTTTTGGTGTTAAATCAGGGACCACCACTGCAGCATGGCCCAGCGCGAGCAGAAGGAAGGGAAACAGTTTGATGGCCCCACACACATCACAGACATCAAACGTACAGACCCTGCTGGCCAAACCACCAACTGGCCAAGCACAGGCTCCATCGCAGGCACCAGCCACACACCAGCCTTTGGGGGGCACAGAAACGACACCGGGAGCTCTCACGGAGCTCCCTCGCTGGCAAGGCAATGCCAGGGCAGTGCAGCACGTGGAACAGGATCTGCAGCTGGAGGATCATGGGGAGAGTGGGGTCTTAGCAGAGGAGAAGCAAGCACTGACTGGGAAGAGCTGGGGTGCTGGCAGTGGACATAACACTGAGGGGGAAAGGCGGTGACGTTAGAAGGGAGTGGGGCCAACAGGCGAGAGGCAGGAGTGAAGGTAAAAAATGACAGATAAAAAATGAGATTGCCTCCTGCACCAACACAGGTGCAGCTCCCCACAGCCTCCTGCCCCCCAGCCCAGGGGAAGGGGCCAGGACAGGTTTCTCCATCTGCAGTGCTGTCCCAAAGCAGCCTTAAAATGGAAGGCTCAGAAATTACCCTCGAGGCAAAGTACTGTGAGAAGCATTAACCAACATAAAGGAAATACAGAGCATGTGTCCCCCACCCAGCATTCCCCTCTGGTCCCATTAAACAATTTTCCAGAGTTCTACTGGTGAAGGATGGGAGACCAGCCAGCCCAGGGAACAGAGACCTCCACAGGGAGCAACACTTTAAAAGCACTGGAGTACGCTTCCCCACAAAAAAACAATGAAGTATGCTTTCCCCCCTCCTTTTAATGTAAACTCCAAAATTAATCATGTCAGAATTTATATGAGAGGAAGGTTTCTAATTTAAGAAAGAAATAAAGGAAAGCCTGTAATATACCTACCCAATATCATTGTCTTGTTCTGCTCTGAGCATGGCAAACCACTGCTGTTTGTAAACAGAGGACAGCCATTCTAAAATTAAAAACAAATAAATAAGCTTGGTGTTGTCTTTGGAGCTGGGAATGGGGATGGTCATATACATTTGAAATAGAGAAATGAAATGACATTGAAATAATAAAGTTACACTTATTAACTGGACAGTCTACGCACCCCACCCCCGGTAACTCCCTGTGCTCTCCAGCTCCCAGCCTGAACCACAGGGGAAGGGAAAACATCCACAACCAACAGGCAGTAACTCCAGACCATGTTCATCTCCTCCCCTGCTGCCTCAAGTGATGCAACTCCATACATTTGCTCAGCACACAAAGCTCTGTTCAGCCAAGGAGCTTGTTAACAAGCTCTCGGGAGAAGGTGCTGTTTTCTGAATCCCCAATGGAGTTCTGCGTCACTTAAGGAAGAAGAAAACACAGTCAAGAGATAAAAGAAAACAGTGACTTAGCACAAATATGGTAAAACAAACAGAAATTGTACCCTGCTAGGAATAAACATAAATCATGTCTTCCTTGGAGAACACACAAAGATTTTATTGGCTGTGTTAATTTAATGTTGCAGCCCGGAGATCAAACAGAACAAAATCCAATAGTCTGTCAGGCAGCCACACAAAAGGGACCCCAAAGGCTTGGGGTGTGAGAAGTTATTAGTGAAGATAAACGGGGCAAGGTCACGTATGAGAACCAGCTCCGGGAAATGGGCTGGGCGAGAGGAACAGCGAGAGCCAAAACCAAACCAGGATCTGTGAGTGTGACAAAAGGGAGGAGAGACGAGATCACGCTGCTGACACCAACTTAGAAGTCCTGACAGGAAAAATTAAAACCAGCCCTTGTTCTACTGACTCTAGAGTGAAAGTCCAGACTGTGACAGCAGCAAACTGGGAATCAGTCGAAGTACGACAGAAAATAAAAAGAATGAATTAAGGAAAACTACACAGGTAAGGAAGAGAGAAAGTGCTAAAAGGGAAGGAAAAAAATATAAGGCAGGAGAGCATCTTCTCTATTTGTGTACGTGCATGTATCTATTTCCTACCTCACATTTCAGCTGCAGCTCATCTGCTGATTCATGGAGAGGGAAAGCACAGCTTAGGGAATGTTCAGAAGTCACCCAGTAAAACAGAACAGCAAACACTGTGCTCACACAGACACATTCTGTATTCCTGTCTCTTGCACCTTTTCTGCACAAAGATCAGGCTGCTGTGAACTCCTAACACAGAATTTCAGTTTTCCCCTGCAGGCTTTACACACGAGTATAAAAATAAATAAACAATCACAGCATTACTTTCAACTACTCAGTGCAATTTCTCCTTGAGAGCAATTTCATCTGGAATGATCAAAAAAGCTTCCACCAGAACACAAACTACCCAGCAACGGCCCTGTCTGCAGACTCTCGGGTATGAGGAACAAAAGCTCTGATCCTGACACCTCTTGTGGCTGCAGCGTGGTGTGAACAGATTACAAGGGCAGGCAAGTACCAAAGCCCAGGAGCACTTCCTTACACCCAGATCCTCCCCGTGCCCCAGCACCAGGCCCTGCGTGCCCGTTCCCTGCCCCACAGTGCCACCCAGCCAGCGCAGCGCTCATCGCGACTGCTCCCTCCCGCCTGCTGAGCTACGCACCAGCCTCACGTTCTTAATGCCCACGAGGAAATCAGCCTCAAAGGTGCAATTATCCTAGAACAATTCTTCCTCTGACAGACACAGGTGAAAGCTTCTGGGTTCGAGAATGGACACAATGTTTATCCACAGAAGAGCACAACAGAAAGGCTGCTCACCACAGCCCATCACACACCTGGTAAGTGCTAACAGCAGACATTAAGAGGAAGAAATCAAGTGTAGCTCCAGAAAATTTCTGGTCTGCAACATCTTATTGACTTGCTGACAAAGCCACTTTACCAGGATACAAATCCCACTGTTGTCCTGTGTCACCATTAGGGATCTCAAGAGTCATCCACCCAAAGTTACTTTTTATAATAACCTTTGCACTTTGCCTATAACCTGTGCCAATGTAAGATGGATTATATTTACTTTATACATCACTTAAGCATGTAAAATATCATGTATGAAAGCTGAGAATTGTACTTTTGGGATTTTTATGCAATAACAAAATGTTATCACTTGCTGGATGTCAAAGATGCCCCTCGTGCTGGGCATGATGGACCAGAGCACTCGCAGCGGGAACAAAGCTGATCTGAGGACTCAGACATCAGCAGGATGAGAAGGGCTTTTCATTTTCCAGTGACACTGGGATGTTAACAGCAGTAATCTCTAACAACATGAAATGGCATTTTGCTCTCTGGGCTTCAAAAATAACAAAGCCCCGAGGAGGAGGATGTGTAAATGCAGATAAATGGACAGGAGTGGAATAGCTGAATATCCTCTCTGCTCCAATTCATCCTAAATCTCTATTGGTAAATAACATTTGTTTCAGAGGAGGGAAGAAGAAATCAAAGCATCTTATGCTTTTCAATTTAATTTTCAGGTTTCATTCCAAATCTTATCAAAACCTATCCAGCTCTTTTTAGAAAGTAATAGCTGGAAAACAGCTGGATCTCAGCAAGTTTTACTCTCCCAAAAGGAGAAGGATTTTTTGCTTATCTGGGCCCCTGGAACCATTTAAACATTGATAAAGTACTATGTATTGATTATAGAGCATCTTGACAAACTGCCTGATAAGCAGAACGCTTAACACACCTACGTGGGTGCCTTTGCAGACTTTTATGCCTGTAACGTTCATACTCAGCTCCTGCTGAATCTTCAAGCACAAACCACACACTGGAGATAAACGTGAGCAGTAAGACAAGGAACCACACCGAGACCTTCCCAATTGCTCCAGGGCAGGACAGGCCGGGGAAGGCACATGGAACGTGGTCAGCTGAGTGGAATCATGGAATGCTTTGGGCTGGGAATGTCCTCTAAGGTCATTGAGTCCAGTTGCTCCCCCAGCCCTGCCAAGGCCACCACTGACCCTGTCCCCATGTGCCACATCCACACAGCTGTCAAACCCACTAGGAACGGGGCCTCCAGCACTGCCCTGTGCAAGGGCTGGACCTTTTCCATGAAGGAATGAATTTTCCCAGTATCCAACCGCTTGAGGCCATTCCTTCTTGTCCTGTCCCTGTTCCCTGGGAACGGAGCCTGACCCCCACCTGGCTGCCCTCTCCTGTCAGGGCTGGCAGAGCAAGAAGGTTCCCCCTGAGCCTCCTTTTCTCCAGCTCCCTCAGCTGTTCCTCATCAGACTCATGAGAGTCCAGACTCATGAGCTCCAGACCCTTCCCCAGCTCTGTCCCTCTTGGGACACGCTCCAGCCCCTCAGTGTCTCCCTTGGGGTGAGAGGCCCAAAACTGAAGCCAGGAGTGGAGGTGAGGCCTCACCTGTGCGCAGCACTCACTCACCTGAGGGCAGCAGGGCATCTCTCTCCACGATTCTGGCTGAGGCCAGGTCACTGATGATGTACTGCAGCCTCAGCTGTGCGAACACGGGCACGAACGCGTTCCCCTGCGCCGACTCCAGGAAGGCAACGTCAGCCCCAAACTCTGCAACACACAGCACCCGCACTACAGATTACTTCCCTAAATACCTTCCGGACCCCATTCATACTGGAGTTTTAACTTACTGATTAGAGAAAGCTATTATGGACAGGCAAGTCACCTTTTGCCATTACAATTAAGAAATGACTCACATTCAGATCCCAAACCAAGGCCAGGCCAACTCTTCCTACCTCTCCTGCGCTCGGCAAACCAGGCATCAGCTTCGCTTAACACCTGCTTGAAAGACCCATTCCAAGAAGGCACGAGCTGAAGGAACATCCACTGGGCAAAAATAAGTTCTAGTGAGTCAGTTGCAGAAGGTTTCAGGTAAGTAATCTGCACATTAATATGAAACATTTCCACAGTGCATTCATTTCTATAAAAGTTCTGCTGCTCCATTAAATATTTTCAGTCAATCCCACAAAGCTTCCACTGCATCGAGCCCCAGGCAGCCCCAGGCAAGTACCTTTTTGAGAGCAGTGTACACATCCATTTCCACCTGCAGCACAAACAGGTTGGAGGAGCTGATCAGCTGCTTCATGAGGTTTATGCTGAAAAAAAGTCAATTGTAACAGTCAGTGAGACAGAAGAGAGAAAAAGAAGGGGAGGTAGGGAACAAGCAACCAGCAGTAGCCCAGAGAGCGATTTGCAGTGAGCTCCAGATGTGGGCAGAGATTGTCTTTCATCCCTGCAGGGAAATGCAGCCCCAGTACCTGAGCTCCTTGAAGAGTCCAACACTCTGGTGAGTCATCAGGTTATTCAAGAGCCACTCAAGGCACCTGCATGGAAAGCAAGGAATTAGGACCTCTGCTTGTTTCTTCTCCATGTCAACATTCCTGCAACAGCTGCTCAGGCTCACAAAGCCTGATCTTGCCTCACAGGACTGGGAAATGCTGCCTTAACCAAAGCTAGAAACACATAGAAATATTTTAAAATAAGTTTTTCAATACAGAAGGTTTACCAGAAAACTTTCTCTTATTAAAGCTGCACTGAGTTTCTATCAGGGCACAGCTCAAGTGCAATTGAAGGGATTGTTAATGTCACACAGAACTCTGAGAGCAGAGTCACAGCACAAGGAATTGTGCCCCCAGCATTCTGCTCCCAAATGTGGCATTAGCCCTCCTCATTAAAACAAAGTTCAGCTTCAGCTCTGAATATTAAATCTGCTCTGTGACAGAACGGTCTGTGATCATCAGTGTTACTTCATTGTCACACTGAAGACCAAACAGATTGTCCTTACTTTAGAGCTCATTCAGCCACAGCACAGCCAATCAACCTGCCACAGGCAATGTCTTCTTTGCATCAGCCTCAGCAACACCAAGCTCAGCTGTCCTCAGGGCACCCAGCCCCCAGAGCTGCAAGTGAGGGACAGGGAACCTCGAGTGCTTTGCCCAGTTCTGGGCCCCTCACTTTACAAAGGACGTTGGGGCTGGAGCGTGTCCAGAGAAGGGCAACAAGGCTCATGAAGTGTCTAGAAAGCATGTTTGATAAGGAACAGCTGAGGGAGCTCAGGGGGACCTCACTGCTCCCCACAGCACCCAGAAGGGCTCTAGTGAGGTGCGGCCGGTCTCTTCTCTCACGCCTGCAGGGAGAGGACATGAGGAAATGGCCTCAAAGTGAAATGGGAGATCCAGATTAGGTGTTAGAAATTTTTTTTTTCCCCTGTTTGGGTGGTCAAACAAGGGAACAGGTTGCCCAGGAAGGTGGTGGAATCACTACCCCTGGAGGTGTCTGGATCTGGCTCTGGGTGATGTGGTTTAGTGGTTTCAGTGGTAGTGCTGGGTGGATGGTTGGACTGGATGATCTCACAGGTCTCTTCCAACCTTGATGATTCTATGATTCTACTCTAAAAAAGTAATAAAACAATTAACCTGGTCATTATGGTACTGTGTGTAAATTCACTGTTAATTAGTGATGTCCAAAGCAGCTTGGAGACAGTTATTCTTACTTTTTCTTCACGGAGTCCAGCCCATACATCCCCGCAGAGTTGTAATAACCACACACGGTTTGGGCAGTGATGGTTTCCTTCATTGTTTCACCACACTGCTGGATTAAGCCATCCTGCAGGGAGGAAAAAACCCACAGATGTTCTGAGTGTTCATTTCCCAGAAGGAAATGTCAGACACTGTGCTGTTCATACAGATCCTCGTGCCTGAGCCACCCCCAAAGTCCCACAGGCTGCAGTGACTTGTGCTACACTGTTCAAAACATTTAAACCATCATTCCTCAGAAACACAGATGTTCCTTAAGAATATTCCCATGAAAGAAAAGAAAAATGAATGCCTTCAGGGTAGAGGAAGTGAGCTCCAAAACCTACTGAATGTACTTTTAGATACCACTCTCAAAGCACTTAATCTCACACCTCAATCTTCGTCACAGCATTTTTCAATAAACCCACTGCGTCATGTTTGGGTTTTTCCCCACTTAGCCTGAAAAGCTGATTCATTCCTCCAGGTGAAAAAGGCCACGTGGGTGAAGATATTCTGAACTGTTCTGTTTCTTTCAGGTAAAGACAAAAATACTGGCACTTGTGACTTACAAGCTGTAGCATGCAGGCTGCTGCCAGCAGGGCAACCACACGGCTGGGGTTGATGAGCACATCGTCTCTGTAGAGCGAGCCAAAAGCCACCTGCAGAGCTGCAAAGGGAACAGGAGTCAGACAGGGACAGAGCACCGAGCAAGGGGCATTGAAAGAGTCCTTAGGTTTAACCAGACCCCTTCACTGCACACCTTCTCTGCGGTGTCAGCGCTGGCTCTTTATCTGGAGCAACTCACCAGACGGAAAACACAACACGGGGCGTTAACCAGTCCATTACTGAGCTTCCACGACTTAAACAAACTCTTCAGCACAAAAGTTAAACCTCATGAGCCTTCTCTGAGCACCATGAGGTTTAACTTGACCTCTCCCTTCAGGGTTTTGTTAAAACAAAAGGTTCTCACTTACCTTCTACATCAATATTTTGGTCAGGAATCTCCAACTCTATGACGTTCATGCTGGATTCTTTCCAAGAGCCACTGAACATACTGGAAAAGTAGCCTGACTGCATGAGGGAAGAGAGAAAAAGAACTCAACTAAGAGATTTCATCCCAATTAAAACTGCCAAAAGCAGCACATGGAACCAAACATGGTTAATATTTACCTCTAAGCAGAACAAAATTAAGGGAACTTTCACAAGGCAAAACATTCTGACAGACTCAAGGGGCTGACTGTAGTTGCTGTCTCTGACACTCAAAATGCCTACAGGAAAATTTGGGCTATGTGTGTGTAACCAGAGCAAGAAAAAGGTTTGAAAAGGCCAGAAAAGCCAGACAAGCTCTTTTCTCACAAACCACGTCACCAGTGGGGACAGAATTAGTCCAAGAACTAAGTCCTTAATGTTACTGGCAAACAACAAATCCTGCAGGCATTAGGCAATGCCAGTTTGGGGGCTCAGGGAGAAAAAAAAGGGAAAAAGAGGCATGCAAGACATACAAATTACTGTACAAGGCTGTAGTCTCATACCAAGGACACAGACACACACACCATTTACGGCAATATACCTTTTATTATTAAGTGAAAAGCACATAAAACTAGAATTTGAGGTTTCCATCCAAATGAAGGGAAAGATAATGCTCTACTAGGGTTCCTGATTTTCCTTCCCAGCAGCAGATGTGCCCATTATGAGAGGCTATCAATGAAGTTTACCTGAGAGATCAAAAAAATAAAGTCTATTTGTACAGCACCACATTCCCTGACCTCTTCACTCAGCATTTCAGCTCAGGGCAGCAAACAACACAAAACCCAATTTTGATTTCATTTGATCAAGTCAGTATTTCTGTACCCTTGGCGTATTCCTGACTCTGACAGGACACAACGTGCTCCTCTCAAACCCAGGACCTCAGCCATGTTTGTCCTCCTCACGAGGCTGCCTCAGCTTTGCCATACAGATCAACTCCCCACCTTCATAAGGATTTACCATTTTTGCAACAGCATTGGGAAAAAGAAATTCCCCGTTTCTCAGAGCTGCTGTGACCAGGCAGAGCAGCACTGACTGCTCTTCATGGAACTCACAGCAGTGCCTGAAGAGACCAGGGGCGCAGAAACAGCCGGGCTGAGAGTCTGCTCAGGGGCACAGAGGAGGAGTCACAATGGCGTTAAGACTCATTTACATGGAGTTATTTCCAGCCTCCAACACTATTTCACCTACAGTGACGTAATTCCAACGCAGCAGCATGCCCTGAAACAGAACCTGCCTGAGGAGAATTGTGAGCTCCCCCCAAAGCTCATCTCCCAAGAAAACCACTCCTGCAGCAAGGCCTCTACAGACAACATCACCATTTTCAAACCCTGTTAAACAGTTGCATCCACAGAAGGGATTTCACACCCAATTTCAGTCACCAACCCTCGCTAGGGTTTCAGAAGCTTCACAAACTGGAGATGCAGCAACCACAGCCCCACAGTGACAGAAAACACCAGCAGCACCAGCAGCCTCAGGCCACACCAGCGCTGTGCCCAGCCTGCACAACCCAGCCCTGGCTGTCCCCTCTCCCCGAGGTCCAGAGTCCCACATGGCAGCGGGAGCTGTGCCTGCCAGCTCGGCCCCCCCGGTGCCACTGCTCCAGCTCTGGCTCACACAAAGGACTCTCCTGCCTTCAGTTTATGTTCATTAAAAGGTTCTCAAGCACAAAAAAGGAAAGGCTTTTTCCTACAAGAAAGCAATGAAACACTTCGCTTGCTGGGGCAATGCAAGTAATTGCTGAAGCTGCTCTGGAATTCTGGCACTGGCACCACAACAGCCACAAAAATCCAGAATTTGCTCTTCCTGACACTTGTTGCACCAGGGAAACTGCAGCCACATGCTGAGCACCTCCCAGTGCCACCGTGTCACACCCCTGCTCTGGCTGCCACTGCAGCTGGCACACAAGTGCCTTCCTGTCCAGGTGCATCACCTGACAGCTTCGCATCAACCCCTGCCAAGGCCAGACCCCCTGAAAGCCACGGGCACAACTGAATTCCGTGTTTCACAGCACAGTCACGGCTGCTCCCCACTTCTGCCACAGGAGGAGGACACAGAGAACAGACGTGAAGCCAACAGCACCTCTGCGCCCCCAAAACACAAACACAAAGGACTCCACCTGAACACAAGCCCAACAGAAAATGTTTGTAGAAGTAGCATCTTTTTTGGATGTGTGCGCTAAGATTTACTCTTTTTTAGAGATCCTGAGCAAACGTTCCTCCTGCAGCAAGGAATCCTTTTGTGAAGGCTTGTAACAATCAAGTAACAACTACAAAGATCCAGCACCAGCTGTTTCCCTGCAGATCCCCGCACACAAATCCAGTGGACAGTGAAACTGAGCTGGGGCACCACAGGCTTTACAAATCCCTTCTGGAAGTGCCCCCTTTGCTCTGCAAGAATATTCACATCACAGGAGCCTCTCAGCCACTTGTTCAGCAAAAAAGAACACGTTCTCAGGACATCAAAGACAAATTTCAGGACTGTTTGCACAGAGAATGCAACAAGATTAAGAATAAAATAATTAAACAGAATAAAAAAATTAAACAGCAAGAGAGAGAAGCAAAGGAACTTTTCAAACATGAGCTACAGGTCTGCTTCCCAATATTGCTAACAGGAGTTTGTTAACAGTTTGTATCTACAAAGAGTGAAGGTCCTAAATATAAAGGAGAAAAAAAGGAAAAATCTCCAGTCATACTTCACAGTTCCCAGGCATTCTTTTATGAAAAAACAGTTCCTGGGGTTTAGAAAGAAGCCACTTACCTGGCACAAATAAATCTTGTGCAAGTTCCACTCCTCTCCCAGAGCACAAATTTTGATATCACTGTTCTCCCCATTCAAAAACAGCGTCTGATAAATATATTTCGACGTGCTTTTCAATTTTTTCCTAGTAAAAATAAAACAACAAACCACCAACAGTGAGACACTCCTTCAAATTCTCCCGTTACAGCGGCATCAGTCGGTCTCAGGCTCTCGGACGGTGCGTCCTGCCCAGCCCAGCCCAGCCCAGCCCAGCGCGACTGCCGTGTCCCCCCGTGCCGGCACCACTTCCCCGCTCCCCCGCTGCTGCCGGGGCCTTTCCGAGTGCCCCAGAGCCACCCCCTGACCCAGCGGACCCACGAGCGGCCTTCCCCGACACCTCTCCCCTCCAGCCCGCGCTCCTTCCTGCACGGCGGGCCCCGATGGGGAGGCCGGGCCGGGCCGGGCCGGGCCGGGCCGGGCCCTCCAGTGTCCCCCCAGAGCTGCCCCCCAGCCCGGCCGTGCAGCCCCAGCCCTGCAGCCCCCTCCAGACTGCTCCCGGCCCGCTCCGAGCCGGAG
>VZRN01006400.1:141209-221609 GCA_013397935.1 Dasyornis broadbenti | reverse complement strand
TAAATTGACTTCTCTAGGAATTGTTTTACTTAATCATAATATATTTATAATATATTATCAATATATATTATTATTATATATAATATATATAGTTATATGTATAGCTATATATAACCACATATTTATAATAAATAGTGCGTTATTCTTAAACTACTCTTAGGTAGCATCTAGCACAATTGTCATAAGCTGCTTCTGTAGGAAGACGGTTTGGGAAATTACTGAAACTTTAAGTTTGATAAACAAACTGTGATGTACTTCAGTGAACAAAGCCTGGGAGACCAAGGTATGGTTGAGGTTGGACATGGTGTTGGAAACAATGTAACTTTTAAAATTTTTATTTTATTTCCCTAGTCAGGCTTAGTTTGCCTTAGGGAAAGGAATTTTTAAAGTTTTTTTAAGGAATGTAGCAGCACTCTACAGAGATGAGCTTCATGTATCAACAGACTGAGAGTAGCCCCAAGGACGGTCACCTCATGTTCCATTAATGGAACATCAGCTCCAAACCTCACCCCTGGTCAGAGCCTGGTCAGAGACGACACAGTCTGAGAACAGACAGATAAGAAGGAAGGCCTAATTAAGAGTTGAAGCTGAAGAAATCCAGATCCAACAGGAAACCAAATACTAAGAGCAACGCAATCAACACTGAACCAACACATTTCTATAAATTCTGACTGTATAAAATTTGGGGAAAATCTTATAAAATCCATGTGTCATGGAATGATTCTCTCTGCACACCCTGGCTATGTGTGGATGAGGTGATTTCTGTGGCACATCCTGGCCAGAAATAAAGTAAAGCCTTGACTTTCTAACACTAAAAATGTTAGAGGGATTTGTTTTTCCTGTAGTTTTGGTGACGATGGAATGTAGAATTTATGGACCACAAGGACAATTTCCAGAAACCAGAAGAATAGCAAAGAGTCAGTGTATGGGTTGGAAAGCCCTTACCGAAGGAAAAAGGTACTAAAAAGATTAAACCGTGGACTAATTAGCATAAGAAGCAGTGCTGCAGCCACTCCCCACCCCGCCGGGCCCCGCGGAGGAGAAGCAGCTCCTGCGGAGCACAGGAGTTTGGGACAAAACAAGTTCTTTCCCTCTGTACCCTCCCAGAACACACCATCGGGACAGAAAGTAGAGAAACAAATTCTTTATTCATTTTTCAAAACTCAGCCACTTCACCCAAGGCATTGAAATCCACCCCCAGCCCGAGCGCCTCCGCAGCTGCTGTGCTGTGCTGAGCATTTCCCTGTCCTGAGCACAGCCCTCAGGAGACTTGGATAAAGCTCTGCTCCTCTCCCAGTCTGGAATGTGTCTACAACAGCAGCCCAGAGAACCAGAAAGAAAATTATTTTATTGGAGGCCACAGAGGCATCTCCTATTCCAGCTGGCAGGACCCTGTTTTAGAGGAAAATGAGTGATGGAATTGGGGTGTAGCCACCTCAGTGTTTGAGCTTTGACAATCCAACCTCAGCCTGATCCTTCAGAATAGGATTATATACCAGCAGTAAAAAATAAATTGCTAAGCCAAAGCAGAATCCCTTTTCTGTAGTGAAAACAGTGCACAGGCAGGTGTGTAGGGTCTGGGGGGAAAGTCCCTCCCAGGGGTTGATGTGGAAGTCCAGGTGAGGCCCAGGCACAAACACGGGATCCTTTATGGTCCTGGGACACGGCGCTGCTGCCAGACAGCATGGGGAGATGTGGGGACGTGCCCCAGGGAGGCCTGGGGAGTTACCTCAGGGAGATCTGGGGAGTATCCCAGCACCAGGCTGATGAGGTGGGCTTGGGGACAGCTCACTCCTTTAAAGGCACCATCCCAACGACGTCGCTTGATCCACAGCAGGGTTTGTAATATCACCCTAATTATTTACACTCCAGCAATCAAGCAGACAGACCAAGCACACAGGGCTGCTCTAACCAGGGCAGAAAAAGGTTTTTCTGATGTCACCACTTCCCCACTTACAGCTCTACAGGCAACATATACATACAGTGCAGGCAGGCTGCTCACGCTCCACACTAACAGAGGCAAGTTAACATGTAAACGTGCTTGTATTCTAGATATTTGATTTCTTTGTGTTTTAATTCTACCAAGAAACTGAAGCAAAGTTGTGTTCTGCACTATCCATGTACTGATGAGGTTGGCTTTTCCCTGGGCAGCCTCTCACACTCTGCATCCAGGTTTGCTTCAGTTGCTGCATTTTCCTGACCAGCTGGTCAGGAAACAATTTAACTTTTATATCTTTGGTTACAGCATTCTGTGTAAGATGGGCTTCACCAGCCCAGTTAGTAGGCAAATGGGTGTTCCCAAGCACAAAAGTTTATCAAAAGGATCAACCAGAACGGCCACTATCTAACCAGAGCATGAACTCACCTAAGTCAATAATCAGAGAAATTAATAAGGCATTTGGGAAAAAAATTAATAGAAATGATTGGGCTTGCTGATCTTAAAGATCTTTTCCAACCTAAACGATTCTATGATCAGCTGCCTCCCATCACCCAGGCAGTCCCACAGGCCTCCTTTAATCCTCCCCACCACAGAGCCGGAGCAGAACTTTCCTGTAGTCCCCTGAGCAGTCTCCCTAGAGAAAGCAGACAAAAGGAACACCATTAACTTTGCAGCTCCATAGAAGGCAGGATTCCTTCACTGTAGTGTTTGTATCCTCTTTGACAATTTAATCACCAAGAACATCCAGGAATGTTTTCAGGACATATATGTAAAGTCTCCTTAACTCTAAGACCAAAAGGTGTTGAGGGGGGACCTGTCTCCTTTACGCTGCTTAGCAAATCCCGCTCTGTTTCTAAGATTCCAAAGCTTACCTTAATGAAGGAGTGGAGCGATTTGCCGTACATGGCCAGGAATTCCCTCCTGATGTACAGCATGTCAATTTCCGAGCGGGACACCATCACCCGGATCAGAGTGCTGTCGTCTGTGCCCAGGCCCTAAAGGAGCACAACAACCAGCTACAGCTGCAAAGCATTTTGGACAGATCAGTGACAGACACAAAGCTTTAGCCTTCTGTGGAATCCCTTCCTAATTACAGCATTTTTGCATTAATGCAGTGATCCACTACCAGCTCTGAACTTCCTGAAGGAAAAGAGGTCCACAAAAATTCTGACTTTTTTTTTCCCCAACTAACACAGAGTTTCTTTTTCTCTAATTGCTGTCATGCTACTGACTCGAGCATGGACAGGCAGTGGGGAAAACAGCAAAAGCTCTTTACCTTCATGGATTTGTACAATCTTTCAGCAAAATATGCAGGCTTATTCCTCAAGCACTTTACTGTAAGAGAAACAAGAACAAGAGAATTAAAGCCAATAAACACTGAAGGAGAAGGTCATCCAAACCCTTCCAGCACTTTCTCAGTGCAGATGTTTATTCTGTAAAATTGCAACTCAACGAGCACAGTGCAGACATCCAGAGTCAGTGACCTGCTGTCAATTGATGTCTCCATGCCCAGTGCGCAGCAATAAAATATTTTTAAGGCTTCAAAGCTTCCAGACAGCAAATGCCAGTTGCCAAAGCATCCCTTGGCAAAGAAATGTAAAGCACAGAGCCTTCTCACCAGGTCGTATCTACAAAGATTAAAACAGTGTGCCTTATTAAATAGTGAAAAAGAATCTGCCTCCTGAAGCTATGCAAACAGTCAGGGTAAGACACAGGATCTTTAATTATTTAATTAGTTTGTAGACAAAATTTAAAAGCAGGGAACTCACCCACAGCTAACAAAGCGTCCTCGAGGTCTCCTGACATCTCGGATTTAATGCTCTCTGTGATGTCCTTATTAGCAATCCCTCTGTACACATCAAAAACTAGGAGGAAGAGTCGAATAAAAAGAGCCAAGTGAGCTGCTTCAGTGTGTAACCCCCGAGGATCACTTTGCAAGATCAAGCTCCTCATACCCTGTACAAACATTGCACCATTACCGTGACATTGTACGCTAAATCAGGGCTGCCCCTCAGAAATATTGTGTTTTAATTATCAGCTGTCTTGCTAATTAGTCTACCACTGCTGCTAGGATTTTCCAGAACTGCTGTTTAATGCAGACAGTTTCCACGCTTAGCTCTGTCCCATGGGAGTCACACTTCATTATCTCCAATTCACAGGCTGGAGCAAGTTGTACGGTTGTTTTTCTCAACTCCCTTTTTGTCTCAGGAGGAAATAAAGTGGTCTAAAAGAATTGAATCAACTGGCCTCGAGAATATCTGTTGTCTCAGGAAGGGATCACAATCAGTTAAGGAACAAGTACAAAGCTCCTACAAAAGTACTGTCCTCAAACAAGGGAAAACATCCAGGACACCAAAGAGGATCCTACCTCTCAGCAGGTGGCACCTGTTCCGTGTGCAGAGGATGGACATGAACTGCACCTCATCCGTTCCCCATCTCTTCACCCCAGCTTCATACAGGCACTTGAAGGCAGTACGAACAGACAAAGTGAGGATAATTGAAAACACCAGCTGTATATAATGAGATTGTTACTTCATAGAACCATTTGGGTTGGGAAAGCCCTCTAAGGTCATGGAGTGGTCACTGCCAAGGCCATCACTAACCCATGTCCCCAAGTGCCATGTTCCCATCAGGGGACTGCACCCCTGCCCTGGACAGCCTGTGCCAAAGCTGGACAACCCTTTCACGGAAAAAATATTTCCTAGCATCCAATATAGTCTCCACCTAGGGCACTGCTGGCTAGCACAGCTTCAGGCTTGCTCACCTACCTTGAAAAAAAAGAGGTCTAGAAAGAGCAGGGACTCACCACACATCACACGTACAAACCCAGACAATTCCTGCAAGGAAGCGAATTGCTACACACCTGAGCATCTTGTTGAGCAAGGGCCTCATCCACAAAAGTTCCCTCATCTCTGTTACCCTGTGGAGATACAAGGATGGAAAAAACTCATTTCAACAGAGCAACTAATGGAAGTAAGTCCTGCAAATTCCCCATTCAAAACCAATTACTGGAGATGTATAGTGGGATTCTTAACATTGACTAGTGGGTTACAGATACAGCAAAACATGATTCAGATGTGATTTGTTCTTCCTTTTGAAATGAGCAGCCCTCCACTTTAATTTAAAAAGAGGACACGGCATTAAGACATGCCCAGAGTGAGGCTGCTCTCCCTGCAGAAACTGGTGTGAAAATGGTGAGGTGAAATGCAAGAGAAGTGAAATAACAGCCAGCCTGAAGCACCTCATCACTGAGTGAGAGATGTCCAGCAGCAGATTCACCCCCCTTATTTCCCCTATCCTGGACTCACTGTTGAGAGGGACACGAGGACTCTTCGGAACATGGAGGAGGTGTCGGAGGCAATGTCGTCCTCGAGGGTAGAGCCGTATTCTGCCAGAGCACACACACACAGAGCACATCTGTTACTAACAGCTCACAGAATCACAGACTCAGGATTTGCTGAGTGGGAAGTGACCCACAAGGATCATCAAGGGCAGTTCCTGGGCCTGCACAAGAACCATCCCCAAGGGTCCCACCCCATACCTGAGAGCGTTGTCCAAACACTCCTTGAGCTCCACCAGGATTGGTGCTGCAACAGCTTTTCTGGGGAGCCCAGCTCCCAGCCACCCTCTGGGTGGAGAACCTTTTTCTAATATCCAGCCTAAACCTCCCCTGACACAACTTCAGGCCATTCCCTTGGGTCCCGTCACTGTCACCACAGAGCAGAGATTGGAGCTGCCTCTCCTCTTCCCCTCACAAGGAAGTTGCAACTGTGATGAGTCTCCTCTCAATCTCCTCTTCTCCAGCTGAACACACCAAGCGACCTCAGCCGCTCCTCACACAGCTCCCCCTCAAGGCCCTTCACCATCTTCGCTGCCCTCCTCTTCCTCTGGGAGCAGAGCCTGGACCCCCCGGCTGCCCCCTCCTGTCAGGAGCAGTGCAGAGCCAGAAGGTTCCCCCTGAGCCTCCTTTGCTCCAGGCTGAGCCCTTGCAGCTCCCTCAGCTGCTCCTGGTGCTCGAGACCCTTCCCCAGCTCTGTTCCGTTCTCTGGACACGCTCCAGCCCCTCAATGTCTTTCTTGCTGTGAGGAGCCCAAAACTGTCCCCAGGATTTGAGTTTCCTCAGCAGTGCCAGCACAGGGGGACAGGCACTGCCCTGTCCTGCTGGCCACACTGTGACTGGGACAAGCCAGGATGCCCTTGCCCTTCTTGACTTCCATCACAGCAACCCAGCCACCACACTGAGTGGTACAGGGCAAACTTAAGAAGCACAGCCAGTATAACAGTGGCAAAAGATTCAACACGGACAGACCTCCAGCCGACAGACATAACCACCCCACCCCGTTTATTTACACCAACTCAGTTTCTGGGTGGAATTCTAATCCTTCACGCTGACAGACCCTTCTCCTGCCTCTTCACACACCTCTGCACACACAACAGTGGCTTCTCAGCCAGTATGAAATTGCAGAGTGCACTACATACGGAGTTTGTAGTTCTCATTGATGTGCCGAATCTCTGCGTTGGTGCGAGAAGCCAGGATTTCAATCAGGCAGCCTTCATCTGTTCCCGCTCCCTAGGGAATTGCAGAGACAAGAGCCAAGACTATGACAACTGTTTTGATGAGCAACTACGACTTTCGTTTATTATATCTAAATTAATAAGAAATTAATAATTAATACACAATTACTCCATAGCATACTGAATTGACCATAACTCATGCAACTTAAAAGAAGATTGCCAAACCTTTAGAGCCCTCCTCAGTTCATGCACGTCGTACATGGTGGTAGGAGTCATCAAACCAATGATCACCCTTTCAAAATTCCCACTCAGCTCAGACTTCAAGTCATCAATCAAATCCTAGAGGACAGTGAGAAAAAAGGAGAAGGACACACAGCCTTTGAGAAGAGGAAGAAGTCGTTCACCACTTTTCTTCATGTTCTAGCCCTCTTTCAACAAACGGTTACTCTGAAGTGAACCAGACCAAAAAAACTTGGCCAAGGAAAGCTTGTGCTCAGTGCCAATCACACTCTTGTGGAGACTGGGACGTTGTTCACATTTCACCCGAGCGATACAACCCAAAAAATGCCACATCTCCCAATGAGAGCCACAGCCACTGATCTCTGAAGACCACCTACCCTGCCAATAGTGCTTTTATAGGTGATCAGAACCTGCTGGCGTTGGGAAACGTTCAGTTTGGTCAAGGTCTCAATGATGGCATCTTCATCCGTGCCTGGAAGAAACCGATGGAAACCAGTCAAGCTGCTTGTACCAGAATGAGAGGTCTGATCCAGCCTTGCCCAGGGTGTGCCATTGGCCACACAACCTCACACACATCCTTGCACAACCTGGCTCTCATCTGTGCACAAGTGCCTCAGCCCAGCAGCACTACACCGCAGGAGAGAGAAAACAAGAGCCTGACTAAGGGTGTTTCTATGGCCAAGACTTGGATTTCCAGTGGGGTTCAAGTCAATTCCTTCCAGTGCCCTCACGGGGCAGTGAGGTGATGCAAATGGCTGAACTTCCCCTCCAAAAAGCCACCAGTAAAAACCTTCCCAAACACCAGAGCTAAAAGAGAGAGTTTAAGTGTGGAGGGAGATCAACTCACCAAATCCCTTCATGGCCTTCCTCAGTGCCTGTGCTTCTTGCTCAGCACTGAAAGTCGAGATGCCCTTGACTGTTGCCTAAACCCATAGGAGAGGAGTTATGGAAGGCAGACGCAAAGTGATACATACATAGAGTTGCATTTTAAAAAGATAAGACAATTCAAAAGATGTAAACATATTTTTTGGAAAGTGACAGCAAGTGATATCCACCCTCCAAACACAAGTGATTTTACACCAGGATCCATCCTATCTTAGAAAGAAATGGTTTGTTCTAGAGGGACTTCCCAGCCACAAAAGAAATAACCCACAAGAACACAACTGAAAGGAGAAAATATCTTAATGTGACTGCCCATGGAGTATCTGGTTTCCAGTTACTACCATAAGAAATGGTTGCCTTGTAGGCTCAACATGGAAAGAATAATATGCCAGGAAGTTTATCTGGAGAAATTAATGTTCTTTGAATTAATATCTGATTAGGTTTTCCATTAACTCCCCAAATGCAAAAGCCTGTATGTGTGGGTCATTCTCGTCTACAATGAGGAAGCAGAGAGAGGCAATAAATTAATCCCCTTGAAGGGACAGACAGTGACAGTGTTTTCCTGCTGTGTCCTTATCTGAGCTACACTCCCCACATTTATCAGGTCAGAGCAAAGGGTTGGCACAGCCTGGCACAGCAAACACACACACTCACCATCGTGCTCAGATTTGGTCAATCTGTTCTTGTAGGCGTCCCCAGGCACTGAGACAGCTGTAATAAAAAACACAGCAAGTGTTAGTTTTCTAGCAAATAATTAATAGAATACACCTTCCCTTGAAGGTTAATGATGCTGGTTAAGTAATCATCTAATTCTTTGAGGACTAAAAGCAAGATTGAACAGCCCAAGTGAACACCCACAGCAGCTTCCCGGAGTGTCCAGCCCTGCTTTGTGTTGAGCAAAGGCTGGATCATGAGAGCACAGGGCCAGGCTGGAAGGGATGTGGTGGACAGGCAGGTGATTAGCACTGGTAATTTAATATGATTCTTCTCCATTGCCAGGGTGGCAGCCTGGCTGAGGCTACAAGGAGAGGCAGACAATGTTGCCCTGGGAGCAAAGAAAATAGACTGGATTCCCATGTCCTTCAAAACGCACAGCTTTGACCTTGGCAGGTGAGAGCCTGAGGGTGAAGCAAGGTGAGGATGAAGTAGGGTGAGGGTGCCCACACAGCCCTAAGCCTTCATGGGAGGCAGAGACAACATCGTGGTGTAGGTGAACACACAAAGGAAAACCTCACTTGAGCACTGGGCAGGAGAATAATTTTCCCTTTTGATATTTTAATAGAACATTTTATATTCAACATCCCCTCAGTTTGGTGCACTGTGTCCTTCCTCATAGGGCTGCAGTTCTGACAAAGCCCTTGAAAAACCCCAAAGCTTACTTGCCATTTGTCCAGGGTTATTAGTTCTGCTTGTAATTTTGTTTTTAATCATAGAGACTTTGCATGAACACACCCAAATTTTCCTGTATCCCTGATCACTTGACAGAATGTCACGTACCAGGACAAGGTTCACTTCCCCACAACTCATGCTCATCCCAGCATCACAGGAGAGGAGTTAGGAAAGGCAAACTCAACGGGATACCTACATACAGTAGGGTTGAATTAAATAAAAAATAAATTCAAAAGATGCAAACATAGTAACAGCAAGTAAAGTCCACCCACCAAATGTGTGGTTTTACTCCAGGGCTGAGTGAGTTCTCCCATTAAAGCCCTGAAGCAGAAGCAGAGGTGCCAGTAGTGGATGGCATCTCTCCCTAATTCTACTCATGGTGCCTAATGGCTGCTATCCATGTGCCCAGGCAGCTGTGCAAGAACAGGAGTGTGTTTGCTCATGCTCCACATGACTCCAACAGCCCTGGAATGCACAGGCCGTGCTGTTCAGGCCACTTAGCTCTCAGTGTGGCACTTGCCATGAACGTGTTACGCACAGACACTCCCGTGTGCACCTCTATCTTACTACACCCTGTGCAATCAGGCAACATACGGCAATTATTAGTGTAGAGTTTGTTTTATTTCATCTGATCATAAATTCCAGTGATCAGATTATGACCTAGACCTCAGAAAAGTCATCTTTGCTCTTCTCTAATCTTTTACAGAAGTAAAAGGCCAATTTTATTTGCTTTAGTCAGACGCTAAATGAAGGCTTCACATTTCACTGCTGTTTTTATGATGCAGTTTTACCATCCAGCTGGTTTGTACACAGAAGCAGGAATATCAGACAGGCTGGTTTAGCAAGTCAATTAGAGGGCAAAAGAAAGGTCAGTAGCAAGAGAAAGGGATGCAGAGAAATTCTGAGTGCAAATGATGTCGCAGAAAGAAAGCAAACCATGAGGAGACGCTGCATGTACTGGACTCAGGGCAAATGCTCTCACAACATCCATTTACAGCAGAAATACCACATTGAATATTGACTGCAAGACTGATTTCTTCATCCAGTGAACACCACTGGGAATTGAAAGAGCAGAGCACTGAAAATCAGCAATGCAAACCCCACTGCTCAGTCTGCAAATGCTGGTTTGTTCCTGGTGCATTTCTGTGTGAGAATGAGCCACTGGAGTTACAGGTGGGAGAGCTCAGCCAGGCTGTCCAGCAACGGCCCCTGTAACCCTTTCACAGCTGAAGGGGTCTGCATGAACTGTTCAGGCTGGGGCTTTGCATGAATAAAACTCTCCTAAGCCACCCCTTGGCAAGCAGAGAGAGAGGGGAATTGCTCAGCAGATTTCCCAGCACTCAGCAGCTTAACACAATTCCTGGCCTGCAGCTCAATCAGGGAAAAACAGCTTCAGGACAGGAACAATACTTCACTCTGTGTTTTGAAGAATTAAACTATGCATGCAAGAGTCAGCCAGCCAGTGCTATGGTCCTGATGTTATTTGCTTCACCCCAGAATAAAGGCCTAGTACAGTAAACCTGGCTTAGAACAGGCTCAAAACACTGTGCCCAGGTGACAGAGTGCAAGTGTAGAAGGCATCCCTCCCATTACTTCTTTTTTTCTCCATGGATGATCTTTTCCTGGCAGGCTTTATCAGCTAATCAGCCTGTTTTAAGTCCATTATCAACATTCTCTAAAAGCTAAATCCAGAATAAACTTAATTTATCAGAAAACAGCTGAGACTATCATGTGTGCTGGCCAGTTCAAGTTTACGCTTGCACACAATCAGGTTTTCCTGACTGTGCTCAGAGCCCACACCCAGGAAGCAGCAAGGAAAGCTTCCAACAACTTAAGAGGATATAAACACAGGGCTTCCCCCCCCCCCCCCCAGTTCGAGCTTACAGTATTGCCAGTCGTACATCTCAGATCTGGATGGAAACCCACTGCTTTGTGCCCTTCTCCTTGCAAGGCAAACACTGGACTTGTCTGACGAGTTCCTTCATTCAGTTCACGTTTACCCAAACACAACCCACACCCTGCGCCGGATCAGCTTTTCCACAGCTCCTAAGCTTTTCCGCAGCTGTTGCCGGTGTGCGGGATGCAGGCCTGGCTGAGCTCCCGGGGTGCCCGCAGGGTCACTGACACCGATGCCAGCACAGTTTGCAGCTCAGGAAACGATCTCCCGCCCGCCACGAGCCCCGAGCCAGCCGAAATATCCCAGCGCCTCCCACACAATGGCCTTTACTTGGCCACTGCCCCCAGAAGGAATAAAAATATGATTTTTATAGCCTTGTACTCCTCATTCAGCCTGTGCGCCCACCCCGAGCCGTGTCACCCCTCTGCCATGCCCTCTGCACTCCAGCGCTCAGCGGAGAGGATGTCCCAGCCCGGGCACAGCAGAAATAGGATCCAAAACTTGAGCTCCCTGTGCCCGCGAAGGGTCAGTCCTTCCTCCTTCCCAAAACTGCTCCCCGTCCTTCCTCATCCCAGGCGGATCCCCCAGGGCCGCCCCAGTGCCTTGGCATCGTGGGCATCGCCCAGCGCGGGGCTGCAACTCCCGCACTGCCCTCTGGAAAGCGGGGATGGCGCTTGGCACCTTCCCAGGCAGGCACCTCCAGCCATGCAGCGCCGTGCCCGTGCCAAGGGGGATCCCCAGCTCTCTTGGCACTCACCTGCTGTTCCACGCGGGTCCCTGGCAGGAATGGGGAGAGGTGTGGTGGCTGTCCTGGGTGGCAAAGTCCCCGCCCTGGAGACACGCGGCAGTGACGTGAAGGAGTTCCAGCCCTGCTCTGCCCATCCCTAAACAGTTGGTTGTAATCCAGAGCAGGGAGAAGTTCCGGACGGAGCCTCACTCACATTGCACGTTTGGGGTGTAACCCCAAAGTGCACGGTTGGGGTTACACGGAGCGCTGGCGGGCTGCAATGGCTTCCACGCTCCCCGGCATTCCCTGTAAAAATCTCTGGGAACAGAGGGGGCTCTGGCTGCGGGCTCTGGTCTCTCACTCGTGTCTGCAGCAGGGCACACTCGAGGGGGGAGCGAGGGGGACGACGGCGTGGAACACGCAGGCAGCAGCAGCCTCGAGCAAGAAGTCCTGTTCCTTCCCCGGTGTTGTTTGTGGGGATCTCCAATCTGTTGCGTGTCTCCTGTGCTCCCACAGCACCTCTCTGCGTCTTCAGCATCCTTACCCCTTGTCTAAGAACTCTGCATTGCAAATGGCCACGATTTCAGTAAGGATGATTCTTTGCAATAAGATTATTCATTTTGCCCCAATAAATGGCAGTGCCCTCAAGCCAAAACCCTTCAGGCAAAGGGACTTCAGTTTTACCCTGATGTGACCCTGCCAGGGCCAGCCATGGACATGATGGCAAGGCTGGCAGAGGGAAATCACCCTTGCAGTGGACATATCTCATCTTCAAGTGTTTATCCTCAGGAACTCTGGACTCCTCTGGAGTCACAAGCGCTGTTATTTTCATGGGTAAGCCAACCTGCTCAGTTTTTTTCCAGCTCATACAACAGCTCTGTGTCATCCCCGTGTCTCTTTGCACATGTTCGTTTGCTGGAAGGGACCTAAATTTAGCAGCTTGGATGCAGACAGGCTGTGCCCCAGTGAGCACGTCTGTATGGTTTATTTATTGCAGCTCCCATTGCAGCTCAGCCTCCTGAAACAGCCCCACGGAGCCCAGCACCTACTGCTGATGCAAGGGGACATGGACGAGGGGAACAGAAAAACCAGGTTCAAGCCTCAAGCCCTCTCCTTTTGCACTGCAGAGCCTCTTTCCTTGCAAATTCTGGCACTTGACCCTGACCAGGATTCAGTGTGGACCAGTACATATTGTAAACTGTCGCTAAGGAGACTCTTCTCTTTCCTACATCTATGAAAGTTTCCATTCTCATCCCTTCTCCTCACGTCAGCAGTCCCTGCTCTGGGCCCGTTTAAATCCACCAGCAGAACTTCTGTGTTTCTCCATCTTACGTTGCCAGTGATTTTTTTAGCCTGTGTGTTTTCCTCGTTCTGTTTGCTTCCCAGTCTCTTCAGCCCCCAGGACTGGAAGGCTCTGTCGCTGCAGTCACTGGTATATGCAACAGTAATTATTTAAGACCATGAGTTACTAATTTTCTTTGCAAGTTATTTATCCTTTAAATATTGCACCAATCCTGCCATTCATGCTTTTCATAATTTAACCTTTTCTTTCGCCCTGGGAGAGGCTCCAAGTAGGAGGAATACTTGAAGACACAAAGTGTTTGTGTGGATGTTTTTGGCCACCTGGAATTAGTCATGTAAGTGTAGTCAGTTCAGCAGCCAGGTCCTGACGCAACACACAGCCAAGTTCCCTGTAATCTTGGCTGGTTATGGGTGCTGGCTCCAGAGCCGTCTGATTCAGTCACGATTATTTGGACCAAAAAGAAGAAAGAAAGAAAGAAAGAAAAAAAAGGCACAAAAGCTTCTGAGCATGCTGAGAATTGGCTGAGCTTCCCTGGAAGGTGGATGGAATGACAGGGGGTTTAGGGAACCCTGCTGTACCTTGCTATAGGAGCTGCTCCCCTCGGGAAGGCGTAAGGTTGTTGCTATATTTTCCTACACCAGGTTCAGGTGACAAAGCTTTGTCTCTCCAGGAGCCTTTTGTGTAGGGTGTGCTCAGCTTTCAGCATGTTTTCATCTCTGAAAGGATGGAAAGGCTGTGGTTGTCCTTCAATATGTCCAGCTGAAGCACTGTCTAGCATAGCTTTGCTGTCCTTACATCAAAAGAGGGACAGCCAAGGGACAAGCCCACAGCTCCTCTTGGTGCAGTGACAGCACACAGCTCTTCTGTTCATGGATATTTGATTTGTCCCATCAATTATTTTAACCACCCTTGTTATAAAGCTCTCAAAACCCCAGACTCTACTCAGTTCAAGCCTCAAGCATGGTTTCTATTCCCACTCCATCCTGCTGTTCTTCCATCTACAAAAGACCTAATAAAAATTAAAAGTCACAGAAAGACAGGGAGGGCAGTGTGTATTAAGTAAATAAATTGAGCTCAAGCAGCAGCCCATTAGGAAGGGGGTATTTATTCAAAGTCCCACAATGAGAACAGAGCTGAACCTCTAGAAAATGGCAGCATTTGTTTTTGCCTGAAGAATGTGACCTTTTAAATTTGCACCTCAGAGAGCAAAGGAGCCTTGTGCTAGGAGGAGAGATTTTCAGTGTGTCCTTTGATTAGCAGCTACCTGCCTTTAGCTGTAGAGAAACAGCCTCACCTCATTCACTGAGCTCCAAACTGTGGCACTAATGAAGTCATTCACCAAGTGAGGGTCAGAATCAGGGCCTTTGGGGATTAAACAGGTATTTTCAGGAGGTTCATAAGGGAAGTGCTCGTTTTCATACCTGAGCCCTGGCAGTTTGCAAGCAGCAGCCCCTGAAAATGGGGTTATTTAAGGGTTGCCCAAGTGCTGTGGGAGTGTGTTGGATGGTGTAGCTCAGTCAGTGCTGTCTCCATAGCAGCAGTACCCGAAGGTAGGGTGGAGGCTGAAAACCAGCCCCTGCTTTTTGGAAGCACTGACTTCTCTGTGCTTGTAAGAGGGTGAAGAATTTTCACATTCTGTGTATTAATATCACAACAGTCCCAAAGTGAACTGCAGTTGTTAGGGCTCACTGCAGAGATCCAGGGGCACTTCTGACCTTTAGAGTAAGGGTTTGTCCTTACCTGCTGTTCAGCGCCGTGTAAGGTGAAACAGCCATTTCCACAAGTTAGAGGTGTTTTGGGAAGGTGTTTTGGGGAAGACATAAGGACGAGCCAGCCTGGAGCTTTTGATCTATGATTGGAGCAAAGCCCTTTCAACACAACGAGAGAAGATGAAACATGCTCCCAGACACCGGCAAGCAGTGCTTATGTGAGGTGGAAAAACTGAACTACTCCAATTCACGTAAGAAACGAGAGTGTTCTTAGCTCTTCAGAACCATTAGAAGCACTTCTGCACTCAGTATTATCAGGGCAATGCACAGCACTCTACCTTTTAGCAATCCAGGCAGGATTTAGAACCCTGAGCACAGCATACCAGCACTGCTATGCAAGTCAAAGGCTCTCTGGGTAGATTATATAAACATAAATGTCACACAAGGCCAATAAGAAATTGGGGAGCAGAAGTGATTGGAGAAAATTGCTGTAACCCAAAACGCCTTTAAAATGAAGGACCACTTGCACACGGGGCCCACATGCCTTAGACAATAAGCTGTGAGACAGCAATGAGCACTGCAAGAATGAGACAGCCAGGAGTCGAATTCCCTGTTTCAAGTGTGCTTCAATCACAAGGTTGTTAAGGTGGGGATGCTCATGTTCTCAGCAGGCAGGCACACAGGAGGGGATCCTGGATGCTGTCACAGTTCCTCACACTGACAGCTCTAACAGCATTTTGGATGCTGGGGCTCTCCACACTGCTGGCCCCCAGCATATGCTGTGCTGACACTGCCTCAGAGATGCCCACCCACTCTGCCTTTCTCCCACAGAGAAACTGAAGGCTGCACTTGGCCACGGGCCCAGTCTGCTGTTTTCTTTTATTCGCTGAAGCTATAAACAGCAGGGAATGCAAACAGTCCGGGGCCGCTGGTGCTCTGATGGCTTCGTTGGCTGTGTCCATGAACCCATCCACAGGGGTGTGGGAGTCAGCAAATACCTCCAGAATGGAATTGGAATGATGATTAGGCACTTGTGGGGTGACACTTTTCCCTTCAAAAGAGCCCCTTGCTGTCACACAATTTGTCCTTTGCTTTCAATCTTACTTGGGTTGTCTCACCTTCTGCTACTCACAGTGAAAACAGGGCTGCTGTTAACTTCCCCAGCAGAGCCTGAGGCACAGGCTGTGGCAGAAGATGCACAGGAATCTTCACAGGATCTGTGGCTGCCTAAGCCATTCCCATTACTCCCTGAGAGAGCTGGACTGCTTCCCTTATGGAGACAGGCTGAGTTGGAGTAATTCAGCCTGGAGAGAAGGCTCTGGAGAGACCTTAGAGCCCCTGCCAGAGCCCAAAGCAGCTCTCAGAGAGGTCTTGAGGGACTTTGGACAAGGATCTGGAGGGATATGACAAAGGGGAAATGGCTTCTCACTGCCAGAGGGCAGGGTTGCATGGGACATTGGGAAGGAATCCTTCCCTGTGAGGGTGGGGTGGGCACAGGGTGCCCAGAGCAGCTGTGGCTGCCCCTGGATCCCTGGAAGTGTCCAAGGCCAGGCTGGACAGGGCTTGGAGTAACCTGGGATGGTGGAAGGTGTCCCTGCCATGCCAGGGCTGGGACTGGATGGGCTTTAAGGTCCCTTCCAACCCAAATCATTCCAAGGTTCTGTGAATTACACTGTTGTGCTATAGCCTGTTTATATGAGGGACATGAGACGGGCTAGAGACCACTGCAATTGCATTTACATTACAATTTTTGTACAAATATAATAATTTTGTCTTGGACAGGTCCCCCCCGTCAAGACTAACTGATAGAGTTTAAGCCCCAGGCCTCCTGGTATTTGCCAGCTCTACCGAGAACCAGTCAGGGAAATTCCCAGTGCCCTGTGGAAGCTGTAGATTATTTGCGGTCCCTCCTTCCCCAGAGCCGCAGGCTATGAACTGCTACACCATTGCTTCCAGCAGCTTTAAATGCATTATCAAACCCAAATTTCATTTAATGGGCCTAATGAATGTTTACTTTAATTAGCATACATATAGTTCTGAAGAGGAAATGAGTAGCATTCACTTTTTTCTTCTTAATTAATATCTGCCTCCATGTAGTTTTATCTTTCTTAGCTGCTCTGTAATTTGGCTATAACCCAGCTCTAGGAGATGGAAACAGAGCTACGACTGCCCAGCTCAGGATGACTTCTGAAGCACACACACAGCCATTCCTTCATGGAAATGGGATAGAAACACTGACTAGTTCAGTGCTTGGAGCAAGGAAAACATGTTAAGCCTAGGCTTTGCAGCAATCTGGTTTAGGGGAAGGTATCCCTGCCCATGGCGGGGGGATGGAACTAGATAATTTTTAAGGTCCCTTCCAACCCAAACCATTCTGGGATTCTATGATCTTAATGTGATGGATCTGGTGCTAAAAAGCAAAATGAGCAGGGCTGCTGTACAGGAGAACACAAACCACGGGATGCTGTTCTTCAGCTGGTGAGAAGCTTGACAGAATTTTTTGTGGTAAATATATGTTTAAGGAGACATAGAATCATCTGCTATGTTACTCTGAAACAGTTACCCCTATCACTGTCTGCCTGTGTAAAATGTGGCTCTCACAATATCCTTATCAAGATAAAAACAACCGTGTGATTAAGACTTCATTATTAAGTGGTGAATTCAGGAAAATGTGACCATTGCTTTGTTTCCCCTGGACAGTTCAGTGGCACAAGCAGAGGAAGCTGTGCTGGCTCTTTTCTCCGTCATTGCCGCTCCTCGAGCTCTCCAGAAGGGGCCAGTGTGCCCTCGCCTTTCGGGGACTGCAGGAAACCTGTCCAGGCCTGTGTTTTTATTTAGAAAATGCTGAGCTGTCTGGAAAGTTTGATGAAGAGGGATGCAGCTGTACTAATGTGCTTCTTCCTGGGGATTTGAATGCATTTTCTGAGCAGTGCAGGAGAACCAGGGATCAGGGAGATAATGTGCAGGGAAGCAGCTCCGCTGACCACACTCGGATATTTTAAACCTCGCATCATGGGATTGTAGCAGCTTAAAATTTGCTGTTCAGGATTGAGCACATTAGTCAGCCTGAGGTTCCTCTCTGCAGTCTGGGAGCACTCTGCAGTCCCTCCGGGCTGACACGGGAGAAGTACCAGGCCATGTCTGTGCTGCAGCCACTGATCAGCTTTTTCACTTTGAGCTTTCAGGCTCAGGTCCCTCTGATCCCTGTGAAGGTCACTGGGATTGCAGCAGCGCAGCCAAGCCTTGTGCCCTCTGGAATAAAGAATATCCTCAGCATCTGGAACCGGGGATGGCTCCTGCTGTGCTTCTGCTCCCCAAAATGGTCACAGATGGGGTTTGTGCCTGTGTGACCCAGCTGTGCGTAGGCCTGACACTCCCTGCATTGCACTGCAGGTACGGTTAAAAAAAGCCCTCTCAGAGCCAGGGAGGAGGCTCAGCAGTGCATCTGCAGCTCTCTGCACGCAGTGGCTTTTATCTTCTTTAGTTGGAAATGAGTCATTTCCCTGTACTGTACAGAGATGCCCAATTTCCTTGGAAATTGTTCAGTTCTGCAGAGTCCCCAGAAATCCCCGATGATGGGACTCGCTTTTTGCACTGGCTGTTTTACCTCAGTCTTGAGAGATACCTGGGGATTTTCACAGGTTAGAGGAATTTAAAAAAAAAAATTAAAATAATGGATAGAAGCAACTGAGACTTTACCCAGTTTGTATTTATTCCAAAGGTCATGTGAACCTTCTGTATTGACCACTGTCAATTAATTCATCACAGAGCCCCAAACCCCAGGCAGGTTTCATGCACATTAAAGCCTGCAAAATGAAAAAGGACACCAAAGTGTGTTGGCTGCCTGGCTGAATGATTGCAGTTCCAGCTGTGTGGACTTGGGGTGCACTTGGAAATGAGGTGCTGTCAGGAGCCACCCAACAAATTATGGGTGACTGAAGGTGGTCAGAGGAGGACTTTGAGGTCTGCAGGGTGGGCTTATGGGCCCTTACCTGTAAGAACTGCTGAGGACCAGGATGGTGGAAGAGGTGTAGCATTATCCACAGTGAAGAGGCACAGTGGCTCAGCAGAAAAACAACTGTACAGTGATATGCTATCAGATCTGTGTATCCAAGAGCTAAATGTTACCACCAGCAATTTTACTTGCTAGTTCTTAGAGCCATGTGCACCTTAAAAGTCTTCAAACACTATGAGGAAAAACCAGTTAGATCCATTTACAACATGCTGATTCAATCTCATTGGCATTGCTGGAAGCCCGTGACTAAAGCGAGGCTGGATAAAGAAAAAAGGCTGCGTGAAGGGTAAACGTTTTTGTCATCCCAAAGTAACCAGGCCTGGCCTATCCGTGGGGACAGGGTTGTCAGCAGGATGGCTGTACTTATTACCATAATACAGGAAATAATAGTCATCGGGAAAATGGGACCATGCTTTGGTTTCCTCTTCTGTCCCAGTTGGAGGGGAGGAAGGAGAGTGGTGTGTCATGGAGCTATTCATTTGGCAGCCACGTGCTCCTTGGGTTTAGTATTCTGGGGCTTCATTCTGGGAAAACCAAATTTTGCCATTTTAACATTTCCCTCCACTCTCTGAAATCCCAGCTCTGGCCTTCTGTAATGCATGTGAGAGAAGCTGGCTGCTCTGGATGCCATAGGCTGGGAAAATCTCCTGATTTCTGAAGTAAAAATGCTGAAAAGAACCCAAAGTGCATTTAAAGTAAGTTTGCCAAAATGCGAGCTAAACTAAACCTTTCCAAAGCCTGACCCAAGGGGCTTTTGGGCTCTGGAGGAGCTGCAGTGCCTCCGATGAGTATCTTGCTGATAGTCAAGCAGGAAGGAGGAAGAAAGTGTAATTTCACAGTAAATCAAAGGCACAGGCTTTACAAAACAAGCTACCAGGTATAAAACACTAAAGACATTTTGAGGGCTTGGGCTATCTCTGTTTTTAGGGTTTTTTGAGGCTCTCAAAGCAGGTGCTGGCAGGACCTGTGTGATAAGCCTCGTGCTTCAGGTTAATCCCAAGATGTCACGGCAGTGGCCTTTTATTATTAAACCACAAAAACATCGAGTTTAGCGCATTATTTCAAAGATAAACGTAAATAGCCATCACCATGCAAAGCCCCAGAGTGGGCCGTAGCTCCTCACGCACAGGATTTCTGCCTCCATCCCTCGCGGCGAGAAGGACACCGGGCCCCCCGGCCCCGTCCGCTGTCCCAGGGGCAGCCCCGGTCCTGGCCAGTCTGAGGGGCGACCCCGGCCGGGGGACTCCGCCACATCCCCCTCACGGCCCCGCCAGCACAGCGCCCCCTGCCGGGCAGAGCCGCGGGGCACGCCGGGACTTGTAGTCCCCGCCGCCGCAAGGCTCTCCCTCGCTCGTGTTGGGGAACTACCGCTCCCAGCGTGCCGCGTGCGGCGCCGCCATCCCGCGGAGCACCCACTCCCCCGCCCGCTGCGCTGTGAGGCGGGGGGCGCTCTGACGGCTCCGGGACGGGACATTCCGGGTCGCGACGTCCCGAGACGGGGCTGAGCGGGACGGGACAGCCCAGGACGGGACACCCCGGCGCGGCAAGGCCGGGCCCTGCAGCTGGCGGAGGCGCGGGGGCGGTGCTCCCGACGGCAGCCGGGACTTCCTGTGACGGCCCATTTCCTGGTCGGATGGGGCCGGCGGGGGGCGGCGGCGGGGTCGGTCCGTGTNCAGCGATGCGGGCCCCGGGCCCAGCCGGCAGCCGGCCCCCGCCGTGACCCGGTGGGGCTGCGCACGCCGGCCCCGCGGGGCGCATGGAGGCACCCGCCGCCCTCTGCGAGGTACCGGGCAGGGTCCCTGTGGGTTGGGGCTCGCCGAGGGGCCCAAGGCGGCCCTGGAGGGTAACGCCGCGCCCCCGTTATCCCCTGTGGTTTTGCAGGTGTGAGTCCCCGGGGGACAGCGCGGCTCGGCCCCGCCAGGTGAGCGGCCCCGGGCCCCCTTCAGCGGCCGCGGCAGGAGCCAGGAGGGGCTCGGGACCTGACACAGGCATCGCCCCCATCGCCGGCAGCTGCCGCCTCCTGAGACATGAAGAAGTTCTTCGACTCGCGCCGGGAGCAGGGCGGCTCCGGGCCCGGGTCGGGCACCAGCGGCGGCGGCGGCAGCAGCAGCGGCCCGGGCAGCGGCTACATCGGCCGGGTCTTTAGCATCGGCCGGCACCAGGTCACTGTGGACGAGGTGCTGGCGGAAGGTAAGACCCCTGTGCCTTTCAGAGCGCTCGACCTGTGCTGCTTTTCCATCCCCATTTCCCTCCCCAAGCTGAAAAGGAGGCCTTGAGCTGTCCCGGGCACCCAGCCTCCCCCTTGACCCCCAGATTCCCGAGTATTTCATTGTCCTTGACAGAATTGCAGTCCAGTGGTGTCTGTAAGCTAACGTGTCTGTTCTTCCCATGTATAAATCCAGTGTGGGTTTGCTGGATTCGGCTTTTTTTTTTAATGCTTTAGAAATTGGGGGGATTTCAGAAGTTAATTGTTTCCCACTTCTGCTAAACTGGGAGTTAAACGCTAACAACACCCTAAACCAAAATTGTCAAATATTTTGGTGCGAAACAAAATCCTGTAAATAAAGAAAGCGGTGTCCTTCACTCTTAAACTTTATTGAGCTGTTACCTTCTTCTCTACCTTAAACAGAGAGGATTAAAACACTGGAGTAAATTCCTTATAGCGATGTCATGCACATAGGTAGGCTGAGCAGAGCTGGCTATGGCCTGGGATGTGGGATTTCTGTGCATGGGGGGTTTCTGCAAGGGGAAGTGGTGATCCCCGTTGCCTTCCCCCCCCCCCAAATAAAACAGTTAAAGACCTAAAAATGAATCGCAGGGATTATAAAACTCATGACGTGTGCAGGCCTTGCAGTGCAGCAAGCTGCTGGTGACATTTGTTTAATTGTAACCAGCTCTGCTGCTTGAACTATCATTTTACATTTCATTTGTTGGGGCTCTAAGGAACCTCCTGAATGGCTCTGGCTGGTAACCTTAGACTCGACCTTCGGAGAGATGTTGGCCTCATTGGACCTGCTCCTGGTCCCTCCTGCGCGGCATCCTGGGCAGTTTTAGTCAAAACAGTGTTTTGTTTTGATGGTGAAGGAGAGGGAGGCTGCTGGGAGAGAGCTGAGTGGGAGGACCTGTGTTGGCTTTTACAGAAAGAGCCCTAAAATGGAAAAGGGACTCTGTGTACGCTGCCTGTGTTCAGGTTTGTAAGAATTCACTGTGATGTACAAGAAAATAGGTCTGTGACTGTTTTTTAGATGTGGTTTCTGATATGTTCCGTGGAGAGGAGCACTGAAAGCAGACTTTTAACTAGTAACTATAATGATTTTTTTTTTTTCTTGAAATTTGCAATATAGGTTTGCCTTGACTGTTATTTCCAAGGCCCTTTTGGCCCTGGAAGCTTAGGACCTAGATGAGCTAAACTTGAGAAGCTGTCAGTCTCTTTTTAATGCAGGGTGGCCTCATCCTGGTAACATGGGAAGGCAGAGGCTTTTTTTGCTGATGAGTAATCTGCTGGCAGGTTCTGCCCTGTGCTGACAGCCCTGGGGAACGAAGTCGTGTGTCACCGGGCTCTCCTGCTCAGCAGGGCTGAGCTGCAGCAGAGGTGGAGGTGGTAGCACAGATTGCCTGGGAGAAGTGCCTCCCCTCCCTGCCTCGCTGTCCTGGAGGAGCTGCTGCTTGTGGGGGCTTTTCCCTGCAACTGCTGCTTTCTTGGCTGGCCTGTGGGATGGAGCATGGCCTAGGGTTGGCTGCAGCTCTGGGATCCTCACACACAGGCCGAGCCCACCTGTGAAACAGGTGCTGTGTTCTGTTCCTGGGAGCCGAGGGAGTTCTGGTGAAAGGTGCTGTATAGGTATTTTCCTTGCAGTGACACTGCTGTGGGCAGTCTGAAATCCTTCTGTGTGCAGAGTGAAGCCTCCGAGGGGACAAGAGCAAGGTGGTGTGTTGGTTTGCAGGCTGTCACCTTTTGATGGGAGCAGAGAGGTGAAAATGCTGTTTCCTCTGTAGGAAAGTTGGGCCGTCTGGGGAGGCAGAGTGGGTCAGAAGTGCTGCAGCTCTGCATGCCTGTGGCTGAGTGTGCTGGTAAACAGCCTTTTCTCCCTGACTCAGCTGGAGACCTGGGGAGCTCGCGGGCAGCCCAGTCCCTGCACTCCTGACGTCTGAAACCTCTGCTGGAAAACCTCTCTGTATCTGCAGTGGTGGTTCAGCAGTGCTGAAAAGGCAACTCTTGGCTATTTCTGCTAAAAGGAAAAGTCCCCTGGGAAGCACTTTGTAGGAGTATTGTGTCTGGGAAGGAAAGACCTCTCATCCCCGTTGCTTTAGGAGGGAGTGGGGCTGCCTGTGTTCCGGTGGAGCACATGGAACATTAAAAAAAATGAGATGTAAAAGTGGCTTCAAAGAGAGAATCAATGAAATGATGAATGGTGTGGAGGAGACTTGAGTTGAACCAGAACTTTTGGAATTGAAGTGTTGGGATTTACCTCTGCGAGAGCTGTGCCTGGTCACCCTGAATTCTGCTGAGCAACCCTGCTGATGAGGAGTGTGCCCTGGCTGGGCTGCAGCACTGCGTGTGCCAGGTGGCAAATGGCTCCATGTGCCCCTGGGCTCTTGTGTCGGTCCCCCAAAATATCTGCTGTGGTTAGGTGCACTCCCAACCCCTGAAAAATAGTTGTGTCCGGATACTTGCCTTCCTGGGCAGGGAGGAACATCCTTTTGGAAGGAAGTAGATGGGAGTAACATAGAAGGAATTTGAGGAGTTGCTTTTGGTGTTATGATACTGATGAATCGGTGGTTTTTTTTACAAACAGAGTGTTGCAATAGGTGATTCCTAGCTGGGTCTTTGGAGCTGTCCTGCTCTAATCCATATAATAACACAAATAATCTCTTGAAAAATTCCTCTCAAAGTTTGCCCAAGGATTACTTGTGGAGGGAGGGCAGTGCTGCTGGCTCTGGGGGTCTGCAGAGCCAGGTTTAAGGTGCCCCAGTGTGGGCTGAGGGGTGTTGGGGCCGGTTTTGGGGTGCTTGGTGTTTCACAGGGCTGAGGTGAATGCCCAGGAGCTGTTGCAGTGTGGGGCTGAGTCAGGCTGCTGTCTGGCTGTTTTCTTTTTGAAAAGAACTTTGATCAAACACTGTGATCCAATCAGGTACTGCGCTTTGTTTCTGCCTATGTGTAGGGTGAAAAACAAAACAAAAGCTCGCCCCAAAGCCCCACACTGGAGCTGTAGGGAGGTTGGTGTCCCTCTGATGAGGATCAAAGCGGCAGAAACTTTGAGAAGGATGTTGCCATAAATTAGAAATTTGCTAATGAGTTTGAGAGATGTGCATGTGTGGCAAAGTGCCACAAGCCACAGGTTCTCCTCTGACCTTAAACAGGGTGGGGACTGCCCCAGTGTCCCATTTTTGAGGGCCTCTGTGTTTTGTGTGACTCTGTGTACACACAGTATTAGAAGAGAGCGCTGAGCTGACCCGAGGTGTGTAAACATTGATGGGGCACGTGTTTGAGCACGGTTTTGTTTGTCTTGCTCTGCTTCTGGCAGAAGGTACAGGCTGCATTTCTGCAGGTCTGTGAAAAGTTACTTTTAAAATTAGTCTTTTCCCCTTAAAGTGTGTAAGTAAGGGATTCAGGTTCAATAATTGTTGGCTATCTCACTGAAGTTTTTCAGATACATGCCTGTGTGCTGGTAAGTAGTGTTGATTTGAAAGCATTTAATGGTTAATATTACAAACCAGTACAAAGTCAGCTTACATTTGCTGGCTGTATTTTTACCTCGGTTTTGAAAAGGGGGACATTGTGGGATTCATCCTGACTTTCCTTAGCAGACCTGTAGGCCAGTGCATGTAGGAAGCAGCTGGGAGAGGCTGTGAATGCCCAACTCGTGCCTGGTGGGGAAGGGGGTTCCCTGAGCTGCCCCGTTGAGTGATTGGGCTGAGTGCAGAGGGTTTCTGCTGACCCCTGCCCTGCTCACCCTGGGCACCTCCTTTCCTTGCAGCATCATAACCTGAAATCACTGAAAATACATGTGAGCTTTTTCTGAAGTAATTTTACTTTAAAGCAAAGCCCATCTGAGGTAAATGTTGCAGATTTATATGATCCTCAACCCAATTCCAATGTGGTTGGGTTCAAGACATTGCTTTGAAGTGTATTTTGTGAGTTACTGCTTTCTAGCTTCAGCCAAGGGCCAGCTGCTAGTCAGCTGACCAGTGACATTTGGATTAGGAATTAAACTGTTTCTCCTCTTGGAATGGGACATGTGAGTTTTACTTTTTTATTTTTTCCCTGTTGCTTTTTCTGTGTTTCTTGTGAGGCAGAACGTGTACTCTGCACTCTGCTCTGCTAGGTGGAATGTTTGATTCTGTGTTCTAGCAATCTGGTTTTTTGAGGGTAGAAGCCAGGGGAACTTGTGAAGATTCCCAAGGGAGTTATTTGGTAAATGTTGAGTTATCCCAAGTGTGTTGGTGCTTTAAGCAACACAGCTTTTGCTGGGACAGTGTGTGCTGGGTCCTGAGATGTAATTAGGGAAGAAAAGCAGGTGTTAGTGCATTTAAGTGTGTAAGAAGTTGTGTAGGCCAGAGACTGGCCTGGCCTGGCCTGTGAGCTTTGTGCAGCCTGTCAGAGAAGGGGTCTGGGTTGTTTCGTACGTGAAAACTGTGGTAGCTAAAAGCACAATTAAAGACAGTGTTAGCCCAGTGCAGTCATGGGAGGGGAATCTCCTGCAGTCATTCCATGAAGGAATCTTCCATGTTAAACCAAAATAGTTTCTATTTCAAGCAGTCCTGCTATGAAGTTGTCAGTATAGGAAAGCTTAGCTTTGGGATTCTGGCTGAGGGTAATACATGGTTTAACTCTCCAGCTGGGGTCTTGCAGAAGTGTTCCAGTGGTCATAAAGGAACAGGTTACTAATCTCTGGTTGCAACATCAGTACTGACATTGTGGATCTCAGGAGAATGTGCACTGCCATAATGTTTTTATTGTGGTGTGGGCTTTTTCCCCTTTGTGCAGGAGCTTGTCAGCAGCTGGGGAGAGCAGGTGGGAAGTTATAAATGTGCTGAAGACAAGCTGGAATCCACGCTGGATTTAGCACTTCTTGCCTTCCAAGCTCACCCACCTGCATTAATCATGGCTAATAAGAGGTCGGGACTGGCTAGGTGCTGCACACTTGTGTTGGGACTGGCAGCTGCTTCCCTTGAAGGTGACTTTTTTCGGTGTAAATAGGGTTCTGGGCAGGCTGAGGCTGTGCCCGTTGGGAAGGCAGTGTGCCAGCTACAGGGCTAGTGCTGCTCCTCTGGAAAGTCACAACCAATTTGCCTTCACTTGTGCTGTGTTTGCTTGTGTTCCACATGTGGAAGGAGACAGGAAGGCTCTGAAGAGAACATGCCATAAGCAAACGCAGTTTGTGGAAGAGTTATCTTCTGATAACAAGAGGTAACTCTAAGTTTCCCAGGAAAGGGTGCTGGCTTCCTTGGATGGGGGAAGCACAGCATGTCCTCGTGGCTCTGTCATGCTGGAAGCAAACCTCCTTGGATCAGATACTGGCTGCTGTACTTTTTGAGAGTAAGAACAATACTGACAGTGATTTATAAGCACAAGGAAAATATTTGGAAAGGCACTGCAGGGTAATTCTCATTTGTGGCTTTTTGTCTTTATGGAAAGTTTCTCCTTTTGTAGGAGGTCCAGGAATTGCCACTAAATGAAATGAAGGTTGTTGTTAGCTGCCTATAGTGTGATGCAGCAGAGTGAAAGGAGAGGGGAGCTACTGCAGCTTCTCTAATGTGAGGAGTTCTCACTACCCAGAGTATCTGAGCCCTGGCACAGTCTGTGAATGTGTCCTTCCATCCCTTTTAGGGCTGCTGGGAACCCAGACAGGGAGGTGAAGCAATGCAGAGCATGTGTGGCCAAGTCAGGAATTGATTTCTGGCCTTCCAGATTGGGTGCTTTAATTGCAGTCTGTGTTTCCTCTCAAGTGCTGCCTCTCTGTGATTTCAGTGAATGTGTTCTTGGCACACGTGTGATCTGGGTGTAAATTCACACTTGCTCTGTGGCAGAACCCCTGCTGACACCAGTACCCCGGGCCAGGATTGGATTAAAGACTTTTTTTGGAACAAGATGCTCATAGCATCTGGTTTGCTTCATGATTTTGCAGAAACAAATTACGTACCAGTGATTGGTGATCTCATAGATTAAAAATAAAAAAAGCCATCAGCAGCTGAGTTCCCTGAGCAGGGACTTGCGTGTGCATCCCCCCACAGCAGAGCTGGAAGCTGGCTGGGGCTGTGATGAGGGCAGGTAGAGCTGTTCTTCATTCACTGTTGGTCACACACTGGTTTTCCTTCCCATCGGATGATCACAGGCCTGTGCTAGGGGACCCCAAACCGTGCCTGTGTGAACGTACAAAGCAGTCTGGCAAGCTGTTGTCAAGGGTGGGAGAGCAAAATGCAAGATCTGAGGCTCTCTAATTGCACAGCTGTTGTTCAGATGATATCTTAGCTTGTCTCTCCTTCTCAGTGAAATGATGCTTGCAGGGCTGACATGTGCTTTTGCTGCACAAATGGCAGCAGTAGAATAAACTCAAGCTTGTCTCAAAGATGTGCAGAATTCTCCATGAGGACATGATGTGCCTGGTTCCTGTGGCTGTCCCTGAACATCAGTCACTCTTCAAAGCACCAGAGCAATCAGGAGGAACCCCTTGGTTTGGTGTGTTATACATGTTTTTGTGACTTCACTGCTATCCCAGGTTGTGTATGGGAGCTATTCAGATGTTTGTGAGAGTGATGCAAAATTTGGGCTTTCAGAGTGGTTTGAAATACTTAAAATGAGCACAAGTAATCATGCCGATGTGAGAAGCACAGAAGTGCAGGCCTTTTGCCTTATATGCCTTCTCTGCACGACCTACCTGCTAATTCAGTGTTACTTTAGTTACCTGTTGTGACCCTTTGAAGGATTAATGGCTTCTGACTTGGGAAGTGCTTCAGCCGTAAAGACCTTCCCTCTGACGCTGAGCTGCTGCTTGGGAGGAGGGAGCTGGATCGATGGGAAATCCTCACTTATGGCCGCAGTGTGACCACATGAAGGTTATTTGTGGCTGCTATTGGCCCACGGCTCTGGTCTAATAACTCTCTTCATGACCTTTGGCAAGAAGTGTCTAATACCAGGGGTATGCAAATAGCTGGTGGCATGAACAATACAGTAAGATTCTTACAGAAAATACCCTTTGGAGTTAGAAGGATCTGTGAAAGCACCTGTGTGTGTGCAGAGACTCAGGTGCTGCCACACCAACCTTTTCACCCAGATTTTCTAGCAGCTCTCCTTGGATAGGCATACGGGTGGTGGCTGGGGAGTAGGGATGGGATACAGCACCAATAGGCAGGAGATGTTGGCTGGAGGAAAGAGGCAGAGCCTTGTCTCTTTGGAAGAGAGTTGGGGAAAGGCAAGATGTAGCAAGGATGGCTCAGGGGCTGGAATGGATCCTCTTTGTAGGATTCCATAGGATCCCTGTTGCTCTGACTAAGGTTCTTCTGCCAATGTCCCATAAGGCAAATACACAATTGAGAGGAACCTGCTAAACTCCTCTGATGTCTCTGTGCCTTATTTCCCCCTTGCAGCGTAGGAAACTTCAGCAGGATGCTGATGGCTGTGTTGGGAGCAGCTGATGTGGTCTCTACCTGGTGCACAAGGGCTGTTCCCTGGGAATTCCAGCCAGCGCTGCTTGCACAGTCGAGTGTGTTCTGCCTGGAGCTCTTTGGTGGCTGCGTATTTGTCACAGCCCTTTCACAAGGCAGTCAGCGTAAGATGGCACACGAGGCCAGCTCCAGCAGTCAGCTGGTGAGACCCTGCTGGCTCTTATGCTTGTGGTTTTTATTGGATATGTTTGTAAGGAGATAAATACATCACAGAGCCCTGATGTGTGGGTTGTGGGATGGCAGAGGATGGAGGAGGGACAGTGTGGCAGAGAGAACGGGAAGGGGCAGTACAGGCAGGTCACACTGTCCTGTGATCCTTGGGTACATACTTTTGGTAAGAAAAAGTCTGCTGAAAGTCAGAGCCTTTCTTTCAGACTTTACCTGTTGCTTTTGAGTCAGAAGATGTACTTGGATATGGGAATATGAGTTTACCCTTCTGTTTCTGTGCCCCATTCCCAGTTGCAGTTTGAACTGCTGAGCTGTCTCTGCTCTCTGGAGAGCACAAAGGCTCCGTGTGTGAGGTGTCACACAACCTGTGGTTCTGTGCCCGTCCCCTCTCTGCAGAGCCGACAAACAGATGGTGGGAGGGAGGTTTATCAAATTATTTTACAAATGAGAAGCTGAAGCCCGTGAAGATGAAGCCATTTGATAAGGGCTGTGTAGGAGAACAGGGACACAGTCTTGTATTAAATGCAAATATAACTCCTTGTCTGGTGCTTTAATCACGGGGTCATTAATATTCATGTCACCATAGTATCCAGGAACTTTTATCATGGACCAGGGCCCTATGTCACATAATGCAAATGCAGAACAAAGCCTGGCTCTGCTCCTTGGAGATCCCTGGCCCTTCCCTGTGCCTGCTGATGCTCAGCACTGTGCTTGGTACCAGAATACACTCGTGTGCTGCTGCCTTAGGAGGCCTGTTCAGAGAGAGGGTGTGAGGTACAAGCAGCTGTGATGGTACAGCTGATCACGGTGTGATAGTTGACACACAGGATCTTCTGGAGATCTGATGTTGTTCAGAGACCACAGGAGGCACACAAACTCAGCCTTGCTCACCCAGCTTTCAGCAGAACATGTGACAGGATTATATGTATTGGATTTTTTTAAAAATTAAAATGATGCTATTTTTGGAGGGGGACAGATGGTGGTTTTCTACCTTTTGCTTTTGTTTTAAACTTAACAACCTAAGAAGCCCTTACACAGTAGCTTTGAAGGCTTTTCTGCTACTGATGCGTTTAATGATGTATTTATTATATTTAAGTTGGGATATAAATGAATAAAGCGATTATTTAAATTCATTTGAGCTGATGAATTCAATCCCTGATGGTTGCAAGCTTGGTGAGTAACAGTCACAAGACTGCAGGTTCTGGACCCCTGCACCTGTTTTCTGTTCCTGGACATCTGACAAATGAACAGACAAATAGTTCTTATCTCTTCCTCCTCACCTGTGTATGTGTGGAAAACTCAAAGCCCTGTTTCATGTGGAGCTGATTTTTTTTACCTCCGTTAAATGCTGAGTGATGGATACTGTGTGCTCCTGGCTGTAGCCGGGGGTTTAAATTCCCTGAGAGCTGCCTGGTGGGACAGTGGATACCTCTTTCCATGCTTGGCATGGACTGAGGAGTTGAGAAGTTCATTGCTGTCTTCAGGGGTCGATTAGCATATGCCCTTGCAGAGGAATGGGATGTGTCCTTAAATTGTGTTTTCCTGTTACTCAGGGAGGTGGCACTTCTGTGGCCCAAGGGTACCTGTAACCTGTAGTTACATGGCATTCCTGGAACAGTTGTAATCGGGATTCCTGGGTTTAAGCAGAAGCAGCTGGTTGGAGACAAGCCTCCGTACGCTGCTGTGGAGCTCTGACAGTGTCCTGTTGGCTCTTCCTCGAATGTATGGAGTGCAGTTTTGCTTGTGGTTCTCCTGCTGCTGTGCTCCGGAGGGATGTCTGGGTGCTGCCATAGTAATCAGAATTCCTAAATGTCTAACTTGTCTGTTGCCATGAGCTGTCTTTGGATCCTTGCATAATTGCTTCCCAAATGGAGTGTGCTGTTACCATGGCACTTCAGATCTCCGTGGCCTGCTCTGCCTGGCCCTTGCAAGCCAGTCCCGTTAAGAACCAGTCCTAGCCCTGGCCTTCATCTTGCTTTCTCCCTCCTCTACAGCTCCAGCTACAACCTGCTCTCTGCTTGACTACTTTTGCTTTTTTCTCTCCTCTCCTGCCGACGCGATTCGCCGCTTCCTTGCCTTTCCAGGGAAGCGTTTCAGCTGCCTGCAGTTGCTGCAGCTTCTTGCTGGCTTTGCAGTTCCAGTTGTGTTCACTCAGAGCCTGTCATGCTCCGCAGCATGTTGATGCCAGTGCTAATTTCACTTGGAGATGAACAAGGGCTCAGATGCTATTAGCAGCTGCTTGGAATAATAGCAGCTGAAATGTGCTTTTTAAAGGGCTGACTGATAACTAAACAAATGATTCTTTTTAATTTTTTTAAGCTGTGAGTTATTCATGACCCATTAATTTTTATTTTTTTTCAGGCTTACAGTGGAAGTTCAAGGACTAAAATTGTTACAATAGAGAGGGACTGAGTCTGCCTTGCCAAGTAATCTATTTCGAGGCAGTGTGGCTTGCTGCATAGTAATAAAGCACTGTTCTATCAGCTCTGGTTTTCCAAGTCTGCCTGTCAGGGAGGAATGGAGTGGATGCACAGGGCTGTGAAACGGAGCACATGCCCAGCAAATCTACCCACGTGAACACCTAAACGTGCTTCCTGCTGTGACAGCCAGTACAGTTCCATCGCCTCCAGTGAGCGGCTGTTTGTTATGAAATTGCTGTCGCAAATACTGCAAATGCTGGGAGACTGTAATACCCCTGAATTGGGGTGTCTGGGCTGTGCTCTGCTGCTGTTCTCAGAAGATGGGTAGTGCCAAGCTACTGCTGCCCTTGGACTGGAGCTTCTGGCAAGAGTGTGGATTTAATGCACAGGCTGGATCTTGCCCACTGATTATTTTAGGCTTCTAAAATGCTGTTGCATGGCAAAAATTCATTTCCTTCACCTCCTTTCTCTGCTGTGTTATGATTTACAGCTTCCTCTTTTGTTCTTCTCCATGGACCTGGGTGGGAGTTGCAGGGGAATTGTGTGGGGAGTGGGGTGTCTCCTGGAGGTCTGTAATGAGATGGGGTCCTGAAACACGCAAAGAAATGAAGCTGAATGGTTTTAAATCAGCCCTATCAAAACAAACCCCCAGAGAAGTGACAAGAGGCAGTTATGTTTTTTCCATATCATCCATGCAGTGAAAATGCCTCTAACTATATAAATATTTTGTGTCTGTTTGCTGTTGTGAGTGTCATAGCTGATAGACTGAGTGTTCACTCCCAATACTGCCACAATCCCTAGGCAACCAGTCTTGCTCTCCTAAAATCAGGAGGGGTAAAGGCCATGCTTGTGTTGTGTGTGGATGAGGTTCCTGCTTGTATTATTTTGCACAGTTCAGGCACTCGTGGCTCAGGCTGCCTCACCAACATTAACGATGGTGATGTCTTGCCTATTTAAAAGCAGAGGGTGGAGCTTGTAAATCTAAATCTGTCTTGTCATGGCCTAGATATTGCAGCAGTGACACTAAGCAAGGGCCCTATAATTGTGTTGGTAATATTGGATAATCACATTAGGATTCTGAGCGATGGTAAATCCGTGTACGGCTGACTGTGGCCCCACTTTCCCCTGGCTGAGAGTCTGACCCGCGAACTCTCTGTAAGCTCAAGCCTTTGTTTTACCTGAAGAGAAGGCCTTTGCTCAGATGTGCTGGATGTTCTATTAAAGTTTTCCTGGTGGTATTTAAAGCCTAAAGCTTAAGCAGTGCTGCAGCTGGGGCTGGAAGAGCTGCTGCTTTCTGGAGTTGGGAGTGAGAAGGGATTGTGAAAAGCAGGGCTTTGCCTGGGCTGTTCTGCTCTATTGGAAGCAGACCTTTGCCCTGATGATGGGTATTGTCTAATGGACTCCAGAGGTATCTTTGAAGCTGATTGTTTGGTTTTTTCCCTTTTTCTTCCCTCCTCCCACTGAATCCCAGTTGCATTTTGTGTAGGCACCAGGCTGACGCAGAAGCCGGGCTTTCCGTGCCTGGAGCACTCACTCAGCATGAGGCTGCCTGAGGGATTTCTGCTGGCTAGCCATGGAGGCTCCTCTGCTCGCTGCGTTAACGTGGAAACTCTGTTGCTTATGTGCAGATTGACTTTGTGCGGATCAAATTCTTCCCAGCTCAAATGTGAGCTGTGTGGGGAATTTCTGGCTGTCTAAAATGGTTGTTATTGGAAGGACAGTGCCTGACTTTGGGAGCTGTGGAGTTGTAGGGCTGCACACGGGTTTCTCTGCTATGGTCTCTGTGAAACAGTGAGTTTGTTAGCTGCGCTGCTCGGAGCTGCTGTTGTTGTGAATATGGACAAGGTGAGCACAGAACCCACCTCAATTTCCCAACTCTGCTTTCCTCTGGCAGTAGGGTGAAGCCTGGGAAGCACCAGCATTTGCTAGGAGGAAACAAGCTGTGCACATGCTCTGCAGGGAGGGAAGGGGAGCTGGTGATTTGCCCAGCAAGGCTTGAATATTCTTCAAGAGTTTGTCCTATGCCAGGAGGATTCTGTCCTTGGCTGGCTTGACACACAACCTGTATCTGTGTCCCTTGTATTGTTTCTTCAACTAAAGTATCACTAGAAATATTTATAAAATAGAAGCTGCATTTCCTGTACATTCACTTTAGCTCTGAGCTCTCCTGACTTTTTACAGTTGTCACTGTTACAATCATCTTTTAATTATGGTCACTATTAAATTCCTGATCTTGTTGCAAAAATACCTTCTTAGCTAATATTCCATCTGGAGATATGCCGGATTCAGCTGATTCTCTTGATATCGTGCCCGTTTCAGGTTTCCTGTCATGAAATACTAGATGTCCTCTGTGCTTTATCTAAGTGCTGTCTACTTTCCCTGGAGTTCTGGAGCTCTGATTGCCTCCTACAGCCACTTAAAATGGTCAGAACACGGTTGAAATTTGAGTTACTGTGACCATTGCTCCTTACACAGACGAAGCTCTTTCAGCTGGAGTTAGTGGTGTGCCCTTTCTTCTTTGCCCTCAAGATAACTCTTAAATGTTCAGACTATTTAATTGGTGGTTGATGTTTCAAGATCTGATTTGGTAAGTTTCCCAGAGCAGTTCTATCTCCACTCCAGGATGAAACCTTTTAAAGCTCTGTTTAGGGGCAGCGGAAACAGCCCAAAGGAACAGACAAAGCCACAACTGAAAGCTCAGTGAAGCACCCAGAATCTGCACTGATGTTTGTTTTGTTTTAGTGTGTTTAACTCCCTGTACAGGTGAACATGGTGAGATCAGACACTGAGAGCTGTACCTCTCCTCTTGGAAATGAGCATGGGCAGCTTCCCAGGGACTGTGATGGAAGGCAGTGTGGTACAGTGTTTTCTGCAGTCTCATTTGCATTTAGGCCTGTGTGGACTGTAAGGACGTGGGTCTTGGTGGTTTAGAGCCCTGAGCTGAAGGAGAGCAGCACTGCCCAGAGCCCTCCCGTCTGCCCTGCAGAGACCAGCGGTTTGTGTTCCTGATATGAGGAGTTCCTTGAAATAGCTTGCTCCAATTCCTGCTCTGGGAGATGCTGGGACAGGCCTTTAGATTGAAGTAAAATCAGTGCCTTAAACTTGGCACTGTTATGCTTTAGATAAGTGAAGGGACTTAAAAAAATACGAAAAACAACTAAGTAAAGTTTGTTATTTCCTTTGAGGTAGAAAATTTGGGCTGAGAGAGGCCCTGTTTAATTTAGTGTTATTATCTGCTCTTCTCAGCTGGGGAGGCTGTTGGCAGGGGATGAGGGTTTGTTTTGTTTTTGTTCAAAACTGGACTCTGGTTTATAACACACATGTACACAAGTACATGCACTGTTTGCAGACATTTGGGTGTAGTAAGACCAGGAGATCCACATTCAGACCCTCCTGGAATAGAGGCTGCTGTTGTGTGTGTGGTGTGTCCTGCGTGTCTCCTCTGTCCTCACTGCCACCTTCAGATGTTGTGCAGGTACCACTTACACCTGTGGGTCTGTGTGTGAGCCTGTGGCTGAGCACAGCCTGTCAGTGCTTTGTGCTTCAGCCTGCAGACTGTTGACACAGCTTAGCCCAGGTAAAGAAAATCCTGGTTTTTTTTAGCCTGGAATGTGGGGAACAAACACTGTTTCTGTCCACATACTCCTGAGACGTGCTGCAAGCCTGTGCCTTGGGATAGGCTGTGTGTTTTCTGTGCCTGCAACTTGAGGGGGAATAATTTTCATTTATATGGATATAAAATGACATGTAAATACCCTAATGTAACCAGAGGATTATGGAATTGGGTGGGAGAGTGAGTCATAGGCACTAATTAAATCCCAAACCCCAAGTGTCATGTCGCTCCAACATGTAGTGCTAAAACAACAAAATGCAAACACAAAGGAGAACATTAGTACAACCACCACTGCTTTGAGTCCTTCTAGTCTTGTGCTGGATAATGTGGAAAAGACTGGATAGCATCCTGCCAGCTACCCAGGGGGTTGTGGAGGAAAGATTGGTTATAGCTACACTGGCGTGTAGGAGAAGAACTTGGAGTTGAAATCCAGTAGAGACTTTGGTGAAACTTCCTGGTGGTGACAACACTCAGGAATAAACTGCTGCAGAGCATGTGGGGAGTGTGAGTAGAGTGGTGAAAGAGCAGGTTAGAGGATGTGCTGGGAGGGACTATGGGCGGTGTCAGTCCTGCCCGGGAGAGGCTGAGTTGGGTGAAATCCTGTGTCAGTGTGATGTGGTGACATGGCCACGCTGTCTCAGTGGCACAGGCCTGTGCTGCTCACCAGCATCCTAATGCAGACTGGACAGGGTAAGACAGGGCTGGGGAAAGCCTCTCTCTGTTCTCTAATTTTGTCATGCTCAACCTACCTCCTTTTGACTCCACTGGTGCAGGAATAAATCCTTTTCTCTGCAGTTTTGTATGTCAGTCATAAAGCTGTAAAATCACGGGAGGGAGGGAGAGAGGCTTGAAGGCCCCAAACACTCACCTTTGGAATGCTGCTTGGGTTGAGATGAGCATGGCAAAGGAGTTCAGTATTAGAGGCTGTGCTGGGATCTGTCTGAGTGCAGTGAGTCTGGTGTCTTCTCTCTGGGAAAACTGAAGTGCCCCTTCACCTGCAGGGTTTGGAGCAGCAGCCAACTTCCTCCTGCGTGCTGAGAAACACAGGGGTGGGAAATGCTGTTTGTCTGCATCACTGATTAATGACCAAAGCATGCTTGGGAGTAACAGGTCTAATGTTCAGTTTAACACTGGATTCTTGGCAGCAGCGAGGGCCCTTTGTGGTGCCTGGCTGTGCTGGGAAGGCTCTGAAAATGTTTCTTCCTGTTGGTAACATGTTCTGCCATACCCAAAATGTCACCAGAGGGTGAACCTTCAGCCCTGTCCTGTAGGGATGACTTGCTGCTGTCTCTTACAAAGAGATGCTGTGCTTTGAGGGGTCTGATCTGCACTGGGACCACCTGAAGGTGCAGTTCCAGCACAAATTTGCTTTCTGGAGCCAGGCTGCAGAGCTCCTGTGTGAGAGCAGGTCTGGGGGACCTGAGCTGGGTGAGCAGGGCCTGTGCCTCACGCTGCTGCTGTCAGTGGTTTGTTGGCACGCTGACCCAAATGTTCTCTGGTCAAATTCCAAGTTTTTTGCCTATTTTTGTTAATCACAGGTTTTCCCACCCTCGTAGCATCCTTTTAAACACTATGGCTTGAAGAACAGTGAAATTATTTGCGAATTGCTTGTGTTTCTGACTGTCTCTGTCTGAAGGAAGTGGGAGCAGAGATGATGTTCCAGAGTGAACTCAGTAAATCACAGATTGTGCCAGTGATGTCTTTTCTTCCTTTGATACTTTTATGATCTTGGATATTACAGCCCTAATGCAAACTCTGCTTCATTACTGTGCCTTCTGAATTACAACTCAAATGACTTTAAAAACAAAATGAGGGAGTTGTATTTTTCTTTAAAGGTGTTAATGCTGACGCTCGGTGACTTTAACGGTGTTGCAGATGCTTCATAAAGAGCAATGTGCAGAGATCCTGAGCTTTCCAATCCCTTGTTACGAATCACAGCAGAACTCTTCACAATGCTGCTCCCGGTTTGTGGGCACATTTGGTAATAAAAGGAATAATATTGGGACTGAAAACTTAATTTGGGGTGAAATATCCTGTCCTGGAAACAAAGAGCTCCGAAGTGATGAAGAAGTGGCATAAAACCAGGGAAAATGGGATTTGAAATGGTGTGGTTTTAGCAGGTATGTGCAGGAATACCCTCCTGCTGGGCAATGGAATAGTGGAATAAAGGCAGCAGAAAGAATACATTGGTGCAGATTAATAGCCACAAAAATAGCTCCCTAATCCTAATGCTTATCGTGGGGAGCTATTATTGAAATAAAAAGCCCATATTAAAACATGCCAACAAATATTTGCTTGTGTGGAGGGTCACACCAGATCATGACACGAGACATGACGAGGGGGAACTGTTTTCCTTGGCTTTCGTTCCTGACACTGCTGGGTTTGTGGGGCAGTGTGGTGCTTTTTATAGGAGCTGCTGGGGAGTCTCCTCGAGACTCGTGGTGTGGTCCCAGTATCACTTCCCAGCAGTCACAGGAAGGTTTTCTGGAGGTCTCTGCAGCTCAGCATCCCCAGTGTGCTCCGAGGATGGGATCCCAGGGCACTTCTTTTCCCTGTCCTACAAATGAGTCACTTGTCCATCTTCATCCTGGGTTTGCAGGTGTGGGGAGCCAAGCCTGGGGTATCCCTTCATGTTTGTTGGGAGCTGGCCCAGGGAGCTGTAGGGGAGCAGCGCTGGCACAGAGTGCTTTTCCCTGATGTGCTTGCAGAGCTCTGCTGAGCTTGGCTGTTGTCTGAAATAATTACAGACGATTGTATTGTTTAACTTTGGCCAAACTGTTTTCCTTGGCCTTTTTTCTTTGTGGTGACTCCACTTTTTAAGTGACTCCAAAGTTGAGGTTTGCTGTAGCCATCTCTGTCTCTGGAAAAGACGCCCAAAACCGTTGGTGCTTTAGGATCAAGAATCACACCACAGAATAGTTTGGGTTGGAAGGAGTGACTATTGTATATACACAACTAGGGGAAAAACTTCCTTTTTTGAATGACTCTATGTTGCTCCTGTTAGAGGTGTCAGAGGTGGACGATGGCTTCCTCAGGACAGCAGCAGAGAGAAAATGGTTCTGGTGTTGCCAGGTGATGATGTCCAGTGACGGGTAATGTGTAATGTCTGTGTGACAGCTGCTTGTGGCTGTGACTGGAGCGAAAACATGACTGTGTTTTAGTAAAGCTTTGGGAATGCTGAGCTGGAAACACCGCATGCAGGGGAGTCACTGTGATTTTCCTGTAACTGGATCATAGCATCCTGATTTTGGGGAAAAAACAAAACCTGAGTGGGCCTGCCCTTGTGCTTAGGAAGGTGAGTGCTAAGGAAGTTCTTCTGGCTGGTGAGATAAGGCAAAATATGACATAATTCTTGATGGATAAGAATCAGTAAGTATTGGAATTGTGCAAATGGAGTGGCTTTGTTCCTGGTTCAGCAGAGCACTTAATTTTAAGTGCCTGCTGGTACAGCTGGAGCTTAAAATGCCTCGCTGGCTGTCCCTGGAGGATGAATGTTCCCAGGGCAGTTTTGGAGACATCTGAACTGCATTTGGCTTCCCCTCAGCTGCAGTGCTGAAGCACAGTGGGCTGTCTGCATGCAGAGCATTGAGGGGGATGAGATGGAGCTAAAACACAGCAAGATGGGAATAATTCAGTGGAAAACCACATGCCTTGTTTGTCCATCTCGGAAAAGAATTTCACCCCTGAAGAATAAAGTTTTTAGTGGCATCCACAATGTTGATCAGGAGCTGTGGTAATTCCAGGTATTGTTAATTTGTTTGTGGAAGGGTAATGGTGAAAATCCACAATGAAAAAGTGATTTTTAAATTTATTTTTACAAGTGGAAATTGGTGACTTGACAGTTTCAAGCCCAGTGATTTGACTGCCTTAACTGAAAAGAGGAGTGATCCCTCCTCAAACACAGCTGCTTTTGGGTTGTTCAGCACAGCCTCTGACAAAAACGAGGGATGTGATTGGAGGAAAACCTTGACAATGTTTGCAGAGGGAGGACACATCTATGGAGATGTTTTTGTAGCTGCTGTTGCAGAGCTCAGATGTGCAGCTGGGAGATCGTGGAGCTGTGTCTCCTTTGCTCCCGGACAAGCAGCACTCGTGTCTCTGGGAGGAACGTTCAGCAGGATTTTAGGAGGAGGTTCTGCCTAATTGTGTTTGGATGAGGCTGTTCCTGTTTTGTTAGCGTACCTGCTGTCTCTGGCAGAGGCTGTTGGATCAGCATAGCTGGGTAGCACAGAAATGCAGTGTTTTGGGAGCACTGATGGCTTGTGGAAGGGCCTTTGGTCCTTCAGGTCCTAGGAAATCCAACCTGCTTTTTTGGGTGTGCAGAGGGCAGAGTCCAGCCCCACTCCTGGACTGTGATTAACTCCGGTGAAGTCATCTGTTGAGCTGGGGCTTCAAACACTGTCTGGCTCCAGCTGAACTTGTTTTATTTTGGCCTGGCATGGAAAAAAACGTGGTGGGATTTTTGGGCTGTCCTGTGCAGGGCCCGGGGTTGGGCTTGGGTGGTCCTTGTGGGTCCCTTCCAATTCAGGATATGCTACGATTCTATGAGAACAGACTTTTCCTGGGGCCCTGCTGTGTGTCAGGCACGACACCTGCCCGTGGATGTGCCTTGTTTTCCTCTCTGCTCTTCCAAGTTACCTGTGAGGGGGGAGATCTGGAGCCATTTCTCTGTGGTTCTTCCTTACCATACCATACCATCACTTGGTGCCAAGTCTGTGGAGCAGCAATGCTGTGCTTGATTGCAGGTTGGCATTGCTGGCTGCCTGTGACTTGCTGGCTGCAAGAGGATTCCAGGCTTGCAATCCACGTGAATCCCTTAAACTCAGCACAGTGCTATCTCTTTACCGTGGAAGAGCTGAGAGGGATCACGTGCAGCTGCTCTTACCTAGTTTAGAAGTGCTTGCCTGGCTGTGAGGCTCTGCATCCTGCTGAAATTACAGAAGGGCTGAAAACATAACTGCCAGTGCCCTGACACAAACCTGCATGGAAAATTGCTTTGGCATCTGTATTGACTGGAGATAATTGGAACTTCCCAGTATTTTTTCAGCTTATCCTAAAACGTTTTAGCAAGAACAACAGTCAGGCAGCAGTGTGTAGCACGATAACCATGTTTCCATGCTGTTGAGGCAGGCCTGAAGTGCCAAAGAGACAGAAAAGTTTCCGCAGAGAAATCCCTTTGGCTGGTGCTGGCTCCCAGCTGACAGTGATCCCAATGCTGGCTGTATGCTGCCTTCTCAACAATGTTCATATGTCTTAAGGATGAAGACAGAAATAACTTCATGTTTTAGAATGGGAACGGTATTTGAGCCTTTGCTGGCTGGTATGGGAAGAGAGTTAATTTCCTTCAGAACTTTAAATCACAGGCACGTGTGCCGGGGAAAGCTGTCCTCTGAGGTGACTCTCAGGCTTAGCTCTTGCTTTTGTCCCTTCTGGTGCTTGCAAGTCTCTGGATTTATTTATTCTATTGCAGCTGAAGCCTGCACTGGTGTCGTGCCTTTTGCTTTCTACACGTGTACGGGAAAAGAGGCTTTACCAGCAAAGATACGGGGATGCTCCTGGTGCCTGGAATACTCTGCCTCTAAGCTGTGCCTGTGTGTGTGACGCACCCTCCCTGGCCACGTGTAGCACAGGCTCCTGAGCTGACCTTGTCTGCTGGGAGCTGCACAGATCCTGGGATGATCATCTTCTACCGTGGAGCTGGCACTGCCTGGCTGTTGTCCTGCTGTTCTCTGAGAATAGGAGTAAATGGTCCTGTAATGTGCATCTGCCAGGGCTTCATCATAATTACTTGTAAATTTGCCTTTGATCTGTTTCCTTTCAACTTTACCCAGATTTAGCCAAGTTGAGGGTTGGGCTGGAATAATGAGGGAGAAATTGGTTGTGGTCTGGAGCTCTGGAAGCTGAAAGCCCTTGAGGCTGAGGAGGTGGTGGTGGTGTAAATCTGCAGTGGGCAGGGAGGAAGGGTTAACCAGTTGTCAGCAGGACACAGATCAGGTCTGTGTAAGGATTTTCAGCATGATTCTGTGAAAAACAGAATGAGATGGGTGAAGGATGCAAGGGTGTAATTGTACTGTGACTTCTCTAAGGGCAGGTATTGCAGGTTCCTCTTCCTTGGGTGGGGCTTCACCTGATGTGTTTTTGTGTCGCTGCTGCATTTGGAAGATGTTCTGGGCCATGGGTCTGTGTTGATGTTTCAGTTCTATATGAGAAACCATTAGCTCAATTCCTATTATTATTTTTTAATATTATGAATGTCTCTTTCCTCTGAGCTCTTGGGATGCTTTATCTGTGTTCTCCCTTGCACAGACTGTAGTTTTCTGTGCCAGCTGGCTTGTGCATGATGTGCATATTCGAACAAGGGAGCTCTGGAGGTGACTTTGTTAATTAGCCCAGGATCCTGGTAGAGGGAAGGGACCTGTGCTAATGAGGCATTAGCAGTTGGTCTGAAGAGGCTCCAGTCCCACTCAGCTGAAGCAAAGATTTGGGAGGAGGAGGAGGTTCTTGAGGTTAGTGGAGCTGCTTTTTTTTCTTCGAGAAAAAGTTTAATTGATCTATTTTTGCTGCTCAGCTCGTGTTCCTTTCTGCTGAGCACAGCACTGTAAGCAGAGATCCTGTATCCTGCTGGCCTGGCCAGAGCTGGGAAAGGGGCACTGAGGCCCTGGAGTGGAGTGGGGGCTTCTTGTGGGTGATTGCTCATTTGTGGGGGGGAAGAGGGAACCCAAAAAGTTTCATGATTGCCAAAAAGTTTTGATGATGGCTGAGAGTGAAATAAATTTTAAAAAAACAACTATTTGAGTTTGGTGTACTTTTTTTTTTTTTTTAAATGTTTTCTCTAGTATTCTTCTGAGATCCATGGAAGTATGGTACAGAAATTCAACGAAAGAAGTCCAAACCTGAGCTCTGTCCTGAGAGTCCTGAGACTGTCAGGAAAATGGGGTTTGGGACAATTGTGTTGGTTGCGGGTCTCTTATTTCTTCCTGGCACCACTGTGGGTTACAAGAGGGGGAAGAAGTATCAGTGCAATGCTGTGTTGCTCTTTTCCACAGCCACCCTTTGGGCTAAAGATTCACAGCAGGATGTGTGGATTTGTTCTCCAAAAACGAGACAAATGTGGCTGGGGAGAACAATAAGGCTACTGCTGTGGGTTCAGAAGCTCTTAAAAATTACTTGTAATTTGAGATGCTCAACTTGAAGCAGCTTCAGGGAGAGAGTCAGGGTTATTTTTGGGTCTGAATCGAGCACTGTGCACAGAGGCCCCTCCAGATCTGCAAGGGGGTTTGAGCAGCTGTGACGTGCTGCATCCCAGGGCCATGTCCCAGTTTTCTGAATTTGAATGTCCATTTTGCAGCCTGGGTATGGTTTTTAAGACCTTTAATTGAAGTCTTGGTGCTTTTTGGGGGGGCTTTTTTTTGGGGGGGGAGGGGTATTATGTGTGTTTGGTGTTGGGTTTTTTTTGTTTTTGTTTTGTTTTGTTTTTTTCTGTTTCATCTTTCTGCTACGTCTCTGGGGCTGCTCCTAAAAGTCAGTGCAGCTTCCTTGGAAACCCTGCTCCTGTTCCTGTGGCAAACTGTACTGTGTAAAAGTGAGGGGTTTGCCTGCTAAGAGAGATTCCTGTTGAGCAGTTCCTGTTGTTCCTACAGGTGTGTTACCTGCACGTGGATCTCCTGTGTCAATGTGGAAGAGGGCTGTAATGTCAAAAAAGCCACTGATAACAAACAGGGAGAGTTGTACATTAAACACAGCAGTGTTGTCTGGTTATTTGCTCTTTTCCAGTCTTTTCTGGTCATATGCCACCTGTTTTAACAGTAAATTTTACCCAGATGTGGTTTTGTTTGTCACGTGGCACGTGGTGGGGACAAGCCATGCAAGTGCTGAATAAGCATGAGGCACAAACGTGTCCAGTGGAGCTGTGTGTGGTGGTGATCCGGTGCGTTCTGGCAGCTTGTGAAGAAGGGGATTCACCAAAGGGCTCACACTTGGAAAAGGGGAGTTCTTTGGGGTGTGACTTGCCTTCCGTGGTGTGTAACTGCTGCTCTCCTCGTAGTGGGGCTTACGTACCTCACTCGAGAGCTGAGTCTTTACAAATCCTTGAACATAAAAGAAATGTGTGGTGCAGTGTAGGGTGCCAGAGAGGCAATGAGGTGCTGTTGGGTTGTGGCATCAGCAGTGTCATTGTTCCTCCCTTTTTACCAGTGTGCAGCACTTCTGGCTGCTTGGATCTGTGCTGTTCTGCCCAAATTCATTCCGAGCTCCGGAGCCAGGTGTGAAACTTTTGATGCTTCTATCCCTCCATACTCAATCAGCTTCCTATTTCTGCCAGGACTACAAATGTAAACCCGTGTGTTTGGATGGAGAGCTGACAGAGATGAAAGGCTTTCATCTGAAACAAGTCAGTTTATCCTGGGAGCCCTGACTTCACTAATAGCAATGACCACAGAATGAATTGTGGGTTTTTTCCTTGTTCTTCTGTCCTGATGTAAAAGCACGAACATCAAACCACATGTGGGAGATGTTTCTTCTGTTTCTTGCACAAATCACCTTTGTAATGTAACTTAGATGCTTCCAAGTTGCAGAGCCTTTTAAGTTGAGGCCTTTGGTGGTTCGGTGGGTGATCTGTAGCTCTGATTTCTGTCCAAGGCAGCATTGCTGTCCATCAGCTTCCCTCTTCTTACTGAGAATTAATGGAGCAATGAGGGATTGTCTGGCAGGACCAGGAACCGCTGTAATTGCTCGTTTTTATAGAGATGTTAAATGTTAACTTCATTGCCATTAATTGAAGATTTACCCCCTTGGATCCCTTTTAGTTCCTAGGAATAACTGTCCAGGCAGAGCTGGAAGCTCTGGTGATGAGCACAGGAAGGAGCATTTCCACTGTGGAGTGATGGGAGCTGCTCAGTGCCCTCCCTCTTCCTACTGTACTCCCCTGGCAGCGACAGGGTTGGGAGCAGAGACCAGGAGGTTTCTTGTTAATGTTGTGTCTTCCCTAGGTGGCTTTGCAATCGTGTTCCTGGTGAGGACGAGCAACGGGGTGAAATGTGCCCTGAAGAGGATGTACGTCAATAACGAGTACGACCTGCAGGTCTGCAAGAGAGAGATCCAGATCATGGTGAGTCACCAGTCTGTGCTGGGCCCCAGACTGGAATGCTGTGGGGTGGGAGCTTGGTCACCTTCTGCCTGTGAACTCTGTGGCATCAGGTCGCAAACTCTGCATTTTCCTAGCAAAACTGGCTTTGGTGTGGAAAGACCTGACTCCTGGAGTTACGTGACTGTGTGAAAATCTAGTACTGAATTATTTCAAAAGTAAATAGTTCCAGTGGACAAGGAAGACCTGGTACCTGAAAAAAACCAGGAATTTCAGAGAAATGAGGGGAGAACTGCATGGCTTAATGGGAAAAGGAAGAGCTGAAGAGGTGAGCGTGGCTGGGAGTGTTGGAATTCAGTCTCACAGTCATCAATTGAGAGCTCAAGCCTTCAAGCCTTTTAAACTTGATCAGAAAAGGTGGATGATGCTGATATCTCTGAACGGAAACCAGTGGATGAATGGCAGACCTCCATCCTGAGATAAAATCTATATCATAACAGCTTCTAATCCTTTGGGTTGGAATGAAGGTTATCTCTGCATTGATGGGGTTGGTAGATTAAAACAGTATTTGTGGGGTAGTTGCTGCCAGGGCTTTTGAAATGGAAAGTATTTGTAATAAGCGCTGGGATGTTTCTCTAGATTATTGGACACAAAGATTTATGTGATGGGATAGCTATTTTTAATAGCTGCTTTAAACTTAGCTTCTCGAAACAAAGACAAAATGGAGATGATCCAAATAGATTTGCCTAATCTTGTTTGCAGCATGCTAAACATGGGAAGTTCCACTTTTGAAGTTGCATTCAAAGATACTGATGAGCATTTAGAGCAGCTGCCAGGTAGGGAAGGAAATACAAAATCCTCATTTTGTGAATTTACCACACGAGGTACAGGTTTGGGGCAGATGATCTTCATATCCGAAACTCTCACCTGTAGCAATTCTGGATGTGATTTTTGAAGTAGCTTTTAATTAGCTTAATACCTTTAAAATGAGCTGCTGGAGTTTGTGATAGCACAGGGAAGCTTTGGGCTTGGTTTGGCATCCCCGTGGCTACGTGGGAAAAGGTGAGATTAGATCTCACATCAAAGGTTTCGCTGTGCTCACAAAGCTTGTTTACTTGGGTTTCACTTGCTGCTGCTTTCTCGTCTCCGTGTCTTTGGAGCCTTTGGAATGGTGGCTCACCGGGAAGTGAGGGTGAGGAGGGTCCTTCTTACCTGCAGGTCTGCTTGCTCCTGGGCTGGATCTTATCCCAGGCACTTGTCTGTGTCCTGAAGAACCACTGCATTCCTGAAAGGAAATGTTTACTTCTTTCCCAGCTTTTCTGCAATAAGGGATGATTTTACACACGAATGCAGTTTTTACCGTGTTACAGCAGAATGTGCCCTGCAGAACCTTGATTTCCTTTGCTGGTGAAGCTGAGCATCAGACTTGTCTGCCTGTCACAGCTGGGAGTGTGTGTGAAGGTGTCAGTCCCAAAGAAACAGTTTTTCCCTGCAGTTTAGCATGTGTCCCCATGGCAGGGCCTTGGAACTTGATGGGTCTCTAAGATCCCTTCCTACCCAAACCAGTCTGTGACTCTGTGATAGGTCATTGATATCAGAACTTGTGCTTTAATCCATCGGGTTACTTTGGACACTTCTCAAAGGAAAGTTCAAGTTCATTTTGTTGTATAAATGGGGTTTTTTTGAGCATGTGAAAATTTGAGATACGTTTTGTCAGCAGAAGAGTTGGAAGGAGATGAGACAAGGCCACCATGTACTGCATGGCCACCACCACCATCTGCGCTGTTGTCCCCTCTTGCAGAGGAGGAGCAGCTCCGGGGCTTGGCCTGGGCCACCTCGGGGAATGTGCCCAAATCTGGACCAGTCCTGAACAAGTTAATTCATCAGGTTGGCTGCTTCTGAGCTGTTTGTCTCAGATCCTTCTGGAAGGAAAACAGGTAGAGACAGAGCTCAGGTTTACTCAAGCTCTGCGTGACGATTAATCCCAAGTGACAGGAGCTTGTGCAGTGTGGAGGAACCAGATGAAAACGCTGCTCACTCTGCATGGCTGGTCCATGGTGTGAATTTGTCTGTCTTGCAGCGGGACCTGTCTGGCCACAAGAACATTGTGGGGTACATCGACTCCAGTATCAACTCTGTCAGCAGCGGGGACGTGTGGGAAGTGCTGATCCTCATGGACTTCTGCCGGGGTGAGTGCGGGCTTGGCGTGGTGCTCATGGCTGGGTTTGTCCTTCCTTTGTGCTTATGGGGAACTTGCACAACATCTTCCCTTTGAAAAAAGAGCTGTCCTAAGCTGCCAGGAAACTGTTGTGAGCAAAGCAAAGCCAGGGCTAGGGGTGGAGGAGAGGATGACACGTGAGGCTGTGTTGACTCTGCTAATGGGATTGGAACCATCTTTGCCACTGCCCAGGGTGGTCCTGGATCCCCTCTGCTGTGAAGGAAAACCCTTAAATACATCTTGCTGTTGTCTGTAGAATGGTCCACACAAGAAGTGGCTCCTCTAAAGCTGCTAGGAATGTAATTTTTCTTCACTTTATTCTCATTGTAAGCCTTGTTCCACATCAGCCTGGCTTGTGATTGTTCTGGAAGAAGCATGAAATGGATAACGGGAAGCCAAAAAGCATTTGTCTTACCTCTGACCTTTTTGCTTGGCTGTCTGTAGCCAGACAGGCTCTTCCAGCTGTCCCAAAGCTTTGATCTTTGTGGCTGGGATGTGGTGTTTGGAACATGACGCATGTGCTGGGCTCAAATGCCTCTCGCAGGAAGAGTGTTTAGCAAAAATACTGTGTTGGCCAGGTGACTTCAGAAGCCTGTGGTTGGTTTGGATGGTGGCAGCTGATGGAAATAGGTATTTTTGAGCCTGTCTGGTTTCAAACTCAAATGCATTGTAGCAAGGACATGAGGATGTGTGTGAACAGGCACAGTGCAATTTTCTGTTCTGCCGTGTCCTCCGTGCTGCTTTGGTTTGATGCAGGAATCTTGCCTGCCTTGCACTGGGTTTGTTTGCTGGTGAAAGGAAGAACTTCGTGTGTAGTTTTGCTGAAGGAATCACTCCATAAGCTCTCTTCAAGCTTAAACCTAAACATGACAAGGGCTGTTGTAAGCGTAGGCCTGGCAGTGCTGGGCAATCCCTGCTCAGCTCCATGTGTGGAGCCCAGTGGGGAGGGAGGTGCAAACCTGAGTTGTTCAGATGCACCCCACAAGTGCATTACCCAAATTTTGGGCTGATGAAGTAAAACCCATCTTTGTAAGGAGTTTCCTTCCATCGGAAAGGAGGAGAGCTGCAAGGTGGCGTTTCTCATGTGGCTCTTGCCAGATGCTGTGCTGAGCACACGCCGACCTCTGTCTGCAACGTTCCCACTGCAGTGGTTATTACACACTGATTTTCCCTTGTTGCTTTTCCTTTTGTGGCCAACAGTTTCCAAACCAAATCAGTGCCTTTGTGTGCAGAACTGCATTCATTTTGAGTGTAAAATGTTCGCAGCTGTAGTATTCATTAAATTGAGCTTTTCTTTCCTACCATGAAAGTTTTCCAGCACTTGTGATGTGCAGTGATACAGGACTGCTTCGCCAGAGCTTCAGAAAGGAGTTTTTCTCTCTCTGTCTAGGGTGTTTTGAGGAGAAAAGAACCTCTGGATTGTTTTAGAAAGGCCTTGACAGCAACAAAACCTCAAAGTTGAGACAAATTCAGGGCTCATTCATGAAAACTTGCTTTTGTTTGTCCGGAGTTTCCCTTGTTACAGATAGATTTTTTTAATTTCTTTGCCAGATGACAGCTTTAGCCAAGCCATTTGTGTGTGGGTTTTCTGAGTGTCTCCCTTCCTCTCTCCTCTTGCTTACATGTGGCGAGCTCTTCTGTGAACTGTGGGCGCCCCAAATTCAGCCTTTTATTCCTCTAGTCAGACAAAATAAGTCTTATTTGGAAGAAAAAAAGAAAATTATATGGCTTAGTCAGAATTACTTGAGTGCTGACAGAGCCAGGGCAGGGTGGGCTCTGGGAGCTGGTGTGAAGCTTTGCTCAGAGCCCAGGTAAGCTGTAACACCTGCCCACAGGTTATGCAAACCCCTGGGATGCAGGGGAATGAAACAAACTGAGAAAGCAAATTGTGAAAAGCCTCTGGGGAAGGTTTGTTGTGAATTTAATTTGAACTCCTTCTGCACTGACTGTGGAGCCCGGGTTTGAGGAGCAGCCCAGGACCAGGGCTGCCGGTGGGACTGGGTTTGGGGAGGCTGGAGATCACCGTGTGCCTGCTGTGATTTGGGGAGGCTGGAGCTCCCTCTGTGCCTGCTGTGATTGGGGAGGGCCAGAGCTCACCGTGTGCCTGCTGTGATTGGGGAGGCTGGAGATCACCGTGTGCCTGCAGTGATTGGGGAAGGCCAGAGCTCACCGTGTGCCTGCTGTGACTGGGGAGGGCCAGAGCTCACCGTGTGCCTGCTGTGATTCTGTCCCTGCCAGGGGGGCAGGTGGTGAACCTGATGAACCAGCGCCTGCAGACCGGCTTCACCGAGAGCGAGGTCCTGCAGATCTTCTGCGACACCTGTGAGGCCGTGGCCAGGCTGCACCAGTGCAAGACTCCCATCATCCACAGGGATTTGAAGGTGAGCTGTGGCTCCAGGGGTGCAGCAGGGAGGGTACATCCTCCTCGCCGTGTCTGCCGGCTGCCCACGCCCCAGTGCTGTGCTTCTCTTGCTGGTAATGAGAGAAAAGTGGGCATAAACACACCTCTCTACTGGAAGATAAAAAAAGAAATGAGCCTCTCATTGCTACTTACCATATGTTTGCCATCTATAGATGTACTTAAACACAAATGTTTGTGAATAATTCTGGCTTGTGCACGTGCCAGAACGTACCTGATGAATTATTCACAGTGATCTGACACACTGCTGATTGAAGGTGGCTCACCAAAAGCTTGCTGTGATGTTGTTTCCTGGACCCACATTAAAAGGAGCCCTCCAGAAGTGTTGGCCTTGGGGCAGGAATAGTTAGGAGCTTTTGGAAGTTGCCTGTGGAGCTCTGACCATGAAAGTGTGTTGTAAAACTCTGTGTGCTTAGCTGGGAGCAGAGCTGGGCCAGCAGGGACAGCTTGGGAAAAATCCCAGGCCTGTAATCAAGCAAACAAAAAGATGTTCCCTTTGCTCTCAACGAGCTCATAAAATGCCAGAATGAAATACTCAGCCAAGAAGGAGGCTGCTGTGTGCATTTGAAATTCAGATGTGCTTTGTGGGGCAGGTTCTATTTTCAGAGCCCTCACAGATGTTTGTTTGTGCCACTGGCCATTGTTTTATAGGAGCCAGAGATGTTACGTGTGCCAGGGAGAGCCAGGTAGAGCAGAGGAAAAAATCCTCAGGGTTTGCTGTGCTCTGGCACGTTTGACATGACGGTGATGCCACTGCTCAGTCGGTTTGGATATAGAAACAACTCGTGTGTCTCTTTCCAGGGGGAAGTGAGTGATCCCTTACCAATCTGAGGCCTGGATTTAAAGCTGTGAGGTCTGTGGGCAGCTTGCAGGAGTTTGTATAGGTCAGGATGACTGGAGTGAGAGGACGAGGAACAGGAACCTCCTCAGCTGACATTAACCCCTGCCCTTACCTTTTTGATGAATCCCTGGGGTGTTTAATAAAAAACAAACTCAGAGTGTTGCAGGGGAATAAATCTGGGACATCTGTGCTGGGTTAGTGAGTTGATCTGGAGTGTTACTTTCTGCCCTGAGTTGCAGTTGAAATGGGCTGTTGAGGGCTGGTGTCCAGCACAGTTGCCTGCCTGGGTCAGGGGAAGTTTTTGCAAGGCCTGGCTCCTGGTAAGCTGTGCCCAGAGTCAGAGCTGGCTCTTCTCTGCTTGGAGACATGTTTTCTGCTTGAATAGTGTATTGTTTCTGTCATGGTGACCTCTGGGGATCTAAGTACTAACACAGAATTAATATTTATGTATATATTGACTTTATTTATGTTAAAATGTAATACTGTCAAGGGAGAGTTGCCAAGCCAAGAGGGATTAAGGGCCAGAGAAGTTCTGTGCAAATTCTGGGTGTGAGGAAGGACATCCATTGTGTAGGTGTTTTCTTGGGGTGAATATAACCCTGCTGAAGAGGGGGCAGATGTTGACTTTGCAGGCAGCTGTCTGGGGCTTGGAGGCCTTTTTTGCCTTCCAGCTCTTTGATGTTGCTCTGGTGCTGGAGGTTCCTGCCCACAGAGCTCTGCCAGTAGAAGGGATCCTGTGAATGAGCTTTCAGCCCTTTCAGACGAGCGCAGCTGGAGGAGTTTCAGCGGCCCCTGGCTCTGGTTTTGAATTAACCCAGAGGCTTTGCCTGAAGCAGAACAACCTCCTGCTGGCACAGTCCCCAGCTGGTGGGAAGTGACCAACAGCTGGGGACAGCAGCTTCTTTACCCAGCGTGTCTGTAGGCAAAAGGGGACATCTCACTGTGAGTAAGGACCTCGAAAAGATCCTGTGTCACCCCTGGGTGTGTTCAGGTGTCCCCTCCTGGGCTGGTGCTTGATTCAGGTCCTGTGTCACTGCCTGCTGTGCAGTACAGGCTGTGATGTTTCATTTCACGTGCTTAGGTTGCCACAAACCAGGTGTGTATTGGTGCTTAATTTTCCTAAAAATGAGGAAGCCCCTTGTGTGCTGCCTCTGCCCCCGTCTGGGCCCTGTGAGGCAGAGTCAGCCTGCTGGAGTAGGTCTGCCTTGAGTGCTTACCTGTGCTTGTTCTTGCAGGTGTTTTCCTCACCCTTGGGGTTCAAGGGTCACTGCTGCTGCAGGGCCCTAAGTTTATTTTTCCCTCCTCTCTGAACAAGAACAATTCCTGTGTCTTTAGGCTGGGCCTTTTCGCAGCAAAAACAAATGGCCAAATCTGATAGAAGGCAGCGTGTTATCACGTGCTTGCAAAGTCCGTGCTGCCAAGTCAGGCTCTATGAAGAAACGAAACCTGTCAGAGCCCAGAGGAGCAGGGTTTAGGGAGGTGGAGGGAAGGAGAAATCTGCCTAGAGCTGTTGATAATGGTTTACACAAATACCCTGCAGCTGGTGGCAGTTGTTTGCATGGCTTGTTTCATGTTTTACCTTGTCTTTCCAGTCTCACATCCCATAACTTGTGTTGTTCAAAGCACCAGCTTAGGACCAGCTTTGATTTCTGCAGGGAGAGGTCTCCCATTTCTGCGGGTGGTGCTTCTGCTGGTCTGAACCCACCTGGCTGCAGGAGCAGGCGACGATGGCAGATGAGAGGATGATTTTCCCAGTAGCAGACACACGGCAGGACACACCCAGACACTGTCAGTCAGCCCTGAGGGTGCTGTTGATCCAAACCTCTTCTTTCCTTTTCTCCTTTCTGCAACGCCCGGGGGTTGTGCTCTCAGGATGAGGATGTAGTTTCTCTTACTTTTATTCCAGTAGGAGCCCTCACAGTGTTGCCCTGCTGTGCTGTTTTCATCTCGCTGCCTTCTATCACTCTTTGTAATTCCAAGTCTTGCCCTGATGCCACCAACAGTTGCAGTTTGTCTGGAATTTCTTTGGAGGGATCTGCTGAGTGTGATATATCAAATTGTTCGGTCCCCTCATGGTACAACCTCGTGTTGGCCATGTCAGGCGTGTGCCTGTGCCAAAATCCGTCAGTGCCATGTGGCTTTCACTCTGCGCCATCAAACACTGCCTCAGCTTTCAAAGGTAAATAAATAGTGAGCACTGCCGGGGAGAAAGGGAAGTTGAAACATCTCTGAAGAGACCTGGCAGTGCTGGACAGCAGCCAGGAGGTGTGGCCTGGTCACACACCCTTCCCAGATCTCTACCTGAGCTTGGCAATGCTGGCCTTGAAGCCATTGCTCTCAGGAGAGGGACACAGGTGTTGAATCCATTAGCTAAAGAAAACCTGTGTCCTTATCCCTCCCCAGCACGTCTGTGCAGTGGTTTTTATTACTTTAGTTCTGTTCTAGCAAAGAAGCATTTATTTTGGAAAGACTGAAGCTAACGACACTCCGTAGCCAGCAAAGCTTAAGACAGCTCAGCATCTCCTTTAAAGGCTTTTGTTTGGGGTCTAAATCTGACTGTGTTGGGTGTGTCAAAGGCTGCAGCCAGAGTTACCAGTGCTCAGCAGTGCTGGAAGCTGGAGTGCAGCTTTCCGAGTGTTTGACCAGAAGAAGACACCTCCATACTCCTTTTAAAGACACTTTTCTCTGGCCTGGCAGTGGGTAGCAGTAATTTCTTCTGCTGTATTTATTTTTCCCTTCTCCTGGCATTTGCTGACCAAACCTCATTGCTGAATAGTCCTGTGCTGATGTTTAACAAACCTTACAGGGTGTTTCAGTGAAAAATCACCTCAGACTTGTCAGCCAGATAAAGTGGGAGGACTCTTGGGGAAATGCTGGAGGAGTATTCGCAGGGAGCAGGGAATAACGCTGCCAGTGTTGATGTGCTGGGGAGAACATCTGTGTGCAGTGCTTTATTCAAAGCAGATGGATGGCAGAGGGGGAAGGGGGGTATTTAACCCTTGGTTTCAAGCCAGCGCTCTCTCCCTCAGCTGCTCTAATTTGGCTGCATTTTCTGATACTTAAAACGCTGACTCCTTCTTTTTCTTTCCTTCTTGTAAAGATCATCCTTGATGGGGGAACGCTACTTCCAAAGGGTTTTGTTAGCAAACGCTTATGTGGTGACTTTGTTTTTTGAGCTGTATGAGCAGTATGTTTTATCTCGTTGTATCTGAGCATTTGACACTGATTGAAGATAAAGACATGAAAATTGTGTGTTCCCTCGAGAGAACATGCTGTTAATGCTGCTGGACAGATGAGGAGTTGTAACACAGGGATGCTCTGCCAAAGCAAAGATCTGAACACATGGTTTTACACATTTTAAGTCAGTGTTGAAACAGGCAATTGTCTTAGGTGGATGCAAGGTAGATTTTTGTCAGTGCACAGTTGTGAGTGTTGAGGGGAAGGTTTCTGCTGATTTTATTTGTTTCAGCTGTCTCAGGTGTTTGTTTCAGCATTTGTTTCAGTTGCCTGATTCAAGGTACCAAGTAGTGTTTGAAAGAAAGGGGTGTTCTCAGCAGTCTGGAGGAGCCTGTGCTGCTACAGCCCCTGTTTAGGTGCTGTGGGGCACCCAGCAGACTCTGAGAAGAAGCAAATAAACGTGGGCATGAGCTGAGGTCTGCTTTGAACGAGACGCTCAGACAGGTACAATGCAGGCAAAGACCTGGAGATGTGTTTGATCTCATAAATTATGGAAGTGTGTGTGTTGTTTGCCTCCCCTCTGCCCCACAGACAGAGAGGAGTTACTTTGTAAAGCTGGGGACAGCTTGGATTTCCTGTCCTCAGTTCAGATGCCAGACCAGGGGCACAGTAGCTCAGGAAGGTTGAGCTCCAAAGGCACTGGACACAGTTCTTGTCTTGAAGCCTTACGGGAGGCAGAGAAATGTGCTTGCAGGAGGAGAAGGGAGGAGTGGCAGGATGGAAGGCAGTATTACAACTGTGCTTCCATGATTTGACTTCTATTTTAGGAGATGTGACAGTTTTGATGCCTGTTTTCTTTGCTGTCACATTAGGCTTTAATGTCAGAAGTGTCTGATATGTCTTCAGGCACTTACAACCTTGACTCATTTGAAAAAAACCCAGACTCTGAATATTTTTTTGTCTGAGTGATTTTGTGTCTGTCTGTGATGCTCCTAGGTTGAAAACATCCTGCTGCATGACCGTGGCCACTACGTCCTCTGTGACTTTGGAAGTGCTACTAACAAATTCCAGAACCCTCAAACAGAAGGGGTGAATGCTGTTGAGGAGGAGATCAAGAAGTAAGTGTGCTTTGCCTTTTCAACTCAGCTGTAGTTTGGATTTGAAGGGTAATTTTTTCTTGTGCTGGGATTAATTTTGCTGAGCCTGTTGCAGCAGATTGGCTGTGCTGCATGGCAGTGTCTGCTGCAGGTGAATGAGTGCCCGGGGGAAGGTGAAACAATAAATTGAGCTTGATGTAATTGCTTTGGACCTGAAGACTGAGATTAATGCAGAGAAGCAGCCCCTCCTTGCGAGGCAGTGACCTGTTCTGTCCTGTGCAGGGCCTGGCTGTCCCTGTCCTTCATCTGTCTTGGCTTCTTTGAGCTGCAGGCAGGGATGGCACAATCCCGCTCCCCATGGATCCGGCACTGACTCGGAGCGCGTGGCTCAGCATTGGAATTGGCAGGTCCTGGAGGTGTTGAGTGCAGCTCCTGCTCCTGCCCCGTGCAGGCAGACGCTGCTGTGGTGGCAGTGTCCCCAGTGCCCCTTGGTGCATCTGAACAGGGGGGTTCGCCTGCCCTTCAGTAGCGGCGGGAGCAGGGATGGAGCACGCTCCAGGTCCTTGGTCTTGCTTTAGTTTTAACAACGGCACCGCTGCAGGCTTGCCACTCCTGTTATAACAACTCTGGCTAATTAGAAACGTGTGCAGATGCCTCTCTTTTTGTTGGGATTCAGCTACACCTGCCTGGATTTCCTAGATTCGTTTGACTGGAGTTTTCAGAGCACTCCTAATCCGGCATTGCAGTCCCCCTGGAATGCCCTACTTGTACACTTATGCCTACCAAACCTTTGCCTTTAGCAATGACTCTGTGGTCAGGGTAAGCAGCAGGCACAAGTGACAGACCTGCTGCTAAGAAATCTTACCAGAAGAGCCTCATAATCTGTGGAGCAGTTTCCAGCTTTTCTATTTGTTCTATTTGTGATCTGTTAAGATGAGGCAGATCCTTGCTGTAGCTGGAGGTACACAGTGACCCTTCCCTTGCTTACAGTGGCTCTGAGTAGGAGTCCTGCTGTGGAAATCTACTTTTTAGGAGCCACATATCCAGTTACAATCTCTGTAATACAGCTGGCCACAGCCCCACACTGAGGGCATTGCAGAGGACGTTTGATTGCTGACCTTATTAATGCTTTGAATCCTTGAATGTTTCTGTTCTGGTCTTAAAATGGCTGTACAGTTTTGTGGTGAGTTCTGTGCTTAGAAAGGGTTGTGGTTGCTATTTTGGCTTCCCAGGGCAGTTTGAGGGGTGTTTTATTGTTTGAGATGTGTAGCAGGTGATGCTGTTAGAACATTTTTCCGATAGATATCTTTAGCATCCCTTTCCCTCAAATGAGTGGAGAAAGAGTGAATTTTGAATTATTTTGGAATATGACATAGTGCAAATGCATCTGATACTCCTTTTGAACTCCCTGACCCATCCTCCCCTGCAGGTACACGACGTTATCCTACAGAGCACCAGAGATGGTCAACCTGTACAGTGGCAAACTCATCACTACAAAAGCAGACATATGGGTATGTATGGAAACCATGGCGCATCCTCCAGCCAGGCTGCAGCTGCCTTCATTGCCATGGCAGGGAAACTGGGCTGGCCTCGTTCTCTGAGAGCCTGGACAGTTTCTGAATGAAGAATTCCTCTTATGATGTGTGTGATGAGCTCCTGCTGAGCAGGGAGGCTGCTGGAGAAGATGTGTGTGCTCCTCCTGTGCGGTTTGAATTTAGAGATGTATGAAACTCCAGGTTTGAAAGGGGCAAATGTGATTTCATATCTTAAGAGTTAAAACAGAAAAGTCAGAGTATTGTGGCTTCTTGTGCCTGGGTTGTAAGTATGTGAAATCAAAGTTCTGGTCAGAATTGAGTAGAAAATGGACCTGCCCCAGCAGCAGTAGTGTGCTAATCCTGTGTAACGCAGGGCTGAGTTGTCAAACTGGCCAAAGGCCAAACTTCTGCAGCGTTTCTGATGATCAGGGCAGTCCTGCCATGCTCTTCACGGTGAGAGTAAAATCCGACTGTGCTGGAATCCATTCCTGGCTACCCTGATCAGTCAGGGAAGGCTCCTTTGGGTGGGACATAGGTGGGGAAGAGTGTCTGCTGTTTGGAGTGTAGTGGCAATTCAGCACATGTTTAAAAGTGTTTAACGTGCTAATTGGGAGCATGTTTTGTGGGTTTTGGAGCCTGGAGCTAGGAAGTAAAATGGCAGAATCAGGAAAAGAGAGTTTTGATGTATCTTCAGTAGTTCTGCATGTACAAGAGGGAGAATTGCTGCTGGAAGAGTCCCTTGTCTTCAGTGAGCTTGGGTGGAGCTGGGGAAGCAGCAGCTCGTGTGGGAGCAGGTTTCACCAGGGAGTCTGTAGGATCAGGCCCTGCACCGTGCAGGGTCGCTGGCCTGGGGTGAGTGGAGAGGAGAGGTCACAGCTGTGACAGCGGGAAAAGACGGGGCCTCAAAGGCAGTCAGAGGAGAACCAGGATTTGCACTCCTTCCTGTGATAATGTGGAAAGGGGGAGATCCAAAGGCTCAGCTCTTCCTGGCATGGCAGGAATTCTGTTCCAGTGACACTTGGAACATTTCCAGAGCAGAGTGTGGTGGTGAGCACAGTGGGGGCCTCAGCGTCCAGGCCTGTTCCAGTGCTTGTGCTGCTGGAAACTCCCCTTTCCCTTAAATCTTATCAAGGTTATTTTAAACCAGAGTGCAATTTAATTGTGAAACCTGTGACAAAAGAGATGAGCTGATGATGAGTTGCTTAGGATTAGGAAATGTTTCCTGTTCCCCCCTCTGAGACGGTGAGAGTGTTTCATAATTAGCCCTTTGTGTAAAAACTGTTTTCTTTTGCAATAGGTGGTGGTTCTTGCAGCCAAAAGCAGCACGGCAGTAGAGGGCAGGGTGGTAGAGCCTGGCAGGCTGCAGAATGAGCTGTACTTCCCTGGCATTTATTTATAACAGTTGAAAGGTTGTTTGAACTTAATCTTGGAAACAGTTTGAGTTTCTCTTTGTCAGAATAAATGCATTAACGATGATGGTTGCCATTTATTCGTGCTATTACTTTGCTCTTTCCTCCCAGTGTGTGGCAGAAAGATTTTGCCTGTTTAATGACACGCAGGGTCACGCTCTGCAGAGCTGTGGGGAGTGTGATGATGAACGATCCCCCAGATCAGTGTCTCAGCCTAACGAGGGAGGCTCTGCATGTGTTCATCTTCCCCTGAAGCTGTGCCTGTCTCAGGTCCCTCACAGGGTGTTGGTGCAGGCCTGACATCACCAGGACCCTCCCTGCTCCCTGCCATGCTCTGCTTGGCTCACTTTGGTGAATCCTGGCCCTGTTCTCTCTCTCTGCAGGCCCTGGGCTGTTTGCTGTACAAGCTGTGTTACTTCACCTTGCCCTTCGGCGAGAGCCAGGTGGCCATTTGTGATGGCAACTTCACCATTCCAGACAATTCCCGGCACTCCCAGGACATGCACTGCCTCATCCGTGAGTGTCTGACGGTGCCACGACCGATTGCCACAGGTCAAATGCACAGCAGAGGGGTTTTGGTCTTACATCCCCTGCCCCTACAGTGAAACCATGAGGTTTTTCTCTCCTTTTAAGAGGCTTGCTTGCACACAGGGGTGGTTAAAGTGATCTTTTAGTAGCTTAGGAGATCACTCTTGGAGAGACAGTTATGACAAAGAGGTTTCTGTTTGGCCAGGCTGGAGAGAGCTCTGTGGAAAGGCAGGAACACAGACAACCGTTTGGTTTGAGCCCTACAGAAACTTGCACAATAAGCCTATTTATGCAGAAACGTATTTCTCCAGTAATAAATCTGTTTGGGTAAGGAACTGAAAAGACCACAGTGACTTAAGCTAGTGATAAGAATTCATCTTCTGTGAACTGGGAAACAGAACTGAAATGATTTATAAATAACCCACTGACTAGAGTGAATGTGTAATTAAGTGTACAATGCACTACTCTTGGCAAAGCTGGGGCAGCTCTCTTGTTTCCAGCACAGCATTTGCTTTTTTTCTTTTCCTAGCCTCAGTCTTGACTCACACAGAGTTGGATGTGTTTGCAGAGCAGGCTGGTATTTTCTTTGCTTGTGTGGGGGTATCTGCAGTGGTGTCTGTGGCTGCCCTGTCATGCTGCCCCTCTGCCCCTCTGCCCCTCTGGAGCTGGATCAAGCCCTTTTCCTCTGGGTTCACTTGGAAGCGCCCAGTCCAACCCAGTGCTGTTCCCTGACCAGGCAGCGTTTCCCCACCTTGCCCCAGAGGCTTTGGTAGCAGCTGCACGTTGGTCACAGCTCTGTTGGAAAATGTGTCCTGCTCCATGCTGCCTGTCCTGCCCTGCTCCCAGCTGAGCCCACGTCAGCGCAGCCCTGCTGAGCCTGCACTGACCACGTGCTGTGAAGGAGACGGGACACCGTGACAGCACCTGGCTGTACCAAATGTAGAGTCATGGAATGGGTTGGGCTGGAAGGGACCTTAAAGCCCATCCAGTCCCAGCCCTGCCATGGCAGGGACACCTTCCACTGTCCCAGGCTGCTCCAAGCCCTGTCCAGCCTGGCCTTGGGCACTGCCAGGGATCCAGGGGCAGCCACAGCTTCTCTGGGCACCCTGTGCCAGGGCCTCAGCACAAAAAATTCCTTTGTTGTATCAAGTCTGATGTACTGCCACACCTGGCTCCCCTGCCTCTGTGTGTCCTGTTGTTCTGATCTCAGCATCTCTGTCTCTTCAAGGGTATATGCTCGAGCCAGACCCTGATAAGAGACCTGACATTTATCAGGTCTCCTACTTTGCGTTCAAACTGGCCAAGAAGGACTGCCCGGTGCAGAATGTCCAGGTGAGCACAGAGGAGTGGCCTGAGGGGAGCTCTGGGAGGGGCTGGGAGGGCCAGTGCTGAATATTGAGCATTTGGCTCTAATCTGTTGGTTGTTCCCCAGTTCTGTAATTAGGAGAGTCTTCTTGTTTGCTTGTAACTATCACTGCTGTTTGGTTTGGATGTTTTGGGTCAGGAATCAGGGTTTCTCAGATTGCTTGTTTCTGTTTGTCTCTGATTGACCTCCTCACTCAGTCACCAGTGTGAGGCCAACCAAGAGATCTTGTGCATGTGAACATGGGAAATTAGGCCATACTTGGGAAACCACTTTGATTTCCAGGCACACTCATCACATCATGCGTAATTTGGCCTGCACTTGGGTTTAAACACAGCAGTTCCGGGTCTTGGCTGGGACTTTGGCATTTGAACTGCATCAGACCTTACACAAGCATCTGCCCCTTCTTAGTGGGTCTTTAGAGACTTCAGCTGAAAAACAGAGTTGACAATTATTTTCTTATGTTGTTATGGACACCTGTGATAGACATTTGATTTTGTTGTTTCCACATAAAAACTTAGGGTTTTTTTCCTCCGTGTTCAGGTGCGTATTTATGGTCTTTATGAATAAGAGGTGGTTTGGGTACTATTATGCCTGTATTTTTATGGCATCATTAATAAATATTGTCACTACTGTCCTTGGGTTGTCTTTTAAAAACACCCAGGTTGTGCCGTGGAGCTTTGTGTTCATATTCCATGTGTAAAGAATGGTCAAAAAGCTAAGCCCTCTTTTCATCCCTTGTAAAGCCTCTCCCAGCCTTTTCTCTCCCCATGACATGAACTTTGGGGTGTTTGTCGTGTGTCCAGCATGAGGAGCAATTGCTTTGGGGATCCCCAAATCTCCCTGTTTTATTGTGATGTTTTTGCACATTGTTTCTGACTCTATTTTCTGCCCTCACAATACCAAACTGGGTGTTTTTGGGATCTGCAGAACTCTCCAATCCCTGCTAAACTCCCAGACCCAGTTAAAGCAAGTGAAGCTGCTGCAAAGAAGAGTCAACCAAAGGCCAGGTAACCCCACCTGCTTTTTGCTCCCCTCTTTTGTTGCCTGTTGTCTCTGCTGTTTGTTAGCAAAGGTGCATTTCACTGCTTCCTCGGGGACTTGAGTTGCCACGTGGGGACAAACTCTGCGGTCCTGGGGCTTCTCCAGTGCCAGGAATAGTCCTGAGCTCATGGATCTGAAAGGCAGCAGATGCAGATCCTGGGGAGGTTTTGTCTGCAGGGAGAGGGGGCTTGGGCACTGCTCAGCAGGACTCAGCAGCTCTGCCCGAAGGCTCTGCTTGACAGAGGCACTCGGAGTGCTTGCATGGGGGGCATGGCTGCTTCTCGCTGTGCGTTTTTGGAGCTCAGTAAACAATGAGCAGAGATCAGAAGAGTTCAGTCACTTGATTCTGGGTAGATGTACCAAGGTTAAAGTACATCTGAAGATGGCAATTTAGATAACTCTGCCCAAAGGTACCAGCTGCTCATGAGCTAATTTGTGTCCTTCATGTGCTCATTCAGAACTCGGAGTGGATTCAAGCAATATGCTGTAGGAAATAGTTGAATAAGTTGAGTGGTTTTGACAAGTCCCAGCTGTCCAACAGGAGAAGATGCTGCAATTGGCAGAGAAGTCAGAATGATAGTGTTGGATTAATTGTTGTGAATGCATCCAGAAGGTTTTACTGTGCTTGGCGTGTCTGGGTGCCCAGGAGTGCTTCACCTTTATCAGTCACACACAGCTGAAGTGTGACTGAGTGTTTAACCCTGCTGTGTGTTCTGTGCACCAACTGCCCAGCTCACAAGCTGTGCTCTCACTGCCCTTCCTTCTCTTCCTTCCTTAACAGGCTCACAGACCCCATCCCTACGACAGAAACGTCCATAGCTCCCCGCCAGAGACCTAAAGCAGGACAGACCCAGCCCAACCCTGGAATTCTGCCCATCCAGCCAGCCCTGACGCCCAGGAAGAGAGCCACAGCGCAGGCAGCCGTTCAGCCACAGGGTGAGCGATGTGTCTTGTGCTTCCTGCATCCCTGTGTGCCTCAGGGCTGTGCTGCACCCTGACCTAACGCTGCCTTTGGGTTCTTCTCCAGTTGCAGGCCCAGCTGCCCTGGGCAGTGCCCAGCCCTCGCTCCCTGCCAGCGCCCCCCAAACAAAAACAGCCCCGCAGCAGCCTCCGGCCCAGCCCCAGGCCAAGCCGGCAGCGGCGCCCCAGGCACAGCCCCAGGTCCCCACCACACAGCCCCAGGCCACCCCTCAGCATCAGCAGCAGCTTTTCCTGAAGCAGCAGCTCCTGCAGCAGCAGCAGCAGCAGCAGCAGCAACAGGCTGCCTACTTCCAGCAGCAGCAGCAGATGATGCAGGCACAGCAGGTGGGTGCGTGTGGCAGGTTCATCACATCTGTGTCTGCAGGGCTGTAGCCTTGTGTTTATGGCAAGTTTCCTGGTTTTTTGGAGGGAATGGGCTGCATTCAGTGGCTGCAACCAGTGCTGGGCTGGCCCCAAGTCCTGTGCTGGTTGCCAGTTCCCAGCACACACCAATCCTCTCACACAGCGGTTGTTTCCCAGTTCCCAGTGATGCAGCAAGGAGCGCCCGCGCAGCAGCAGCTGATGCAGAACTACTACCAGCAGCAGCAGCAGCAGCAGCTGATGGCCCAGCAGGCAGCCATGCAGCAGAAGACCACCACAACAGCAGCAGCAGCAGCTCAGCAGAAGCAGCAGCCCCCGGTGCAGGCCCAGCCCAGCGCGACACCGCCAGCGCAGCCGCAGGAGCAGGGGGTGAGACCTTGTGGGAAAGATTGGGGCACTGGGACTTGGGCTACTGGCAAATGCTCCTCTGCCAGCTCTTGTGTGCTGGGGACACCTCAGCTGGCGTTTGGGACCCACAGAGCCCAGATAACAGATGCCAGGGGTGGTTTGGGATGGATATTAGCAAAATTTCTTCACCCAAAGGGTTGTCCAGCCCTGGCACAAGTGTCTGGGGCAGTGATGGAGTCCCCATTCCTGGGGAAATTTAGCAGGTGTTTGGATGTGGCACGTGGGGACATGGGTTAGTGATGGCCTTGGTAGATCTGGAAAAATGCTTGGACTTCATGGCCTTAGAGGGCTTTTCCAACCTGAACAATTCCATGGTTCTGGGGCCTGCTTAGCAATAACTCAGTTATCACTGAGTCACAGATGTCAGCGCTGACCTTGCTGCCTCAGAGATGTGCAGTTGTTTGGATTTCTTGTTCCAGCAGGATGCTGGACTCTGGAATTGTGCTCTGGGTCCACAGAAAGAAGATGAGTAATGGATGAGTAGAAAGCATGAGGAAATGGATGAGAAGATCTAAGTAGCTGTTTAATGCAGCTTCTCTCCATCCCCTGTCACGTTGCCATAGAAGACATGTGAGAAACTCTCTCAAAAATTCTTTGTACTTAACACACCAGGATAGACACCAGGCACCAGAACTACTTTATGTTGCTGGTTATTTGGAAAACTTCTGGTCTGATGTTCAGAGGAAGACACAAACAGCTTCCTGGTTGTTCCCAGCACTGGGCTGACTTTTTAATAAATGCAATGGGAAGGAGACTTTTCAAAGGAGACTTTTGAAAGCACCGTGTCTAAAAATAAATAAATCAATCATCCACTTCACTAATCATCTGAACGTGCACCTAAAATAAATGCTCTTTACTTGATGGAAAATATGTCCGTGTGCAGAGGAGCAGGCAGCTGCCCGCAGGGAGGGGCACGGAGCTGTGCCACAGGGCCAAAGTGCTCTGCAGTGCTCTGGCAGGAAGCTGTGCCTCTTGCTGCCATTCCCGTGCAGTCCCATCCGCTCTGCCCTGCCTTTGGGAGCTCACAGGGGTGTCCCTAACGGTAGCTGTGTGCCGGGACAAAGCCTGGGCACCGGGCACAGGAGGCTGCCAGTGTTTGTGCTGTACTGGGCTGCAGGTGTGCAGAGCAAGCAGTGTCTGATGGCAGCTTGAGGTGCTTGTCCCTGCAAGTGTTCAGGGCTGGGCTGGATGGGGTGAGTGGCATCCCTGCCCATGGCACAGCATGGACCTTTCAGGTCCTTTCAACCCAAACCATTGCATGATTCCATTATTCCAAAAGTACTCAAGTGTTTAAGTCCAGGCTAGGGGTCACTCTGTGAGCTGCCAGTTAATTCCCCTCTCCAGCATGTTTCCTTGGAAGGAATATCAGGATTCATTTGACTAATAAATGGCATAATCCATGACCTGAGTGGTGCTGGGGCAGCTCTTTGCTCTGCTCTCTGACGTGGCTTAGGGCTCTGCCATATCCCTCACTTACTGTTTTATTTCCAGCCTGGTTTGGGTGGGGGACGTGCTCGGAGCTGTTGAGTTCCTGGTGTTGTTCCTGTTCTGGTGAATGACCTGGGGCAGGTCAGTTTATTGAAGCTGGTGAGAGATTTTCAGTATGTGCAGGCAGGTTTTCAGTGAGGCCCATTATTACCCTGTTCCTTTCAGAGCAGAAATGCCTCAAATGGAGCACTGAATCAAGAGCTTTGCTGTGACTTGCTAGCACAAGAACAGTCTTCGTTTTATTAAATCAGCTAGCTTGAAAATTAGCCTTATTTCCCTGGTAGGCTGATCAGAATGGACATATCTGGACACTTTTCTTCTCCTGCAGCACTCAGGAGGGAAAAACAGTGCTTGGCTCGTTTAAAAAATGATAGTGAAGCCCAGTCTCTGCAGAGCAGAGTCTCTGAGCAGAAGATACCTATCCAGGACCTGTCAAAACCTTTTCACGTTGGGAGATTTCAGCTTAATAAGCTCTGCCTTCATTTCTGTGGCGGTTTTGGTGCTGCCCTTTCATCTCTCAGCACCAAATGTCCTGTTCTGCAGTGACCTACATAGGGAGGTGGGTGCATGGGGAGCAGGCAGGTCGCTCTGCCTCTCTGCACTGAGCGAGTGTGCCTGAAATGCCAGAGGAAAAGCAGGACAGCTCCTCGTTTGCCTTCTCCCACTGGGCTTCAGCACCACACTGGGCATGTAACTCTCTCCTGTTGCCCTCTTAGGTCTTTCCAAGCGCTTCATCTTGGTTGGAAAAGGCCTGGGAACAGGGAGGTTGTGCCCAGGCAGGGGAGGCGACATGCACAGCTTGCTGCTCCTTGCATTCCGGTTCTCCTGCTTTAAATCCTGCCATGATACCTCACTGACAGACAGATTGTGAAAAATCACACAGTCCCAAGTGGTGCTGTTTTCCTCTACAAAACCATATTTCAAGTATTTATGGGTTTGTGAGTGTAACACAAGACTAGGGCAATGGAAAAATAAAATCAGTGTGAGGAAACCCTTTGCAGTTTCCAAAGGGTTCGTAGCTGAGTTGTCTTGGCTCACACCTAAACCAAATGTGCCTGGTTTTCTCCTCCAAATTTTAATGACAAATGTTGCTCCTGTGGTCCTTGCTTTCTATTTTTCTTCCTTCCTCCTAAGGGAAAGTTTTTTGCTCAAGATTTCTGCACAAGACCTCCACCCCTTTAGGCATTTGACCCCAGTCACACGTTACCTGCTGAAGGCAGTGCTGTCCCTCACCTTCGCCCCACTCGCTGTGTCCCTGTGACAAGACTCCTGTGCACTGTGATCTGAGGTCACCTCTGCTCTGGGTCTGGACCTCACTACCCTTGAGCAGCTTTGAGCCCAGCCACCCTTTGCCAAGTCCTAATGGAGGTTTTACCTCCAGAGCTGCACCACAGAAAGGGGTCAGAGTCTCTGCCTGTGCAGTAATCTTGAAATCCTGCAGAGCAGCAAATCCTGCCCGCCACCATTCCTTTGCTTGTTTGGCTTTTCCCCCCCAGACTGTCCCCAGTCCATGACTCGAAGGTCGGGTCCTCCAGCATGCAGCTGTTTTCTGCTCGTGGCTGCTGTTCCCGACCAAGGATGTTGTGCTTTCCTCCCTCTGGCAGGCACAGGCACAAGCGAGGCAGCAGCAGCAGCAGCAGAAGGCTCAGGGCACGGCCCCCGCGCAGGGGCAGAAGCTGGGTTCGCTCACGCCCCCGTCCTCGCCCAAGGCTCAGCGCGCGGGGCATCGCCGCATCCTCAGCGACGTCACCCACAGCGCCGTGTTCGGGGTGCCCGCCAGCAAATCCACCCAGCTCCTGCAGGCAGCGGCCGCCGAGGCCAGCCTCAACAAGTCCAAGTAGGTGCCCAGAGGCTCTGGGGCCAGCCTCAACAAGTCCAAGTAGGTGCCCAGAGGCTCTGGGCTCAGCCTCAGCAAGTCCAAGCAGGTGCCCAGGGCCTCACTGTGGGGGTGGTGGGAGAGCTGGCTCAGGCTCTGGGAGGTGTCTGACACAAAGCTCTGAGTGGAGGCTGGCACAAAACTCTGAGGTCTAAGTTGAGTCTTTGCTTTCAAGACCTCAGTTTAGGGCTTCGCAGAAAGTACTGGAAGATTTTCCCCAAAGTCCTCATGGGTCCTCTGTGCTCCCCAAAACCTTGAGTGACCAGTGTCATTTCAGCCATTCACCAGTAGCCCTGCTGTGCACTTCATTCTCACTGCTTGGCCCTGTGCTTCCTGCAGGTTGGACTTGATGCTCTTGGAGATCTTTTGCAACCTTAGTGGAGCTGTGATTCCCTAGGAGTATTTGCAAGGTCACTTTTACATTGTCCAGAGGCAAGAAGCCTTCCCGTGGGCACTGCTGAGAGCTGTTCCCAGTGGGATGCTTGGGATGCTGGTTTTAACCCCTGGATGCTCAGCCAGCTGGAGAGCTGATGAGGCTGAGGGCTCCCAGGCTTCCGAGCATGCGACTGCAGTAACTTACACTGAATGTTTTATTTGGGAAGTAATCAGAATGCAGTAGCTTGGACCAGCTGATAGCGCTGGCCAGAGGATTTCAGATGGGTGATTAATGGCTCTTCTTTGGGGTGATCACATCCAGATCTGCTTCCACCACGCCCTCGGGCTCACCAAGGACCTCGCAGCAGAATGTCTACAACCCTCCCGATGTCTCCACGTGGAACCCCTTCGATGACGACAACTTCTCCAAGCTCACAGCTGAGGAGCTGCTGAACAAGGACTTTGCAAAGCTGGGGGATGGTAGGTCCGTGGGGTGGTTTAACACCTGCCTGCTCTGGAAAGGGAAGATGCCATGGAGTAGCATCCATGGGGACGCTTTTGGGCAGGGACTGCTTGGGTACCCGATATTATTACAGTCCTCTGGCTAAATCCTTCCAATTTCTGTTTGCAATTCAGTGGTGCCTCCAAGGCAGAGGTTCCAGCTGCTTTGACAGGGCCCCTGCTCAGTTGCCTGTGGAAGCTGCAGTTTAAACTCTGCATCATCTGCAGGTTGGGATTTGCACGAAGGGACTTAAGTGACATAGTGGAACGGCGTCCTAAAAATACACACATGCAGCCTACTTTCAGAGTGGAAGTTTTTCCCCTAACTCAGTGTCTGCATTCCAGGGAAAGCTCCAGAAAAGGCGGGCAGTTCCACAGAGAATTTGATCCCGGGTTTCCAGCCAGCTGCATCTGCAGCCCAGGCGGATGCGTTTGGTGGCTCTTCCTTCGCCGCTGGGCCAGGTGAGTCTGTGAACACGAACAACATGGAATGGCAGCTCCTGGTCATGACCTCTTTGAAAGGGAATTGAAACTGATAGAAATTGAGCTGGGCCTTGGCACTGATAGCTGCAGGGAATAGGATTGGCACTTCAGGAGAGAAGGGAAGGTACAAAGGGTGCATCCCCTTGTCACAGTTGGGGGACAGAGACAGGAGACACTGGAAGCAGAGGTGGGACTTGTGAGGGAAGAAATGAAGGGAACACCTTAAGTTCCCAAGGAAGCTTCTTAGTGTGTGAAAGTTCCATGGAGCTCATGATGAGGAGTTAAAACTGTGGTGTGCAGTGAGGGAATTGGCTCAGAGTTGCTCAGACCTGCAGGAGCAGAGGAACTGGGATAATAATTCAGAGTAATGCTGCAGAATGAGGACAGCAGGGATGAGTGAGCAGGGAAAGTCCTCAGAGGAGTGCACAATGAGTCTCATAATGGACATGTTAAGTGATGAGGGCAGTAAGTTCAGTGCTGGCTGGGCTGTGTGAGCCCAGAGCCTGTGGCTGGGCTAAGGAGTTTCTCTGCAGAAGCCTCTGCATGTGGGACCTTGTCTGGTGTCTCCTTTGGTCCTTGTGTCCCAAGGTTTTGCTGTGAGTAGCCCCTTCTATGCCAAAACCCCTCAGTGAGTGCTGCTGCTCGTTTCTAATCCTGCAGCATCAGTTCTCACTGAGTGCAGCGCTGACCTGCCGAGCACCGAGGTGCAAAGCTGCTTCCAGGAGCTCCAAATGCCGGGGATCCCCACCTGCCTTGTGCAGCCATTGCTGTTGGTGACAAATGCAGCTGTTTGACGCCTCCCCACAGAAGCAAAATGACCTTTGGTGAGAGGCGTCTGGGAGGAGACTGAAGAATCCTCTGTGGGGCAAGGAGTGACGAATCCATTTATGCTTATTTCTGTTTATAAAAGGAGATTTAGAGGAGTTTATAGCTGAGCTTGGTATATTCTTACCTGAGAATGAAGGAGTTGGAGTCCCTGACACAGGAGCGCTCTGGGGAGTTACTGTCTGAGTTTGTCCATCTGTGAGCAGTTCATGGTGTTCCATCAGCCTTTGTGGATGATGTCCAGCAGCAGCAGCAGCTCCACATTCAGCTGTAAAACACCTTCTGCAAAGCCTGAGGAGCATCTGTGTGTCCTGGGCTTTGTGGTTGCTGTACCGTGTTCAGTTCTTTCAGTGCCTTTTCTTTAAAATGTGCCCCTTGACTCTCCGGTCCTGGGGTTTGGCATAGGAAGGTGTTTTGGAAATCTTGGTGCTGGCCTGGGCACTTAGAGCCCTTCTCTTTCTTTCCTCAGAGACAGGAGCCTGTCCCAGCCTGGCTGGTGCAAGATGCTGCATCTTTTATTGCAGACACAGAGGCCCCACACGGGCTGAGTGTCCTCTGTGAGGCCTTTCACTTTTGTGAAGGGAGAGAACAGTTCTTCCCTGCTGGGGAATATTCTCAGATCTGTGGGTTACATTGTGCTGGAGAAGTACATGGTAATAGCTGTTTGGTTTTGTTTGTTTATTTTTTTCTCTTTTTAGTAGCCACATGCACTTGGTCAGAGCGTGCCTGTGTGTGGTTGTGTCAGACCAGAGCTGGGCTGTGCTCTGTGCTTTCTCCTTTCCTCTTCTCTGTTCACTCTGCCTTTTCCTTTCCTCTTCTCTACCAGCTGAAAAAACGAAAGACATTCTGAGTTTGGACTCTAGCCCTCCTCTTCTGACTGTGCCTGATCCTTTCATTCCTCTCCCGTTATCTGACACTCCAGGTAACCAGAGCTGAGGGGATGGAGGGGGGCTGAGTCTTGGGGTTTGTTTTGCCCTCTTAATCTTCTGGTTCTGTTCGTAGGCACACCTGAAATGCTGGGCCCTGCCAGGCTCTGCTGAGCTCACTGGCAGTGGGGATGTGAGCGCTTGGTTTTCGTGGCAGAGCCTGGGGTTATCTCATTGTTTCTGATGCCAAAAATGTTGAGGTCTTTAAAGGCTCAGCATTCAAAGCCAGAAATGATTGGAGGGCTGGAGCACTTCTCCAAGGAGGGAAAGCTGAGACAGTTGGAGTTGTTCAACCTGGAGCAGAAGAGGCTCCAGAGAAACCTCAGAGCCCCTTCCAGTGCTTAAAGGGGCTCAGAGAAAGCAGGGGAGGGACTTGGGGCAAGGGATGGAGGGACAGGACAAGGGGGATTGGCTTCCCACTGCCACAGGGCAGGGTGAGATGGGATATTGGGAAGGAATCCTTCCCTCTGAGGGTGGGGAGGCCCTGGCACAGGTGCCCAGAGCAGCTGTGGCTGCCCCTGAATCCTTGGAAGTGTCCAAGGCCAGGCTGGACAGGGCTTGGAGCAGCCTGGGACAGTGGAAGGTGTCCCAGCCATGGCAGGGCTGGGACTGGATGGGCTTTAAGGTCCCTTCCAAACAAAACATTCCATGATTCTGTGAGAAACACTCACTAGGTAACTAATTACCTGTTCTGACCTGAGCTGTTTCCAAATTGTCTCCAACTTTGAAATTGTAGGTTTTATTACTGTTAATCTTTCTTTCCTGTAAGAGTCAGTGTTTCTTTGGCTTCCAAAGTCTGTTGCAAATTTGTGCATCATGTGAAGCACAAGTTACATGTGACCTTTTCTGAGCTGGCAGGATTTTCTAGTGCAGTTGGTGCTATTTCATTTACTTTGCAGTGCTGCTTCTAAGCCTTTTCCTCTGTGCACATTTCTGACTGCAGCAGCCAACACTTTTTAGCACAAGATTATGTAAGTGCTTAGGAGCTTATTTGGAAATTGGTGGGATTTGGAATATGGGAATGTTTTTATCTTGGAGCCTGTCTCAGCCCTGTGCTGAATGTGTGTGGCAGGTCCCACATCAGTGAGCCCCAGAGCACAACTGCAGCTCCCATCCTTGTCCTTAGCCCAGGCTCTGGATCACCATGGTTTGGAGGAACCAAGCTTCAGAATGGGCTATGAAGATGGCAGCTCTCCATGGAGAGTTGAGCAATTCAGGAAAATAATAAACCTCTTCTTTTCCATAACTCTGTGGAACTGGCTTCCTTCTGGTGGATGCTCAAAGAGCAGAAGAAATGTGGTTTGGTCCAAAAGGGGTTTTACCCATAAATGCAGTTTGAGAATAGAAGCAGAACTTGGAGCCTCTGTTCCCTGTGTGAGCACTGCCAGGAGCTGACCTGCCCAGCTCTACCTTGAAAACAACCCACAGAAGGCAGCTGACTGCACATTTTCCTTCTTCCTTCCCCTCCAAACGCTGCTGGAAGTGTTGCTTGTCCTGACTGAAGTCACCCAGGCCATTTATTTCTCCACCAGCATCCTTGGCTCACAGCTGGACACCACGATGTTTCCCCTTCTTGCCTGTTGCGTTCCCACAGAGCCAGGGCCATATGGAGCAGCAGCTGCAGCCTCAGCTGTGGGAGCTCTGGAATTCTTTCCAGTAGGGGAACCCTGTGGAGGAATTGTCAGCCCTGACCTTGGGGCAGCTCATCAGAGCAGCACTGGATGCAGGTTTTGTGCTGCCAGGGTGCTCATCCTGCTGGTTTGACCCTGCCTGGTTGTGGATCTCTGCTCCTGCTGCTCTCCCTGCTCCCTGTGATCCTGTTCAGTGCAATGGATCCCCTTCCATGGGGGCCAGGACATGCAGGAGACCTGGCTTTGTTGGCCCTGAAGGCTTCTGCAAAGACATCTCTCATTTGTTTGATCTTTTTAAAGCAAAACCTGAGGCCAGGAGCTCATGAATATTTTCAAGAACCAGGGCTTCAGACCAGTCCTTAGCTTTGAAATTGAGAGGGGTTGTGTGGTTGTAAATTCAGCAGAAAAGATCAAACTGCTAGATTTTAACTCAGGTTTTCAGTCTGTGTGTGTCACCCAGAGCAGTGTTGTGTTTGTTCTTCTGTGTTCCCTGTGCAGGAGCATCCCCAGCCCAGCGAGGGCTTGGCCTGGGCTGTGCTGCCCGGCAGCTCCAAGGTGTTTTCAGTGGTGCCCGTGGCTCAGCAGAGCTGGCAGTGACTCCGGGCTCCAGCCCAGCACCGTGCCAGGCTGCCTCAGTTCTGTGCAGGAGCAGCTGAATTTCTTTGAATGCTTGCTGAATAGTTGCTTTCTATTTGGAATATTTTGATGCCTGAGAAAACTTTGATAGTGAATCTCCTTGCTTTGAAAACATTTTACCTCCGTCTTTATCAGCTGGGAGGATGCGCTGCCCTTTCAGAAATGGAAGTGTGAGCCTGCACGCTGTGCCTGTGGGGCAGTGCTGTTCAGGGAGGCTTTCAGTGCATGGGTGAGTTTTCATTGGATGCTTTCCCTGTTTGTCCCACAGAGCCCGTTCTGGGGGCTCTGCCCGCTAAGCCTGCAGCAGCTGAGGGACTGGCTAAAGCTCAGCTCCTTTCGCTGCCGCAAACTTCCTCCCTTTGGCACCTGAAGGTGCAGTTGGTATCGCTCAAGTATTGATCAGAGAGCTCCTTGGCCTCTCTCACCTTCCCCCTGCAAGTCAGAAGCACAAGTGCAGTCGAGTGGCAGTGCCTGGTTTGCAGTGGATTTTTCCTCCTCCAGGGTGTAATGGCTGCAGTTCTTAATGGAATTGTAACTAGCAAGAGGAGCTGGCAAGAGGCATGTAAAAATATGGCAAAACATCTGTTAAAATAAGGGAGAATTAAATATTCATGCTGCAAACATATTTTCTTGTGTATGGGCAGGAAAATGAGCCAAGTTCTTCTTAATGAGCTTATTTCAGGCTTCACTGCTGACTAATCGTGGGGTGTTGGTCAGGGGAGCTCTGTCCATGGGGCCGCTAAATGTCCGTGAACTGAGCTCCTGTGAGCACTGGAGGATACGCTTTACACAGGGTGTTGTGAGACCTGAAATTAAATCAAATGATGAAGCTTCAGGACAGATCTTTGTCCTTGAGGCTTCGTTCCCTGGGTGTTTACAAACTCCTGTGCACTCAAAGCATCCCATTTGCCTTTATTCCTCTTCTCTTTCTGCTTGTGCTGTCTAAGAACCAATCCCATTTCACAGCAACTCCATCAGGAAAATGCAAGTCCAGTGCCTTCCCTGCCCTAGTCCAAGTACTCTGTTGCTGAGTACCATGCAGGGCCTCCTTGAACGTGTTCGTACTCCATCAGCCAATAGGCAGAAACCTTCCCCAGTGACAAATCTCTGCCCACGCTGGTGATTTCCCTCCCACCTGCAGCTCCACTGACCTGGCGGGATTTTCACAGCCTTGTCTCTTTTTCCCAGTTGGCAGCCGAAGGAAAGGACTCTGCTGTGTGCTCTCTTGAGCTGCTCTGTGTGCTGGCCCTGGGCAGCCCTGCAGTGAGTACCAGCCTTGTGTGTGCGGTGCTGCTGCCGCTCGTGCCTTGGGCAGGGTGCATCTCGTTCAGCATCTTCTCAACCTGGCACAGGGTTCTGCTCGCTGACCCCTGTTTAACTTGCAAGTGTCTCAGGAATCCTTGTTCTCTCTAACAGCCTGCTCTAACCCAAAGCCCATTTGCCTCCCTCATCTCTTGATTTACATTTGTTCCTAACTCTGGTGTTTCTTAAAACGCCTTCTGCGTGTTCTTTGTGGCTGAAGGGGTGTGTGGCCAAGAGTAAAAGCAGCATGGCAACAGAGAGTCTCTGGCAGTGGTGGCTGCAGATGCAGAGTCTGTGCAAACTGACTGTAAAGCTCCACCAGGTTGTGCATGTGTTAGAAAAGGGATCTGAAGACAAAGGCCAGCACTTTCTCACTGGATTGTGCACAGCTGAGCTCAGCCAGTGCATGGGGTTTGGACTTGTTTGCTTGTCCCGAGATACAAATCCAGAGTTAATTCAATGGCTTCATGTCCTTCTTAAGTTGGTGCAAATCAGAGAAAAGGCTTTTGCTTTCATTCCTGGAGGAAGTGATTTGGCTTTTCCAGTCTCTGAAGCCACCAGCATCAACCTTTTGGGGATGCTCCAAGACTCATCAGCTGTAGGCTCTTGCTCTGTTTTTTCTGCAGCTGTTTTGCTCATTCTGACAGGAAACAATCAGTGATTTCTTACTGTGAGGAACAGGGAGCTTGACAAATGTTTCCCGTTCTTCCTTAAAGGCTTCAGTGTGGCTGGGGTGTCTATGAGGAATAACGGGAACCTCAGGAGTTGTGCTGCTGAGAGTGACGTGTGTGATTTGAAACCTGGTGGTGAAAGAATTGCTTGGTAACTGGGCAGCTGTGTCAGCCCAGCACAGGCTCTGCTGCCTGGCGCTGCAGGGTCTCAGTTTCTGGTTCTGCTTCAGCTTCTCAGGGCTGAGGGTTCCCTCCTCAGGCAGAGTTGGACCTGAGGCTCTCGGCTCCTCTGTGTCTCCTCGTTCTACAAACAAAGGATTCCCAGCATAGGAAGGGGAGGAAGGGAACTGTTATTGTTTAGATTTGGGGTTCAGCAGGTTGTGTTAAACTCATGGGTGGCAGTGCCAGAGCTCTGGGGTGTTCTAGGGTGACTGCTTGGGGAGAGGAGCCCGCGGTGGGTGAGGATGTCCTCACCTCTCTCAGGTGGCCGTGGCCCTCTGATGCCTCCAAGTGATAGTGGGGGACAAACTTTTTAGCAGGGCGTGTTGTGATAGGACGAGGGAGATGGTGTTAAACTGAAGGAGCATGGATTTTAGATTAAAGGGAGAATCTTTCTGCAGTGAGGCTGGTGAGGTCCTGGCACAGGGTGCCCAGAGAAGCTGTGGCTGCCCCATCCCTGGAAGCGTTCAGGTTGGAGCAGCCTGGGATAGTGGAAGGTGTCCCTGCCCATGGCAGGGGTTGGGTGAGCTTTAAAAAGTCCTTTTCAGCTCAGGCCAGGCTGGGGTCCTGTGCTGGAGCCGTTTGCACAGCCCGTGGTGCAGATGCTCCTCTGGGGCTCACACGCGGCACAACGAGCCATGAACTGAGCACCTGATTAACACTGTCTTTTCTTTTCTTTGCTTTTTTTCTCTGTTGCCTCCCTTCCTCCTTTTCCCACTTACCCCAGAAAAACTGATTGAGGGACTCAAATCTCCCGAGCCTGCACTCCTGCTCCCCGACCTCCTGCCTCTCGCTGACCCCTTCGGTAGCACGTCAGACGCTGTGAATGGTAAAGCCCCAGCCCCTGGCCCTCCGTGGCACACGGCACGTCCTGCCCTGCCCTGCCCTGCATGCTCCCTCCTGTCCTCCCCTGGCTCCAAACAGCCCCCCATGCTGGGGAGACAGCGTGAGGGAAGGAATGGGTTGTGCTGAGGCAGATCTGCCTTTTCTCTGTGAGGTGGACACCTGAGCAGTGAGAATCTGGTGTCTGCACCTGAGCTCCAGGTTTGGCACAGTGACGTGGCACGGCTGTGCCTTGGGTGTTCTCTTGGTACAAGAAAGTGAATTGCTGATTGAAGGAGAAGATGGCAGAAACACCTTTATTTCTGGTCAAGATTTTGTGTATAACCACGCCCAGGCACTGAGCTGGTCTGTCTCTGTGGACCCTCAGCAGGATGAGGAGGAAGGACAGCATTCCCTGGAGCTGGGAAGTGCTGGGAATAAACATGCCAGGCTGCCGTGAGCCTGGGTGCAGCAGGCTCTGGGCAGGATCAAGATTTTGGGGCGTTGCAGAATTGTGTTTTTATGCACTGGCTAAAGACAGTGATTGCAGGCTGCAGGTTGTGGCCATCAGCTGCTCCTGTGGGTTGGGGTCCCAGCTGGGGTCCCGTGACCAGCTGGGTGTGACCTGTGGCTCTGAATAGAAAGGAAGGACATGACTCACTGTAATAATAAAACTAATTTTGCGATTTCTGGCAGTTGTCTGAATGCGTTTAGGTAATGGTCCTGCAAATAAATCACAGTCACACACTACTGGGAAAACAGAAATGATCATTAATCTCTCTTGGGTTGACCAATTAGATAATTTTTGGTTCTAGCTTTTGGTGCATCCTGGTCCTTTAATTTAACTTGATCTTTGCCTCGAGGAAGAGGCCCAAGCAGGCATTGCAGCAGTCCTGTGCCATGGCTGTGACAGTCCTGTGCTGTGGGTCTCCTCCTGCCTTCATGGCTTCTGTAAACTCAGTCTCTCCATCCAGCCTTTGTGACTGTTTCATGTTGTATCCAGTGATGGATGAGATGACAGGAGCCGACACTGGGGCCTGGGCTCTGCAGTGAGACCTCAAGGTCCAAAACTGTCACCTCTTCTGTAGAGTCTGAAGTCTTTACTGTGTTGGACCCTTAAATAAAGATCGCACACCTTGGCTTTTTACAGGCTTGACTGGGACCACGCTAAGGGCTCCACAGGACTCATTTTAATGATCAGTGACTCCTGATGCAAGGGGACTCCAATGGTCACTGTTCTCCTTTTGCTGGACAAGGATCTTGTGGATACTTGCCAAGCCCCAGGCTTCCTGCTCAGCTGCAGGGCAGGTGTTAGTAACCTGCTGTTCCGTCCTCTGTGTGTATTTCAAAATGGGCTTGTACAAATTAAAATAAATAAATCCAAGTAAAAGCTGAAACCAAACAAACCACAATGAGTTAGCCTTCCCTTGTGATTAAATTAACACTGGGCTGCAGCCCCTTGAGCTGACAAGTGCTAAAGGGCCACTAAAGGATTCAGACAACTCCTGCCTCAGTTCCTTCTTCTCCTTTTCCTTGCAAACTAACCTCTGGCTTCTCCTCTGTTGCTCTGCCCCTGTGGAAAGGAAAACCTGACGTAGCTGTCGAGAGCCTCATCCCGGGGCTCGAGGCCCCGCTGCCCCAGCGCCTCGTGTCCCAGAGCGAGTCGGTGGCCTCCAACAGAACAGGTTGGTGAGGCAGGAGGGGCTGGGGGCTCTGAGAACCAGAAAGCTCCGGCTGCGCTTCCCAGTTCTGGGACCCGGCCTTGCCTGCGGGCCTCGTTAAGGGAATGCTGCTGGTTCCTCATCCCTTGGGAGGAATGGAAAAGGTTCTTCCCCCAGAGGGTGGTGAACAGGTTCCCCAGGTAATGGGCACAGCCCCAAGGCTGCCAGAACTCCGGGAGCCTTTGGACAATGCTCTGGGACAGGGTGGGAGTGATGGGGTCCAGGGGCTGGACTCTGATCCTTGTGGGTCTCTTCCCACTCAGGGTATTCTGTGATTCCATGGTGCAGTATTCCTTGAGCCCACCATCACAGACCTGTAGGTGCTGGTGCTTCAGAACTCTGGAGCAGTCACTGGTTTCTGTCCCTTGGGGGCAAGAAGCAACTCCTGGCCCTTTCTCGCTGTGCAGCCTTGACTGGGCCACTTCCCACAGCAGATGGACTTGAACTCTTCTCAGAGGTCTCTGGTGGGTGTGCACTGGGTTTGAAGCTCTTCCACTTTAGCCTGTCTCTGTGGGATTTCTTGGTCTGTTCAGCTTCGGAGAGCAGGACACCCCTGCTGGAGGTGTTGGGACTCTCTGCCCTCACTGAGAGCAGAGGAATGTCTTCCATCACCAGAAATGGCAGCTTTTGTGCTGGCTTTGCACCAAAGCTGTGCTTGTACCGTGAGTGTGGGTGAACAGGGATGTGGGAATATGAGCTTAACGCTGTTTGTGTCCTGTTCAATGCCACCTTGGGATGCTCACCTGGATCCAGACTCTCTCACTGGGGAAGACTCTCTGCTTGACTGTTCTCTGCTCTCTAACCCTGCTGCTGACCTCGTGGATGAGTTTGCTCCTGTAGCTTTCGCAGCTCAGCCTCACAAAGGTAAACTCTACTCTCAGCTCTGTCCCTCCTGCCCCTGCTCTGAAGCTGACATGAAGCTGATCCTGGTTTACATCAACAGATGCTCTGACCTGTTCTGATGTTTTATTGTCCCCAAGCCACGGTTTTGTTTTCTTCCCAAGCTGGTGAAACTTGGAGTGTGCACTGAAGTATGAAGGGAAAAGAATATCAAATATTCAGCTTGACTGTAAAGACAGAGTTTGTCCAAAACGGTGTTGTTTTCCATGGAGTGGGGGTCCAGCAGAAGGGATCCAGCGGGCAGGAAGGGTGGGCTCTGTGTGCAGCCCTTCCTCAGTGAATGCATTCTGGCTTTGCTTTTTCCACATGAGTTTTAAGACCTGTTTTTTGGCTGCATTATTAATTCTGAAAGAGAGCCTGATAATCACCAGTCACAAATTTTTGAAACAAATGGAATTTTTTTTGGTTTGCTGGAGTTAGCATCCAGGCAGATGAGCTCTTTCAGCCCTAGAGAACATTGTCCTTATCAGAAGTCCTTGAGTCCAGCTGTAGTGTCACAGCAAACATGAATGAGAGCCTAAATGCCATTCCCAGCTGAAAAATGGAACAGTTTCATGGGAACACAAAAGCAGAGCTGAGGAGGAGGAGCAGCCTGTGTCCCGGGAGCCCCAGGTCAGCGTGTGCAGTGTTTGAGCTCGCGTGGAGCTGTGGATGTGCTGTGCAGTGAGGGCAGTTGTGGTCTCTGCCCATTAACAAACAGGAGCTGAGGGCCTTGGAGCTCGGTCAGTGACCAAGATGCTGTGAGGAGCTGTCAGGGCAGTGTCCAGGGAGCTCCTGCTGTGGCACAGCCCTGGCTGGGCTGAAGCAGCTGTGAGCAGCCTGTGGTGTCCCTTGGGGACAGTGCTGGCTGCTGGGGTGACCAAAGCCAGGCCTCAGGGAATACACATCCACCCAGGACAAGGGGAAGGCCGGGACTTCTGGGCTTTTTATTGCCTTGAAAGAGAGGCCCAGAGCATCAGTGCTGATTCCTGGGTGCTCCTCGGAGCTGGGTTGTGCTTTGCTCACTTGGTGAGTATCCCTGTAGCAACAGAAATGCTCTGGCTTTGGAGGAATTGCTGCAAAAACAGTCTGTAATCAATTTTTACACTTGATGGCACTTCAGAATGAGTTTGTGTTTTCCACAGAGCTTTTGGGCTGAACAAGGAGTCCTTCTAATTGCTCTGTGCTGTAACACGCTCCTGTGCCACTTCATTTTGCATTGAAATGTGTGTGGAGCAGCTACTGCTCCATCCTGGGACACAGCAAAGCCCAAACGTTGTGGTGTGGCTTAATGAGAAAATGAATTAACAGGTTCCTGCATGGCCCTCCCAGGGCTGCCCCTCTGTTGCCTCTGGGATGGGAAGGGCTCATATTTATGAGGGAAGTGAGACTCTGTTAGCAGGGGGTGAGAGAAGGGAGCGGGGGCAAACTATTAAAATCTTCCAGAACTCATTTATGGCTTGCTTTCCAACCCTCATTTTTAGCTCTGGGTGTGGTTATTAACTGAAGATCAGTCTCAGTCTTTATTTTTCCCTTTGGTTACCCAGTCCTGGTGATGGTGATGATACAAAACACCCCTGGGACAGGTGCTGCAAAAAACACCCCTGGGTACCATCAGCCTGTGGAGCTGCAGTGCTCCTGGCGCCAGTGGGACCAGGAGGGCTGGAAAAGCAGCTGTGCTCTGATCCTGTTGTCAGTGGGATCATGGAAAAGCAGCTGTGCTCTGAGCAGGGACTGATCCTTCAGCCTTGTCACTGCATCCTTTCCTTGTCCTTCACTGGGCTTTTTGCTGGCCCTGGAACTCGTGCTGAGCCTTCAGGGGCCCTGGATTTGCATTTGCTGAATTCAGCACCAGACTGTGTGTGTGAGAGGAGAAGGAGGTTTCTTTTTGGGGTAGCACAAGTCACTGAGCCGAGTTGCAGAGCTTTTGGAGGGGTTGTGCCCAGGCAGGGACATTGGGCAGCCTTTCCCTCTGCTCAGGACTGTGTGTAGTTGAGCCGTGCTCCTGCAGCAGCCTCTGGAGCTGTGTGTAAATCTATGTTGTGTGGTTAAATGCCGTGGAGGCGGGGGAGTTGCAGAGGCTCCCAGGAATGTTGGGAAGAGACACAAAACTCTGGAGACAGAGAGGTCACGATGAGAGTTCCTGTTAAGATGAAGCACCTTTGTGTGTTTGACACTTTGCACTCTTCTCCTACAACATTTGGGGGTTATTTTTCCTGGGTCTGATCCTCCAGACCACAGAGTAGTTCCAGGAGTGATTTCTTGCATCATCTCACCCCAAACCTGTTATCTTTGTCAGCTTTAGGTAGAAAGCTTTAATTCCCAACCAGAGTCAAGCAGGGGTGTTCCTGTTCTGTGAGAACTCTCGGGTTGATGTGTCCTTGCTGGGCTTTCAGCAATACTTCACGCAGGAATTGAGGAGCGGATTTTGGAGGGTATTTTAGGTGTCTGAAGTAACCAGCAGGGATGCCCAGGGAGTGTGAAAGCCTCTGAAGGTACAGAATTGCTGGGTAAGGTGGAGAAACCATCTCACCTCTGGAGAAGGGTGAAAGTGCCTCCCACCAAGTGTTGAGCTGTAGCTGATGTGGTTTGAAATCAATGGAATTATCTCCCAGAACTGCCTAGGGATCTTTAGAAAATCTCCCTTGGCATCTGGGTACTCTTCAGCCATGAAATCATGACTGATTTCCAAGTCAGTCTTGGAAGTCTGACTTCATATTGTCCTTCTTGTTCTATTGCTGTGGGTGAAAGCTCAGGGTTTTGTCTTACGTAGATGACTGGAATTTCTTCTGTAGTTTCTTTTTTTTCTCCAGCCCTTTTCCTCTCCCTGTGCATGAGAGCTGGGAGCCAGAGAGGCAGACTGAGCTCCCAAACCATGCTCATGACAAAGAACACCTTCAGTCCTTGGGAGCTTAACCCAGGGTTCTGCCACGGCTTCCAGCTGAGCCTTCAGACTGGTCAGGTTTTCCTCTAGGCCTTGTGACTTGGCTTGCTTGGTTTGGTTTGATCCCCTCCACTTCTGTATTTAATTGGCTCCTTTCCTATCCAGACTTACCAACTTTATTTCACTTTTTAAATGAAACTCCTGCTTCTAAACGCTGTCTCTGAAAACATAAAGATGTTCTAACACTTCTGGCAATTCTAACCAGCCTCTCTGCTGTCTTTGCTTCTTTACCTCTATTTCTCTTCTATGCTGCAGAAGATACTAACCTGATATCAGGCTTTGATGCTCCTGAGGGCTCTGAAAAAGTGACAGAAGATGAGTTTGACCCAATTCCAGTGTTGATATCCAAAAATTCACAAGGTAAGCCAGGATTGTGGGAGTGAAAAAGGGTAGGAAAAAAGGAAAACAGTGAATAAATAAATTAGTTTTGGGGCAGTGGTGCTGCAGAACATGTGACTAGTTCAGATTTGAGCTGTGAGATGCTATCAGTGTGGTATTTAGTGAGCTTAGTCTGAGATACCTTGGCCTTGAAATTTCTGTAGATTCTCTGCTTGGGAGATTTCCATGTCCAAGACCAGACGTGCAATCTTTGGGTTCCCATGAGGTAATTTCTCCCAGCCTGCCAGGAGGGCACAGACCCCTCAGTGGTGAATGCAGTGAGAGCTGTGTTCCCCCACCTTCTTATTTTCTGTCCAAGCCTTTGGTCTTCCAGCTTTTCAGTGAGTTTGGCATGAGGCACAGGAAAGGAGGATGATGATGATGAGAATCCTTTATAGCCCCCAAACCCCTGCTGAAAGTGAGGTGTTTTCACTTCTGGTTGGCGTCTTTCAAAGATGGGAACTGAGTGTGAGGAGTTTGGTCCATGTCCCCACCTCACCTGGGGAGCTCAGAGCAGTGGAGTCTGTAGGGCAGTGCCTGGAGCTGCTCATTTTACACCGTCTGGCACCAGGAGCTCCACAGCCCGACCGGTGTCAGCCTCGCCTGGGCTTCTGGAGAAACAGCAGCACCGTTGGCTTAAAAGCAACGACTGTGCTGAGTTTTTAGCTCTTCAGGGACAGCATCAGGCAACGTTTCACACCTGAGCAGTGAAGGATCAGGGCAGTGGGTCCCCTCCCTACAGTCACCCCATTGAAAGGATTTTTTGATTACAGCCTTTGATGTACTTGTGGAAGTTTAAAGACAAACTCAGGACTTTTTTTTTTTTTTAAGCCTTTTTTGTTTTTCTTTTTTCTCTCAGTTTGGTCACAGAACTCTTTGGCTTCCCCAACTCCCATTTTAGGTCACAGCTGGAATGTGCTGTATCCCTGCTCTGCACTAGTCTTGGATTTCAGAGGCTGACACTTGTTAGAAGCAGTTCAGATATTACAAACTCTGCTCCTGCTGGAAGCCAGAGGAGATTTCTCCCAAGGCTGGGCCAAGATAGGCCACCTTGAGTACAGAGGAGCCGCTTGGGGGGTTGGATCCAGTCTTTAAGGTCCTTTCCAACCCAAACCATTCAGTGATTCTCTCCTTCGGTATCCAAGTCCCAGTTACAGGAAGTCCCATGATAACCCAGCTCTCCTGGAAGCAGCTCAGAGCACCCAAAGATGCTCCTAAAAGAACAACCAAGTTTCGAGATTTAAAACTTTGACCTGTCCTTTGGGTAGACTGTGGGAGTCCTTGAATTGTTTTAGAGATCCCTTAGTAAGGACAGGGTTCTGCAGCCTGGATAAGCTTTGGGGGAAGAACGAGTTTGTAGGGATTTGTTGGCTGCTGTGCTGCTTTGGTTCGGGGGGAGAGGGTGGAAGAGCAAGCAGGGGATTCATTGCTGTCATGATACAAATAATGAGAAGAGCTTGAGCAAATTTTCTGTTTTGCTTTGACTTTTTTCTTTCTTTCTTGATCTTGAACTTCTGAAACTGTCGTGTGTGTGTGTCCTGTTCAATACTGAATCCCTATCTCTCACACTTTCAGGTGGGCATTCTAGAAACAACAGTGGAAGCTCTGAGTCCAGTCTTCCCAACATAGCCAGGTCTTTGCTGCTGGTGGATCAGCTCATAGACCTGTAGCAGTGACACAGTAGCAGATGCAGTTTCTGTAACGTACCCAAACCTCCGGTTTCGTTGCCAGAAGAGTTTCCTTCCGTTGTGCTTCTTTGGGGCTTTGCTTTTTTTTTT
>VZRN01006400.1:113886-141176 GCA_013397935.1 Dasyornis broadbenti | reverse complement strand
TTTTTTTTTTTTTTCTTATTTAAGAGAAAAATCTGCCAACAGGAGACAGTCACCCACCTCTCTCCCTGTCTTCCCGTGCTCTGGGGAAGATTCTGGCTCAGTTCTCCAGGTAGCCTGTTCTCTCTAAAGCTGGTAAAGCCCTGTGGGGGTTCCCTGTGCACTGTCCCGTAGCCCTGTCCCAGGGAGCACCGTGGAGAGCCCTCCTGTCCCTGCTGAGGGAGCTGTGGCTGCTCTGTGACCCTGCACCAGCCTCCCCTGCCCCGAGAGCAGAGCGTGAGCAGCGCCTCCCAATCTTTGCTTTGTTCTGTTGGGTTTGATTTTGGTTCTGTTCCCGTTTTCCCACGGCTGGGCAGGAGGAGGGGCCAGGTGGCAGTGGTAGGGACATCCCGCACCTGCAGGACACGGCTTAGGAGAGCTGGTGGCTCTGAGTTGCTTCAGAGGAGGAGGAAGCCCCGAGTTCCTCCGGAGCAGTCCGGCCATACTCTGGTGATGGTGCACATGAAGAGTTTCCCAGCTGCCCCAGCTCATGGTTTGCTGTTTAACAGTCCTGCTGGGAATAAACTGTGCTTCCTGGGGGAGGGAAAACCAGAGAAAAGGAAAAAAAGAGAAAAGAAAGAAAGAGATTGTTAAAGCTGCAGAAATGACCGTAAGTGAAACATAACAAGGTTTTGAACCAAATCCATGTGAGTATGGCTGTGACTAGTGTTTGATTGACCTTTCTTTGGGTGAAAAGGGCGCTGTGGCAGCAGCAGATTTATTTTCTGTGACTTCTGTGTTTGACTGGAAAAAAAGAAAATCCCTTCAACCTACTGTAAATTGTGTATGAAACAAATTGTCCTACAGTTGTTTGTCTATTTTTAATCCTGGTTTTAGTCAAGCATCTGGTATCTGTTCTGGGTTCTCCATTTTCTCTTGTAACTGCTATAGTGCACCCCAGTTCAGTATGGAGCCCTTGTTTCAGTAGACAAAGATTCCTGTGGGCCTTTTCCCACCCCAGTCTCTGTGAACACGCATGCACTTGGTTCAGGTGGTTTGAAATCAGTGCTGCTGCAACTCGATGGGTTCTGCCTTTTCTTTCTCCCTTCACACGCTTAGTTTGTCAATAGCTGGATACGCTCAACTCGTTTTCCTTGGCTTATCATGAAGTCCAGAATTTCTATCTTGTATTTGAAAGCCCTTTCTGAGCAGAAGGACTCTTCCTCTGTTGTGGAATATTTCCCAGCTTCCTGCTCCCCTGTGTAAGTGTTTGTAGCTGTATTAGTAACAGTGCAGTTCCCACGTGCGAGAGTATGAGCGACTGAATGTGTCTGTGCTGACCTCGCTGAGAAGGGAAGAACCCCAAGTTCGTGACTCCTCCTTTCCTCTCTCCATCTCCTCCCCACCCCAACACTTAGTTTAACAAATTCTGTACATAGAACTCCCATTGGTTGTGTCTCTACATTACTCTTCTTTTAAAACCTACACTTATTAATAAAAGTATTGCTTAAGTGTGTTGTATCATTACATGTGTATACTGCACTTTCCAAGAGAAGCTTTACATGAGAACTATGGAAATGACCTTAGTAAAATTGTGGATAGAACTTTATTATTTTTTTGTTTTATATTCCTAAAGCACAGGCAAGCTGGACTGGAAAACATGAAGACGTTATAGATAGAAAGTTATTGTATAGTCAGATACTGAGATTATATGAAAAGAGAATGGATTTTAAAAAGTAACCATCTACTGTATATTAGAAACAAAGATTTCTGTGAATTAAAGTACTTTTAAAGAATGTTTAAGATTTTAAATCTAATGGCGCTTGTTCAAGGGTTCTGGAAAAAATGACAAATGCACTGGGTTGTTAATAATGCTATTAAATAAGCAGATGTGAATGTTTATTTTATTGCTTTTTCAAGTAGCTCTTCATGGGTGTGGGTGGAAATACCGTATTTTAGGGATGTCTGTTCTTAGACCTCCTTCATCAGAAAATACTCACCATGTGTTTGCAGAATGAATGGGAATGAGAGATGAGTGGAGATTGGGGATTCGTTTTAAACTCTCCAGAAACTGTGACTGTCCCGTGGACTCTGGTTTAGTGTTGGTGCTGCTCACAACTGAGGAGTCTGTGTGAAAGCTGCTGCTCTGAGGGCACGAGCTGCACTTCATCCCGTGTCCCCATGGGACACGTTTGGTGCCCAGCATCCCCCAATGGCCTCAGAGTGGGTCTGCTGTAGCTTGGTTGGAGCCTGTTTGAAGCCAAGGGAGAAGTCTCTGTCCCCTGCGAAGCGTTCTGGGGTCAGGAGGTGTTCAGTGGCACGAGCAGGCACTGCAGTCCCGGCAGGGCTGGGCTCCTCTGCCCGTGGGCGCTGTTCCCTCATGCTGGGCTGGCAGAGAGGGCTGCGGCTGGCACTGACTGTTCTGCTGGATCCCCTGTCAGGGTGCTACAAACACAACCACAGCACATGGAGCAGCTTCCCTTCAAGCCAAGGTTGTGCTTCGGGTGCAGGAACAAACTCTGGGTTTGGGTGGCAGAGATTCAAAGGAATAGTTGGAATTTTGATGTTGGTTCTCGCTTACTCTGAGGGATTCAGGTTGGAAGTGCCCCTGCCTTTGGAGACCTCCTTGTTCATCTTTAGATGAGTACAGGTGTCACACCCTCAGTTCAATCAGCCACCTTGTTTCTGACAATATCCACAGTGTTGGGAGCATCTGGCCCAAAAAGAAGGTGCAGCTTCCTGGGTTTGAACTGTCCAAGTCTTCACAAGATCCCTTGGGACTGCCTTGGCCGGAGCTTCAGACGCTGTGCCAACCTGCTAGGACAGTGGGTGGGAGAATCTTGGCTCTGTAGCAGACCTGCATCCTCCTCCTGCCCACTCATCACAGGCCAAGGGCAGCTTGAGCCAATCTGTGTGGAGGAAAATTGTTTTTAGAGGGCATTTCTTGTAAAGGAACAATGATGATGTTCCTTAGCCTGAAAGCTTGCAGGGTATTGCATCCAGTGGCTGTGCAAAACCACCTTATTTAAAAATTTATTAAAAAAGAAATCGTTCTTGCAATGACCTTTTGGATGCAATTGAGGCAGAGTTCATCCAGCTTTGGGGTATCCAAGCAAACCTGAACTGTGCAGCGTGAGGGTCTCTGACTCCAGGAAGCGTCACTGGGCACCCAGGGTGCTGCAGTAGCAGCTCAGGTTGGGGCATGGGGCAATTGTTTTCTTTTCAGCCAAACTTTTGTAGTTCAAGAACTCCGCTGGGAATCTGCTGGAGTTGGGGAGTAGCTGGCAGAGATGTGGGGGGGCATGGATGTGCCATGGGGTGCTCTGGTGAGTGAGGCTGCTGGGCAGCTCAGTCACCGACAGCCGGCGGAGTTCCCTCCTGTCTCAGTGCTGGGGTGTGGGCACTGCACACTGAACTGCACTGCTCCAGCAGGAAATGCAGGCTTGGGGGAAAAACATGAAAAAAGGGGTTCCTTTGTAGGTATTTCTTGTGCTATGCTGTCCATTCCCACGTGGGGAGAAGCTGAGCTCTGGCTCCGAGTCTCACTGTGCTGTGCCTCGGGAGCGAGGGGGGGCTGCTTGTTCTGGGGCCATCTCTGCTGTGGGACTGCTGCTCCTGCCCGGCACTGCAGCGGGGTCACCCTGTGGGTCTGCCCGTGTGTTTTTCGTAGACGGTCCCTGACTGTACCTTACAGGGCTCGTGAAACCCCTGCCTTGGGCACAGCACAGCGCAGGGGGAGCCAGAGGGTGCTGGTGGTGTCCACGAGCTCTGGAATGTGGGGCGTGGGTTGCTGTGTTTAACTCCTGCCCAGTGCAGAGGGCTGTACAAGTGTGCCAGAGCTACAGCATTGAATTCCTTATCCTCTGCAACTGAAGGCCCTGGATCTGCCTCCAGATCTCCCACTGTGAGTGGCTTTGAGCAGAAACACTTAATTCTGCAAATTGTCCAGTGCCACAGGTGACACTGACCTTTGGTGTTGTGCTGTGGTACCTCCTTGCTGGAAGTGCTGTGTGTGGGTAATTCTGTATTGTTGTTTAATGAGATTGCTTCTAGGAATTGGAATAGTTTGTTTCTAGGAACTGGAATACAAGGAAAATCTCCACTGTGCAAGAATGAAGGAAGGATAAGTCTTTTGACCCTATTAAAATTCCAAACTAGTAATTCTGCACACGGGTAACTGTGCTGATCTTTAGCTGCTACTGTGTGTTGAGTCCTGCCTGACTTTGGCTTGATGAAATCAGGAGAGTTTCCTGGTGAAAGAGTAGCTTTAGGCTCCAGGAATTCCTCTGTCTCCCTTGACCTTTTTTGGGCTCTGCTCCAGAAGTGAGATCTTCATCATTGTGGTGACTGCTCTTCCTCCTGTAATCGGGAATAAATCTTTTCTAGTTTTCCTCTTGGTTATTTCAGTACTCTGCCACTTCAGGGCACTATTTTCCTTGGAAGGTGGGGAAACTCCAGGTGCCAGGGCTGTAACCTGGGGTAAGGCTCTTTCAGGCTGCTGGCTGGATATGCTCCTGGGGTACTGAGTGATGAGAGGGTTTTTTTAAGGTTCTCCCTCTTGAAAAAGAGCCTGAGTATAGCTTGGAATCCTTTTCAGTATGTATATCTGACCCTGGAATAAAATATTATACACCAGTGTTGTTCAGGGGTAGGGAGAATCCTCATCTCCAAGCTCCAGCTTCTGTAAAGATTCCTGCTGTAAAGCTTGTGGCTGCTTGCAGTGTGCTTGAACCTGAGCACTTTCTGAAAACCTGAGGGATGCTTCCCCATGGAGTAACACCCAGACCTTGGGAGTTGGAGAGGAGGGGACAGACAGGAGGTGCCCAGTCTCAAGAGAGTTTGGGAAATGCTCCCTCTGCAAAAGGGGCGTCTCTGCAGAGGGGTTGTGGTGCTTTGTTGTGTCAGTCCAAGCAAATCGTCTGCCTGGTTCTGTCAGGCCTCCTGTGAACGGGTCTGAGACCCTGCTGAGAAGGGCCGAGGCTCCAAACCAAGAGGCACTGCCTTCGTTCAGTGAGATTCGTCCTTTACCCTCCTGCTGTCACCAGCTCGTGGAGTGACCCCTTTGCTGTAACACAGAGCAAACTCCATCCAGGCCTTTTCCCAGGGAAATGTCCCTCGAGTGCCTCAGCCTGGCTGGTGTCTCATCTCACACCTGCCAAAGCATCCATTGGCACTGGCAAACTGAAATTCCCTGTTGTCCTGTAAGTCAGGAACACCTCTGGAATGTTGCTTTGCAAGGCCTGTAACTACAGCTGCTTACGGGAAGCACTGGCCTTGTCTTGTTATCTCTGCCCTTGTCTTGTTATCTCTGCCCTGACCTTCACACAGAGGGGCTGGGTTTTGCTTTGATGGGGTGTTTTAGTGTCAGTGTAGCTCAGACCCTTTTTTAACATGATAGTCACAGCTGGAGAGGAAATGTCTGAGTCACACAACCAGATGTTAACTAATGTAAAATGCTGGTCTGATGTTGTCTTCCTTGTTGTAATGATGCTGCTGCAGCTCCTGCTGGGACCATTCCTTTGCTTTCTGCCAAAGGAAGCACTGAGGGAACCGAGGAACATGGCAAAGAAAAGCTGCTGAGACCAGTTAGAGTGGGAAGGGTCTGGAAGTGCCAGGTCTCCCTCATGCAGCGTTAGAGAAACAGACCTCCTGGCAGTGCAGGAGGTGCTCCTGCCTTGTCAGTGAATCCCCAGACTCTCAGGTAACATCCCTGGGCCTGGTTTTGCTGTGTTCAGGTTATTGTGCTATCGCTCAGCAGCTCTGACTGAAAGCAGCTCCTGCTGAAGCATCCCTTGGATTTTATCTCCCAGAGTAACTCAGAGCTCTTGTACTGGCCTTTGCAAGGGAGAAAACTGCTGCTGAGCATTTGGTGTCCTTCTCACATAGCATGGGCAGAGAGAGCATTGGAAAATGTAATTTTCCCCAGATTAGGGCATTCTGCTTCGTGTGCAATGTCCCCACATTGAGAGCTGCACGCTGCTAAGCCTAAGCAGATGGGTTTATATCCTGTCATCCCTCTCTTACTCTGTCCCAAATGTCATGGCTTACGTGGGCACAGGCACCTGCTCACACATGGAAGAGTTAGAAAGAAAATTCCAGCCAAATGCGCTGTTCTTGTGCAGAGTCGGCCCTTGGTCTGCATCAGCATCATGCTCTCCATGATAAATGCCTTTTTCCCATGGCACATTGTGGAATGGGAGATCTGGAGGCATTTGCATGATGTGGCAGCTGGTCTGCTCTGGTTCAGCCTGCATCCTTAGAGTCCCACAGCAGCCCCTGGCCAGTGTGGAAGCAGCCTCCTGGGAGGGAGCTCCACTGGAGCTGTGCTGCTCCTGGAGTCCGAGAGCGGCCTCTGAGGGGCAACCAGTGTGGACAGCACAGGCTGCACGAGAGAGAATATTTTGGTAGAGTAACTGGTCCTGTGTTCACATACCTGCACTGTCTTTATGTAGCAGTGTAATGTATCCCAGTGAAGAGTTTCCCAATAAATACTGGTTTTGATGCCTAATGAACGACTGCTGTGTCTTTACTTGTGAGAAGTGATGGAGAAGGGGATAACGTGTGTACATCCATGGGTGTGATGGAGAAGCAGTGCCTGAGGGCTGGATGGGTGTGTAAACATGGACAATTAACCTGGGTAGAGTTTTCCCTGGGAGAGGTTCTGTCACGGCAGGGTGTGTTGGTTGGTGCTTTGCTGTCCCTGGGTACCAACCAGCCTCCTCACCCTCCTCGTTCTTCCTGCAATTCCTACTGTTTAGTTTTCATGTGATTTTCTCCTATCCTCTTGCTAACGAGTCCAATGACACACTTCTAACCTGCCTGTAGTTCTGTGAAGGTAAGAGATCTTCTGTTTTGTCTGTGTGAGTTGTAAGGCAAACCCAGCCTCCTCGTGGGCTCTTGGAGCTGGAGAAGGGCAGGACAGTCTCTCCCTGCACTGCCTCGTTATGCTAATGCAGAAACAAGCCAGGTCACTGTAGTTGTGACTCTTGATTTGAAGTCATGGTGTGGAGTATTTAAAAACCATTTGTCTGGCAGTGGTTAAAAAGAACAGCTGCTACTAAAATAGCTGCTACTTAGGATTCACTAAAAGCTCTAGGCTGACCTTCAGTCTTTGAAATGGGCCTGTTATTTTAGCAGGTTTTGGGGCGTCCCAATGGATTTTACAAGCCCGAGTGTAATTCCACGTATCCGTGGGCTGGCCCACAGGAAGAGAAGCTCTGCCAAGCAATAGATGTGCTTGGAGAGCAGCAGTGCAGGATGGAATGACAGAACTTGTCTGTCTGCTGGAGCTTCCCTCAGGCAGCAGCGTTAGGAAGGGAAACACTCTGCCACGGTGCTGTCGTCGTGGGTGGGTGGGAGAGAAACCTGGTGGAACGGTGCTGAGGGTGCTGTGTGTGCCCATGCGTGTGTCAAACATCATCCATCCTCTGAGCAGTGGTACCCGTGGTGTCCCCGGGCCGTGTCGCAAACACCTTTCCCTGGCATTTTATTTTCATTGATTTGCCCTCCCTCTTCTGCCCATTCTCCATGCGTGGTGGTGGTTTCCATCTGAACAGCGTGACATTCTTGTGTAATAAGTACCTTTCATTCTGCTTGCTGACCACGGAGATGGAGCAGGTTCAGTAACACTCTTGTCTTGTGTTCGTAGGTCTGCAGAGGGACCCAGGCCTGTTCCCAGCTGTAGCTCTTGAGCTCTGTAAAGGAGATCCTGGCAGCGATGGACTCGCTTTGTACAAGGCTCAGCCTGAGATGCTGGAGGTGAAAGCGCAGCACAACTCAGAGTCAGAGTACTTGGCCAGAGATGGTCCTTCAAGCAACAGCTCCTTCTACAGCAGCGAAGGAGAGGGGACAGACCATGAGGGAGATATTCTGGATTGCAGCGGGTCTAGGCCTTTACTGATGGATTCAGAAGAGGAGGAGGAGACCTGCAAGTTGTGCCCAGGGTTCCTGCACCCTGCGCCCAGGGAGAGGCGTGAGGCCTCCAGAGAAGATCCCCACTCCCAGGCCAGGGCAGGGGAGATGCTGTTCCCGGCCTTCCAGTCGCACACCGGGGAGGTTTTTAATGAGCCCGATGTTTTTGCCACAGCTCCTTTCCGAAGCTCGAGGAAGGTGCCTGAGGAAGTAGATGTCTTTACCAAAGCTCCTTTTATCTGCAAGGGCAATGCGGCTCTACGACATCCAGAAGAAGCAGATGTATTTCTGAGAGCCCCTTTCACTAAGAAGAAAAGCATGGAAGAGCTGACTCCCCATAAGGAGCCGTTCACACCACCTGTTTTCCTAAGCCAAGGAGGCGATGGCCGAGCTCACCCGATGTTCCCGAGCCAGGATTCAGCAGCACATGGGTCCATGGCTTCGGTGAGAGCTCTGTATCCTCCTGCTGGCTTAGCTCAGCCAGGCAATCTCCATCCCTGCTCCGGAAGAGCTGTGGAGGCCCAGGAGAGTGTCCCTGCTAAAGCAGTGCTGCTGGAGCAGGGCGACGTGGCCAGCGAGAGGAGCCACGGCCACGTGTTGCCCCCAGAAGCCGCGCTGGGCTCTGTGGCCAACAAACCTTTCCGTCCGCAATCCCTGTCCAAGTATTCCCGGCACTACAGTCCTGAAGATGGGCCAGGCCTCGAAGCCAAGCCCATAGCTGCTTACAAAGTGGTGTCGCAGACCAACAGACAGGCCATAGCAGGCTCTGTCTCTGTTGTTCCACTGTCTTCCAGGACTACGGAGCTGCCCGGCGCGGATCCCTTTGCCTCGGCGCCCTTCCCTTCCAAAGCAGCAAAGCAGAAGCCTTAGTGTGCCGGGAGCTGGGGGCTGTGCTTCCCACAGGACCACCTCGCACAGGACCTCGAACCTCTTAGCTGAAATGAATGACATAGCAATATATATATAAAAAATAATTATTATTTTTGGTCAGAACTCTATTTGCAGTGATAAATAGTTGAACCATTTAAGTTATGTTAGTCCAAATGCCTGGCTCTCAGGATCCTCATATCCTTTCCAGTTGCTTCTCACCTTCCTCTTCTCACTGTCTTCCCTCCATTTATTTTTTTAGATGCTTTTCTCGAATCAATAGTATTCCATATTTTCTGGTCCTGGGTGGAGAAATGCATTACAAGATGAATTAAAAGGTTTATTAATTACAGAGCGAGTCAAGCGGGACTTGCTAATGCTCTGGAAAGGACATGATTTCACAGGTTAAAGGGTTATTGTGACTTTTCCTATCAGTGATATTCCTGCTGCTCAGCTGACGGTGTGTTGGTGGGTGATGTGCCCATGGAGCCAGAGCCGTGCTGTGATGTCTGGTGCCAGTCCGGGCAGCGCTGCTGAGAGCAGAGCCGTGGCAGCAGCGCAACTTTGCTCACCCAGGAGTGGAACACGTGGCAGTGCTGCTGCCCCGGGGCTGGGGCCAGAGTCAGGGAAGGACTCACAGTGCCTTCATGCTGTGAATGCCAACCAAGCAATCACGCTCTTACTGTTGCTGGAAAATCAAATGATCGTGCAAACAATCAGGCAAAGCTTTCACTTTTACACGTGTATTTCCTGTCTGGTCTATGCCAAAGTGTAGGACCTGGAAATCTGCTTATAGTGAAGGAGAGACATGTATTTACAGTATTAAAAATAGACCTTTTGGGGAAATTTATGATGTAAACAGCTCCATGACTGTCCTGATGTACCTCACATGGTGTGACTCAGCAGCCGCCACAGCCCCATTAGACTGGTTTATACTGGCAGAGCTTGACTCAAACTGAATTCTGCCTATTGTTTTCCTGTTGGTTAGGGATGAAGCTAAACAAAATCCATTTGCTCTCCTTCTGAAGTGTTATGTTTTCTATCCTGTTCCCAAAGAGCAGGACAATTACTGCATGGTCAGTCAGCGATATAGTGAATCCCAGCCAAGAGGAAGAGGCAGCTGGGCAGACCCAGAGCAGCCTGTGCTCCCAGCTCTTCTCACTAACAGAGCACAGAGAGATGAGTGAAACCATCTTTATTTTGAAAAACACCTGGTTGTGAAAGTTGTCCTCGTCTGCTGTTTCTGGCCTGCAAAGGCTGCTTGTGAGTGTGGACTGGCTCCCAAATACCTGCCTATCAGGGCTCTGTGGGCTCCCAGTCCAAGCTGGAGCCTTGTGCTGTGGGTGAAGGACAAATTCTACATTTGGGGCTCACCCACGAGTGGCTTTGAGGTCTCTGGGTGTTTGCAGGGGAATTGCTAAGGCCAGGTGTGGTCTCTGAGGTAGGACTGGCTGTTTGTAGAGCAGGTTCCTCTCTGTCTGCTCCTGCTGTGTTTGTACTTGGAGAGCAAATCCTGGGAACAGAGTCCCTGGGAGAGAGGGCAGGATCAGCCGGAGCTGCTCCTGACCCACTGCAGTCACACCAGGGAGAGCTGCTGTGACTGGAAATAGACTTTGGTCTAGTTTTGTGAGGAGAAATACCTGACACCTCCTCCAGCATCCAGCTCTGTCTGAAGCCCAAACACTAAGCATTAAAGGAATTCAGGGGGGTTATTAAAGACCTGTGTGAAGGCCACAGAAAAGCAGAACACTGCACAGTTCAGGGTGGACTCACTGCTGTGTTTTCATCCCAGCATAAGGGGAGGATGGATGGATGGCTAGAAAAATCCTGAATGCTGGGAGGGGACTGCAGTGCATCTGCAAATGGGAATCACCAACTGCTCTGTGTTCCTTTTCCCTTCCCTTAATTCAGTTCCCCTCCAAAATGTCTCCAGTTACAACAGACGAGCCAAATGTTCCACTGGATGTGGGGATTGCCTGGAAGAAAGAGGAAAAAGCTTGGACTGAGGTCTTAGAGCATTAGGGTGGGGAGAGAGAGCACTGGAATGCAGGGAGGCCACGTTAGCTCCCACAAGTTGCTGGTGAGTAGTGACCAGGGGAGCTCGTGGAGCTGGGAACCTTCTGCCCTGTGCTGCTGTGCTCGCAGTTCATAAATACTGGTGCATGGTGGTGGTTATGGGGCTTTCTGTCCTCCATCATCACCTCTTGAAAACAGAAGTACTGTAAAGAAGTTTCTGGGTTTCCCTTGAGATGTTTCTTCAGCAAAGCTGAGGCTGTTACTATGTCTTGTTGTTGTTTAGTTTTCTGTTTAAATATACACCCGAAAGGTGGTTATTTTTGTTTTAACTGTATGTACCCCCAAGTGTTGCTGGATGGGATCAGTGAGAGATACAGAGAATATCTGTGACAGCAAACTGTGAATTCAAGGAGAGTGAGCGTGAGGGCCCAGACTTGTTCCAACACCAGCCTGTCACAGCCACACTGAGCCAGGAGCTGCACTTGAGCTGCTGAATTTGCTCAGAAGCTGCTGGAAGGGAGGTCAGGCCTTGGTGGTGTGGGATGAACCTGTGGAACAGGGAGATGCTGTGCTGGAGTGAGCAGGTACCTTGTGTGAACCATGTGGGTTCGAGGTGTTACCTCTGCTCACCGGATTCAGGTTCTCTTTCCTTCTCTTCATTTTTACTTGAAAATTTGCTTCTGAATAATTCTGTGAAGCTTCTGTCAGTGCCATGTCCAGGTCCCACAGATGATGCTGGAGGAGCATCAGTCTTGTCCCTTTATGCTCAGAGAAAGGGAAGGTGTACCAAGGTGTGCGGGCTCGACTCCAGCCCTGCTCGGGTTGGGTCAGGCTGAATTTCCAGCTGGCATTTTGGCAGCTTTTCTGTCCTTCAGGCACTTTACATGAAGAGCAGGCTAACTGTGCCCCAGAGCTCATGATCCTGCCAGACACATCCAGTTCTTAAACGGTTTTAAATCTGTTCTGGGGGTCGAGGCAGCTCGTTTCTATCTCTGCATGTGACTCATAAAGTAATGGGACTTTTGGTTATGGTCAGAAAACTCAGTTTCAATGCCTGTTACTCTGGTATCTTTCTCATTTCCAGCCTGTGTTCCTCCTAATCCTGCACTGTCACTGCTGCAGCCTCGGTGTGATGAGCTGTAGGCGGAAATTTCACTTAATATCCTCTGAAGCTCACTGTTTCAATGAATGGGGAAGAATCATGGTAATTATTTGCCACACAATCAGTACCCTTAATGAAGTAAGACTTAGATAGACTCAATGCAGTGTTTTGAAATCAGTTTTCTGAACAGAACCACTGGTTTCATGTTTTTGTAAAGCTGTAGTAAATGGTGTTCACTGCCCTGGGTCCTCGTGCACGGCCAGAGCGTTATCACATCCCTGCGACAATCCCGGATTCCTGCTGGGAGAGGGACTGGCTCTTGGCTCTCACCCACTGAATGCACTCAAGCCTCTATTCAAAGTGATTAATCAGAGTTTCTGCCTGAGTAAAAGAAGCAGTTGTCTCTGCTCAGTGCCGTGGTGTTGGGCCAGCGCTGGGGGGAACCCTGCTCTCCCCAGCTGCTGCAGGACTTTGGGGGCTTTCCCCGTGTCCCCTCTGCCTTCAGCCAGCTCGGCACCAGTCCCAGCCCATCAGGTTTACACTTCAGCCTCCTGAAGCCAGCGCACACTCAGGCTGTGATGCACTCTCTGCATGGAGCACGTCAGTGACGCTGAGCTCATGACCCCGACCCCATGTGAGCACTGGTGACATGGCCTGATCGTGTCCTCAGTGTGACAGCAGCAAAACCGGGCGAGATCTGCTGAATTGCTGAACTCAATCACTCCAAAGTGGTAATTGGTTACTTTAACTCAGCTTCCACCAAAGACTCTTGTGTTGGGGAGTTGAATTTTTGTGGGTTTTTGTTTCTTTCCTCACGGTGTTAAATCAAGGCCTTTGAGCACACTGACAGACCCCAAAGCATTTTTACAGTAGTATCATGACAGTGAAATCCTGTTCAGTTCTGAAACACATTCCTGAAACCTGATCAGCTGCATTCGCGTTTCTAGAAATAACGCACGGCCTGTAGTTTCTGTTGTAGGTGGGTAAATACCCTCACACACCTAGAAATACTCCCTGTGAAGTTAGAGGGATAAAGTTGATGCAGTGTTCCTGATCCCTGGCCTCCAAAGGGATGGGGTGGGAGGGCAGGGGGCTGGCTCTGGTGCAGGATGCGCCAGGTAGAGCATCCTGCACACCAAGTCTGGTGCTGGGAGAAACTCCTGTGTGCACATGGAGCAGGAGCTGGGAGCGTCTGTGGTCCCCACGGTGACACACGGTGATTTGTGTCCCACGGGCCCTGTTCCCCGTGTCCCCCCTGGCACCTCTGCCTGCCGCATCCCTGGGCTCAAGTTTTGCACTCCGGGTGGGATCATCTGTTCCTGGTAATCATGAAGAAATGTTCCACTTGCAAACTTATGTACATTTTATTAAAACTGTATCTGATGACAACCACCATCTCCGCTGTGCCTTCCTTCTCCCCTCCCCATGGAAAATATTTTTGCTGGATGCAGGAAATCTGGGTTTCAACGAGTTCTTTTCACCAAGGTGCTGAACTGGTTCTGGCCCTGCTATTTTATCTGGCAGCTATAAAGTCAAACTGATCTTGCTGCCTTAAGCAGAGGGTATTTCAGTTTCTATTCCAGAGATATTCTGGCTCTGCACAACTCCCTGACATGAGGGTGCAACCAGGGTGGGTCGGGCTCTGCTCCCAGGGAACAAAGGGACAGGATAAGAGGAAACGACCTAAAGTTGTGCCAGGGGAGGTTTGGGCTGGATATTGGGAAAATTCCTTCATGGAAAGGGCTGCCCAGCCCTGGCACAGCTGCCCGGGGCAGTGCTGGAGTCGCCAACCCTGGGGGGATTTAACATCCGTGTGGATGTGGCACTCGGGCACACGGGTCAGCGGCGGCCCTGGCAGTGCTGGCCCCGGTGGCCCCGGTGGCCCCGAGTCCGTTCCGTCGCCATTCCCTGCGCCATCGCCGCTGTTCCCCCTCAGGCGCTGCCGCCAGGGGGCGAGAGCGGCCCCGAGGAGCGCCAAGATGGCGGCGGCGCGGCGGCTCTACGCGGCGGCGGGGCTGGGCGGGCGGTAGGTGATCGCGGCTCCCGCTGCCCCGGCACGGCTTTCTGCCGGAGGGAGCCCGGCGTATTCCCGGAGGAGGTCCTTCTCGCCCCTTCCCCGCGCGACTGAAAGGGGACTGTGTCGCAGTTAGCGGCACCATGACCTCCAGGGCCGCCCCGGCTGCTCCTTGCTCTTCCCCTTCCTTTCCCCACCGCGGACGGGGGTGACGCTTCTTCCTGGCGGGCAGCGAGAGGCCGCTTCTCCTCCTCAGCCCCTTTCCAGCAGCGAGCTGGTAGTTACCCCCGACACTCAGCTCCTGAGGAGTGCTCAGAATCCCGCACCGAGGGTAGTTCCTCACACACCCGCTCAGAATCCCGCACCGAGGGTAATTCCCCACACACCCGCTCAGAGCCCTGCACAGAGGGTAATTCCCCACACACCCGCTCAGGATCCTGCAGTGAGGGATAATTCTGCACCCCACGTGTGCACAGGATCAGGCAGTGAGGAGCCGTTCCGCCCCTCGCCCTCCCTGTATCTTTAGGGCCATGAAACAAGAGGAGATTCCTCCCCTACCAAGATCAAGCAATAAGGGGGAATTCAGAGGACCCTGTAGCGCTGGGCACGCCTGCTCTGTGCTGAGCACAGTAAAATGGGATATAATCGTTATTAGGCCAAAGCTAAAGGGAGGAAAGAGAACTGCTGGGGGACCTTCTTACATATCCTACTGTGGTTTCTACCTGCTCCCAAACTCACAAAAGTAAGCAGAGAACGCGATTGTTCTGGTTTATGACCCCCTGAGGGAACCAGCCCCGTCTTACAGAACAGCCCCTGCAGATGGTATTTCCTTCGTTTACCAGGTTTCCCCCTGTGTAGCTGATAAGGAGTAGATGAACCAGATAATAATTGATCCCTAGTATGTAATAATTAATCGGTGACATGAGGTGGGCTTTGTTTTCATTTTCTGATGTTCACTTTGCTTTGTAATAGATGAGTGAGGTGATCTGCTTGTTTTTAGTGACTGAAAGAGTCTAGGTTAATCTTTAGGTGGCTAAAATTGGAGGGCTATGTCTATTCTGTTACAAAATGAGAGAGAGGAAGCACTGAAAAGGGAAAAAAGGGATGTTTTGTGATCCAGCCTGTGAGTTTGCTGCATCATCTGAGAGGTTTAAGGCAGGAGTGTCTTGCTGAGTCCTGAGGCTGCTAAAAGCATCTGCAATACTCTTTCTTTGGGACAATGCAAATGCGTAATATGGAAATTGTTAGTAAAGTTATTTTTCTCTAGGTTCTGTCACATGCTGTTGAAAGATCATAATCTGACAACTCGACAGCCTTTCCACCAACTTCTGCAAAAGAAACCGTCTCTTCCATCTGCAGTGTGGCATCGTGCAGGTAAATACCAGTTAAAAATTAACCAATGAGCATGTTGTGGGATTTTATGTCCCATGACAATGCTGAAAGTTTGCTGTTCATTCTCAGTGGTGGGTCTGCTTCTCTGTAACTGTCGCTACACTGGTTTTTCTTTTTTATAGTGATGAAAAATAAGATAAGAATCAACCCCTGTAAATCTGCAAGAGGTTTAGCAAAACTGATTGTGCTTTGAACAGGAAGTGGTCATGCTGGAAGAGGGGTTAAATGGCATTTTCAAATGCTCATAAAGTAAGAAAAGCAAACACAGCAGAGACCTGAAGGGTGCAGCTCTTGGCCTTCAGTGGAAAGGGAGGCCCTGGCCTCATGCAGCTCAATGCTGTTGCAGCTCGATGCATTTTAGTAAATAAAAGTTAGAAAAAGAAGCTAAGACAAGATTCCTTTTATCGTGCTGTCTGCTGTGAGATGATGTGTCTGTGTTCACCAGTGTTCCTGTGGCTCTGGACGCTCTCAGGAAGCCCCAGGTGTTGTGTTTTTAGAGCCTCGTGGCTGCCTGAGCTGCAGTTTTCTGGTTCAGAGGGATGACCCTGGGCTTGCTGAGTAATCAGGGCTTGACTTTCATTTGAGCTCCTTAGGTTTGATTCTATTACTTTTCTTCTTTGTTTTTGTCTTTCCAGTAAGAGGCATGTTTATTCAAACTCAGGACACACCAAATCCAAACAGCTTGAAGTTTATTCCAGGAAGGGAGGTCCTGGAGTCGAGGACTATGGAGTTTTCCACACCAGCTGCAGCATATTGCTCACCTTTAGCAAGGTATTATCAAACACATCATTATTGGTTTGGGGGCTTGGTGTGGGCTCTGAGTGTACAACTGATGTTTTTAAGCACAGCTTTGGATCATTCTGCTCCTCCCTAGGAGCAGCCTGCCTGTGTTTGAGGTTGAATCCTGCCGAAGGGGAAGGCTGGGAAGGTTGTTGCTGAAGCCGTTCGTCTGTGCTCGCCACGGCTCTGTCACGGCAGGAGGCACCGTGGTCTGTTCATGCACTTGGATTGAGAGGGGTTGCAAATCAGTATTTGTGAGCAGTTGCTGCATCATCAGCGAGGCCTCTGGTCCTGGTTTCTCAAATTCATTCCCATCAGAACGTTCTTCATTCAAGTAGTTCCTTGGAAATCACGTAACTTTTCAGAATTGGGAAACGGGCAGTGCATAGCCCCCAGTGACGCTGAAATAAATGCAGTAGCTCACTCTGGCAGGTGTTGGGGCTGTCCTGAACTTCAAAACCAGTGGATTTTTCCTTCACTAAAGGTTTATTCTTCACTCGAAGAAAGGCCGCTCTTTTGGGCTGGGTCTGTAACAGGTCTTGGGAGTGCAGCTTTCAGTAACCGAAATGCACAATTGTGGAGTAAGAATCAACTCATTTAGTCTCGGCATAGAAGGGGTTTGGAGCACCATCACAAGTGTCTGGGAATATTTGGAAGCACCCATTTTGCATGTGTGCCATTGCTTTCACATCGGTCTCTGAAAATAAACTCTGGGTGCCCTTTGTGGAAGGGCTTCACGCTGGGGGTGAGATCCAGAGCTGCTGCAGTCGGTTTCCTCTGGAGATCCCAGGCCAAGGCATCTTTGAGTACCTCGGCAGAATTCTGTGCAAAAGCAGAAGCTGTTGGCCGTGGCATTCCCTCCAGGAGCTGTGGGGTTGTCAAACACGCAGCTCTGATGTTTCCAGAGGTCTCTTGCAGAGCTGTTAGAGAGCAAACAGGATCTTTGCAAGCAGAGCTCCATGACTTGCAGTAGTAAATCCAATGTGAAAGGTTTCTGAGGACATCACGTGTTAGCAGAGTGCTGGAGCTGTGGGATCTCATTGTGCCAAAGTGCATCAGGCTGCAGAGAGAAATCGACCGTCAGAAAGCGGCTTTTTGTTGTCGTGTGTGTGCAAATAGACATTTTCACCGAAGATGATGTATGTGCTGGAGTGTGTGCAGTGCAGACCAGCTTGGCCGTGTGTGTTGTGCAGGTTCATGGGAAAAACTGCCTGCTTTGGATAAACCCAGATTATGGTTTTTGTAAATGGAATGACTGTTTGTTTTAAAAAGGAATATTAATTTTCCAAAGAATTAACAAAAGCTTCCTGGAGGAGAAGGAGGGAAGAGAATTATTTAATTTATTTCAGATGGTTTGATGCACTTGCATAATTCCATGGTTTAAGTAATTTCAAAATCCAGCTGATTGAGTGATGTAAACGCTCAGTGCATGTACAGCTGTTTCATGTGTAGAAATTCTTTCAAGTGGGTATTGTGAAATCACTTTTTATCACTTTCCATTACACGTACTCATTTCTGATTCCTTCATTCATTGCATTTTTGATCTTTTCCAGTCTTTCAAGAGAATATCTTTTTCCCCCCTGTAATTACAAAAGACACTCTTACAGCCTTATGCTGTATTTACCTCCAAGTACATCATGGTTTTAATTCTTTTTTAATTTATTTTTTTTCCTGTAGATGAAATTGTTGGGTTTTCATTAACCATGTATGAAAATTGGTTTTTGTATTCTCATTCCCATTTTTATGCTTAAGACATTGTCCAAAATACGCTCTTTCCCGTCATCTAAGTTCTTGTGCTGCTTTGGATGTGTGCTTGTTTATGACCTGGAGGTTGGGTGCTGCAGGGGGCCACCTCAAGCAATTCAGTGTGAGTCTCATGCCTTTATTAAATCTTCATGTGCCGTGCAAATGAGCGAAAATATTGAAGATGCCTTGCAAGGTGAGGTGGTGTCAGAGCCCTGTGGGCTGCTGGGCACCAACCTTTTATTCCATGGCAGCAGAGCTGAAGGCAGTTTTTATGGATCTCAATAACTTCAAATAACTGTAAGAAACTTTCCTCATACTTGCACTAGTCCTGCCTGCAGCAGTAGGTACCTGGTTTTGATGCTGACAAATACCTATTAACATACAGAATATAAGTTTGCCTCCAAAGAACTGACAGAAACTCTTTGACACATCTTGTGGAAAGTCCTGTACTGTGTGTTCAGTTTTCCTGTGTTTCACAGCAGGATCTCTACGTGCTTCCTGAGTATGTGTGAGATAACTGAGTTTCTTTTGATGGTTCTGGGTTTAGTGCTTTTTTTGTCTAGGAGTGCATTCTAGTACTTCTGTGACAGATTTGGTACATTTTTGCCTTTTTTTTTTTTGTTTCCTTAACAGACAGTTATTCAGGATTGAAGGAGTTAAAAGTGTTTTCTTTGGGCCAGACTTCATCACAGTCACCAAGGTAAGCAGAGCAGAGACTCAGCCGTGCTAAAAGATGAGCTGTGTGGAGCTGGCCACGGAGCAGACCCAGCCAGGCTCTTGGACAGGCACGGGAGTTCCAGACTCAGCGTCCGCACCTGACTAGAGGGAGTTACCTTTAATAGAAAGGAAACGAAATAATTGCAGTGGGGCTAAGCACTGGAGCGGGCTTCCCAGTGGAGTTGTAGCTTCTTTGGTCTTGGAAGAGCTCAGCATTGGACTGGCTGAGGCCCCGTGCTCGTGGTCAGCTCCGGAGCTCTGTGGGCTCCTGCAGCGTCAGTGTGGGACCAGCACGGGCTGTGTTTGCCCGAGGTGCGGAGCTCGTGGCACCACAGATAACAGGTGACGTAGGGGCTGGCGGGCTCTTGTGTGGGAAGAGTCCAGGGCAATTCAGGGAGTGATAAATTGGTAAACTGATAAACTGGAGTCTCTGAAACAGTTGGTAAAAACACGTGTCAAAAAATAATGCGTCTTGGACACTTTCACCGCTTTTTAGTTAATATTTTATAAGCACTTGCTTGGCTTGCAAACAAGGAAACCTTTCTTTTGACTGTTACAGCCTGAGTCTTCCTAAACTTTGTAAAGCTGTACTGGACAGAACTATGAAGTCCAATCCATGCATCAAATGTGAGAGCCCATGATGGTGCTTTTAACATATGAATCTCTGTGTAACTTAGCAGCAGCAGCAGGTACTCTTTTTTCATTCCTTTTTTTTTTTTTCCCCCCTTCTGATTCTCGCAGGAGAGTGAAGACCTGGATTGGAACTTACTGAAACCAGATATTTATGCAACTATAATGGATTTCTTTGCCTCTGGCTTACCTGTAGTTACTGATGAGGCACCTAGGACAGATACAGGTAAATCAAATCTTCAGGGAGAAGCCAAGGTCTGCCTTTGCGTTTAGCTTTTGTGACATCCAGAAGAGCCTCCGCTTCTCTCTCAGAAAAGCGTGCAAGAGAATTTAAATTTGAACTTAAAGCCTGTTAAAATGAATGCAGGCAGGACTTTGCAGCCTGCATGGGTTCTGGCAGGAGCTGCTTACCCAGGAGCACAGAGCTGGTTCTCATGTGCTGTGTGAGGAGTGGAACATCCCAGGCTGTGCTCAGCTGGGAGCTCTGGCAGGGTGGACCCTGCTCTGGTACTCTCTGAGGGGGAAATGTTTTTGCCAAGTTGAGTTTAGAAAGCTCTGGGGTGTTGCTGCGTATTCGTTTTGTACAGGGGCTTTATTTCTCTCCTTAAATCAAAAAAGGAGTTCTCAGCCTTAATGGCAGTGCCTTAATGATAGGTTTGTGGTCTTAAATGAACAAAAAATAGTAAGAGATCTTTTGCAAACCGTAATAGAAAGTAACAGGGGCTAATTTACAGTTTAACTCAAAGGCAGTATTTTGCCTTTTATTTTCTCACTTGCAGCTTACCAACTTCCAGTTTTTCCAGGGTTTTAAGGAAAATTAAGACTGCTGAATTTCTCTCAGCTTACTTATGACAGAATTTAATATTAATAGTCTTTATTTTATTGGAAAAAATTCTCTTTAAAATGCTTTTTTGAGACTGAGCTTCGAATTTAATCCAGAGCTGCTAAACCCAGAGATGTGCATAGTTCTCCTGCTGAATATTGAGGTTGATAAAAGCTTCCTTCTGAAGACTCTTTAACCCCTGTATCCCTGTGGAATGATAATTGTTGCTTCCTTTCAAAGGTGGCACTGCTGCTGCCTGTTAAGGCCTTTGCCTGTGGAGAACTCGGAACCAGCGCTGGGTTTTGCCAGTGAAAGCCTCGTAATGCAGGAAAAAACCATTTACGCTGAATTAAGACTTTTGCCTCGTGGTTTCAGTCATCTCAGCAGTGTTTTTATGCTATTTCATTCTGCCACTGGGATATCCAGGGTTAGCAGTCGCACTGAAATGCTCGCAGTGTTCTGACTTGCACATTTTTCTTTTCCCAAGCTGCTTCAGAGGAAGATGATGACGTTGTACTGATGATTAAGGAACTGCTGGATACAAGAATCAGGTGAACAGGGAAGATTGCTGCTGGAGGAGTGATTTCGTTTAGGGAACAGTGTGTTTTTCTTTGGGAATGTGTGATTTCATGGTTCAGCATCTGATGTGGCAGAGTTCAAGTGCAGAACTGGCCAGAGCTGGGAGTGCTGTTCGGTTGAAAACTCTGTCTCTGGTTTTCCTGCTGAAGCTCCTGTGCGGAGCAGAGCCCTCCTGGCTGCGTGGCTGCGGAGCAGGGCCTGGGCTTGCTCTGCACAGCGCCTTTGACTCCTCCAGGGGCTTTAACCTGGCTGCCTCTAGGTGCTGGAAACAGAACAGACTTCGCTTTTACAGGCTCTTTTTGCTCTCCCTGTATTAATGCCTGTCTTAGTTGTTCTTGCCCTTCCCTTCCAAGTATTCCAAAGTAGTTTATGCTCCAAAGGAAAATTTCCTAGTGGGCTTCCCATGGAAACCCTGGGCTTCAGCGGGTTTTGTCCTTGCATTCTGTTGTGATTTTATTGGTGCTTTAACACAGCTTGAGTTTAGAAACCTGTGGTAACTAATGAACTCTCAGGAGTGGCTGTGGATTGTGTTGTTTGCCTGAAGAGTATTTTTGTGCTCATTAATGGCCTTCCAAAGCGAACTGAAAGCAATAAGCAACTTGACATTTGAGATGCAGGGAAGATGTGTGATGTGTCTGTGATACCTGATGGTGACATCTTCCCCGGCTCCCAAGCTGCAAGAACCAGAAACTTGCTTGTGGGTCAGAATCACAGAAGTTACGATGAACTTGGGCCCTTTTCTTTCTCTTTTTTTTGTTCAGATGCTGCATTTAAAGTGATATCACTTAATTAAAAAATTTGTTATCTCAGAGCTGGCACATGGTGCTCGATACTTTTCCTGAAAAAGGACAAAAAGTAGGAATAAGCTGAAACATTTTACCCAAACATTTGTAGTAAGTGTTGAAGCCAGCAGCCAAGAATAATGCTGTCTCAAGCTGTGGCAGTAATGTTCAGGAGGCCCTGCTCCTGCTGGTTGTTTAAGCTCCCTGGGGTATGTCCGTCCTTGATTTCCCAGGGGCCTTTTGTAACAGGCACAGAGTTTCTGCCCAAAATTCTGGTTTCCCACTCTTTCATTTCTTTCATTTCCCTCATTTCCTGCCCCCTGTACCCACCAGTGGACCAAGAAGCTGTTGATGAGAATATCAGCAGTGGTGTATCTTCCTTCATTTCATAGCAGGGCAGTTCACAGAAACCACACATAAACCAGGGTACACATAGAGCATTCACTGTCCAGTAAATTAAAATTAAATGCCCAGAAGTTGTCAGAAGGTGCAGGGTGGAGGGAACATAGATCTGAAAGGTCCTGTAGTGTGTTGAAAAGTTAATTCAAGTAAGAAAGATGGAATTTTAAATCGTGATCTTTGGCTTTCTGGAATGGAGATAATTTGCTGTGGTGAGTTAATAAATGTGCCAGGTTCACAGATTTTTCTGTTAGGACTGTAGTTCTCAGAGAGTTATTTTGGAAATCAGTATAAAGAGCTTCTGTTAGAGTAACTTGATGGTTTTAACTTGGTCTGGAAAAATGTTGCTATGGGGACAGAGCCACAATGCTGGGCATTTGTGGCTGGCAGAGGGAGAGCAGGCTGCAGAAACGCTGACGGCACTGGGGTGAGCTTATCAGGAGCTGGTTCCTTCACCCCTGAGCAGGATTAAGCTTTTACAGTGGGAGTATTTTCTGTCCTGCGCAAACTGTGGAGAACTGCGTATTTATTTATGGAAGCAGGGCTGCTTATGACAGGTAGCAGCTGCACTGCATCCTTATGGTGGGACACACCCCTGTTGTGCTGGCAGTAACTGAGGCAGTTATTGCATGTGGAGAGGCCTGGAGGCAAACCAGGGGTGTCTGCAGGCTGCATCAAGCGCTGCTCCAGGGTGTTTGCTCCCTACCCTAAAATTGCTCTGATTCCCTCATGCACTGCTGCATTCATTGCAAAAACGCTTTGCCTGCTGTTCTATGGAAAACGTTTCTGTCTGTGTTGGATAGTCCAGCAAAGCAGGAGTTGTTGGAAATGTGAACCAGGTGGTTGTAGAGAAATAGTGACTAAATCCCTCTATCTTGACAGTTTTTGTGAGGATTAAACGTTGCCTTACGAAGGGTTTTGGAAGGATCATGTTTCAGCTCCACTTGCTTTAAGCTGAATGCTGTGTTCCCTCAGGCCGACAGTGCAGGAAGATGGTGGTGATGTTATTTACAAAGGCTTTGAGGATGGCATTGTGCAGCTGAAGCTGCAGGGTTCGTGCACCAGCTGTCCCAGCTCCATCATCACCCTGAAGAACGGGATACAGAACATGCTCCAGTTCTACATCCCTGAGGTGGAAGGCGTGGAACAGGTGGGTCGGGGAGAGACCATCGATGTTTCCTTTCCAATGGAAGAGGAGCTCTTTGTGCCTTTCTAGCGGGAACAGGTTGGCAATTTAGGGAAAACGGGGATGTGGAGATGCAGGTTGTCCAAGTCCTGGCAAAAGATACAGAGCTCTGCAAGGTCCTGTAGCAGCCCAGAGGCTGGGGCTGCCTGCCCGGGGAGCAGCGGTGCAGCCCTGGGTGCTGTGGGCGCCAGGCCGAGCTGAGCAGCACCCGTGGCGCTGGGCAGGGCTGGCTGCTGCTGTTGGCAGCAGGGGAGGGAGGTGAGCCCTCCCTGGACTGCCCCACTGTGCCACATCCCTGCTCTGCTGAGCAGCCCTGAGCTGGACACTGTTTGCTGTTATCTCTGGGCTTTGGAGACTTGATGTGATAAAAAGGAACGAGCTTTTGTCCCCTGAAATGCAGATTCTTTGGCTTTCTCATTAAATATCTGATCTCTGGAGCGATTATTTTTGTGGCCTTTGTGGTAACTTGAGCAGCTCCTGTTACTAAAGCTCATTTCCTCCTGGTATTTTGAATTGCCACTTTTTCTTACCTTCCTCATGAGCCCATTGTTGTTCAGCAGTGTGGAATAACTGCTGTTCTCCTTGGGCCCAGCAGGGTTTTAATGTAATAAATCCTGCAGGACTGAGAGCTTAACCTGTTTATCTAAACTACTTCTGGATTTGATTTCAGGTTGTTGACGACGATGATGACGTGGAGAAAGAAGCAAATTCTACCTGAGCTTCGTCATCTGGGGCCAAATAAGCATTTACCTCCTGGTGTATGTAAACCATCTTTGTGCTGAGGAACAACCAAACCTGCCTTGTCAGAAAAACAGTTGTACTTATTGTGAGAATGCACCATCAGCTCAAGCAGGTCATCCACTAATTTATTAAATGCCCTGTGTTAAAAAAAATCTTTTGCTCTGCTTTGTGCTATGTCTTTAGAAAGAAGTGGTGGGCTTGGAGAACAGTGGTATGTTTCTGCATTGTTTTTTCATACAGGAACTTCAATACTGAAAAAAGAGAAGGCAGAAGTAAAGTTTCTTGATTTTTTTTGTGCAATAGCAATATTAAATGTTTATTCCTCCACTCATGGGACTGGCAGGACTCTCTGCCCTTGCTCTGTAAGTGGGAGCTTCAGAAATGTTAATTTTATCAAGTCTTGTTAAAAAGTTGCTGATTCCTGTCAAATTTTTGTGTCTGAAAAATAACCTATAACATCAACTGTTCATTTTGGAGGATGTAACGCTGCCATGGCAGGTGCAGTTACCTGCTTGCTCATTGCCACTGTACAGACAATAGCAACAGAAACAATTGTGAGTTGTTTGTTATAAAAATCATACTTTTTAAAGTGAATGTTAGAAAAGGATGATCCTTATCAACTTCAGTAAGTAGAGACTAATTAGCTCATTAAGAAATAAAATTGTTCAGCCACCATTAGTGGTCTGTTCAAACATGCAGCAGCTGCTTTCTCACTAATTCCCCAGCATCAGGAGGAGGGTGCCGTGCTGGAGGGCAGGAATTGCCCGTGCAGGATGGCAGAGAGAAGGAGGGACTGTGTTTGCTCCTGCCACATCCTGTTTGCTCTCCGGCCGGGCCCGGGTGTGCCTTGGCTGCCTGTGCAGGGGGACGTGGCAGAGCAGGGCTCCTGCCGGCCCTGCAGGTGATGCAAGAGAAGTGTTTGTTGTTCTGGCATGGAAATACATCCATGGGCCTTTGCAAGGTGTTGCGTTTGCTTGTGTGTGTAGGGATGATTTCGTCCTGGTGCCTGGCGTTAGCAGATGGCTTTGTGACCGGGAATTCTGCTCCTTCTCTGTGCGTGAGCCAAGTTCGTGGTCCTTGTTTGGTTTATGATTGTACTCCCTGTGGGCGAGGACTTAACAGCCTCCGGTGTGCTCCCCTCTCATTCCTTGCCTGTGTGATTATTCCACTGAGTCCCTATCAGGATCTAGCACTCCGTTACACGTTACACGAAAAGTTGATTACAGCTATCTGAACTCTTGAAAGTGCTCACAGGATGTGACTCATCCTGCGTTTCAGGAGGAATTGTCCTGTTGGTCTCTGGGGAAGCCCTGGTCCCAGCCAGCCTGGGCTAGCAGGAGTTTGCAGCAGGTACCTGGGAGTGGCAGCAGGAGGAAATCCTGACGTTACCTGATGTAAATCTGCAGAATGTGTTAAATAAGGGATCACAAAACCAACTCTTTTCCAGGAAGTGGTAGTTTGCAATCTGCCTAAAATTCAGGACTTGAGCCAGAGCTTGTGTTCGTGAAGCACGTTGAGCATAGAGGAGGTAGAGATGGGGTTTTCTTGCCCAGCCACGACCCCTTTTGTTAATTTTAAAAGGCTCAAGTGTGAGACAGAGTTTGGGAAACTGTTCTCACATTTCTCCTTTTGGTAGTGACTTGCACTGTACATCCAGATGAACTATTACATGTTAGTAACACCGTGTCCTGTATGTAGAGCAAACCTTAGGATAAAGGAACAAGTTAGATGGTGGGGAATATTGGCTTTTACAGGGAAAAAATGAAATAGCCACTTCATATTAAATGCATAGAGCTGGATTTCCGTATGTGTAGAGTGCTGAGGAATAGGCACCAGGTGAGTTCAGATGGATGAGGTAGCCTTAGTTTGAGGGATTTGTTTTTGTAAGATCAAGCGTGGTGTAGGGTTAAGTGGTAAAGTTGGGTCTTTGCTGTGCTGTGAGCTGTGTGTGGGGCATCCCTCGTTATACACAGGATTGAAACCTTTCAGTTTGTCTTGAGATAATGCTATGGATTGTTTCAGGCCTGTAGTGGATACGTTAAGAAATGCTGCTAGTGGTAAGAAGCCACGGACTGGGAGCTGGTGCAGAAGCAGAGCAGCCCGGCGGGTCGGGAAGCAGGGCAGTGTGAGAGCTGAGGGGAGCAGGGCTGCCGTGCCGGCCTGCAGGTGTGTATTCCTGCCTGTCACTCCTTTCCCCTCTCATCTGGGAAATCGGCTCCCACTGCAACGAAGCGTTGCCTTCCTACTGGAAGATGGGGAAATGGAAGGAAAATCAGAGTGTGAAGTCAGCCCTTCTGCAGGTTCACAAATGACAGGGAGCAGATAAAGCACTGAGAGCAGGATGGGAGAGGGCAGCTCTGCATGATCCAGCCCCGGGAGCGGGATACCTGCCTTAGCTTGTCCCACTGTGTCCTCCCTGTGGAACAAGAGCCAGGAGGTGGCTGTGCTGCCTGCAGGCTTCTCAAGTTCTGAGATCGGGGACCTTCTCACTGCTCTGTATTCAGCCAGGTGCTGGCAGCAAGTTCAAAATACACCCCATCCTGCTTCCTTTATGTGTCCTGATACTGTGGGTTGTTTTGTGGGCTTTTGAAGGAAATATTTCTTTATTGACTTTCTAGTGTAATATTGAATGAATGAATTGAATGAATGGCATTTTTCTTAAGGCATTGCTCTCTTTTGTAGCTTTAGGCTTTTAATAAGTTTTCAAGCAGGGTTTGTTTGTGGTAGTTGCAGACAGACAGCATCATTAAGCTCTCCAGCTGCACGGATGTCATTCCTTGGTCAGTTTTGCTTGTCCCAGTTTGCTTTGCAGATTCATCTTAATGGTTTCTTTCTCTTGCTCCTGAATAGGTTCTGTTATAGAACAGTCAAAGTAAGAAACCAGAGGCCAGGCCACGTGGACTGGGGAAGGATGCGCCTCATGTCACGGGGGTCTGGGAAGCTGAGGGCCGCTTGTTCTCTGCCCGAGCCTGGAGCAGCCCTGGGGCGCTCGGCTTCGGAACTCGGTGATCTCCAAACGCTGCTGCGGAAAGGCCTGGGGATCATCCCGTGGCTGCTGCTGCTGCCTGGCGTCAGTGGGAATGACCGGGGGTGCCTCAGGGAACGGGCACATTCCCCTCCGTTGTCTGGGGTTGGGAATTACTGGGTAGGTCTGGGAACGAGCACCCCCGCCCCGGGTCTGGGCGCTGGCAGTCACCGCGGACGCTCAGGGAACGAGCCCATGTCCGTGTCCCGGGGATGTTTCCGCTGCCCCGTGGCTTGTGCCCGTCCCTCGGGGAGGCGGACCCCCTTTGTCCGTCCAGCCCCGCGGCCCCGGCAGCGGCTGCCACGTCCCGGCGCGGGCGGGGCGGGGCGGNCGTGGACCGGGACGCACCATGTGCGGTGAGAACGGGATCGGATCGGGCCGGGTCGGGCCGAGCAGGGCAAGGGGGGGACGGTGGGGCCCGGGCCTGCCGGGCGCTGTGAGCCCGCGGCGCGGCCCCGGCCGGGCGGGGAAGGTGGGCACCGGCCGCTGCCGCCGCCCCGGGTGTAGCGAGAGGCGCCCCGGCCTCGTTATCCCGAATGCCAGCGGCCCGGGGAGGCGGCTCGCACCGTGTTAGTGACTTAAACGGCGAATTGTCCCCAGACTG